>JADLZK010009210.1:0-588716 GCA_015847255.1 Hyparrhenia diplandra | reverse complement strand
CTAATATATACTGGAGCATATATAAACTTAGGAAATATCCTGCCATACTGGGGTTGTTTAGAGAGGATATGCTTGGTTCTCTGGCTATCCTTCTAGCCCCCCTCGAGGCATTGCCTTTCACAAAAATACATTGTGTGCTTCCTGGCTCTGGCTGGCGACTCTTGTCCCATATCTCAAACCTCCATTCAAACATCTCGAGCTATGTGTTGTGTCCGAGCTAAAGGCAAAACAGACAGATAAAGGAAGCATTCTGTGAAAAATAAAGAAAAGAGAAATACTATGCAATAACTTGATAGTTTGAACTTTGAACAAACTCAGCCTTTCAGGTGGATTGCCGTTATTATCAGTGGCTCTGGTTGAATTTTCCCCGTCGTCGCGTGCGTTGATGCCGCGATGCCGATGCCCCGGCAGTCCGGTGACCTGAGCGGTGTACTTTTTTTTGTCTTCCCTCCAGAAGCACAATCACGTCGACTCCCCGTCGTCCGCCGGCGGGCACAGTCCAACTGGCAACCGCGCTCGTCGTCGTCGTCCGGCGATGGCCGACATCGCCAGACGCCAGAGCCACCGAGCGACGCGTACCGCGCAGTTTCTGCTGCTCGAGCACGGGGCGACCGCGCGAGGAATCCGGCCCGGCGACCTGACCCGAACTTTCCTTTGTTTTCACACCCTTCGCAGTCGTGCTAGGTGCGGGGGACGGAAAAAAATCGTTTGCCGACTTGTTGACCCCTCACTCACCAGTCGTTGCCTCCTCTCCGGCTGCTACTAGCCTGCTAGAGCACACTTGAGTACAGCAAGGCCAGGGCAGGGCAGCACTAGTGAAGGGGATTGGCTGGTATCACAGGGAAGGGGACTGGTCTATTGGTTGCGGCCCACTCGTCAGTGAGCGGGACGGGGACAAAGGATTGACTTTGACTCCACTCCACTCTGGCATGCATTTTCCAGTTCCACACGCATGGTCCGGTCTCCGGAGCCACCCACGGTTTTGACGGTGACGCGGCGCGGTGCAGGTGCGGCACTACTCGTGTCCCATCGTCATTAATCCATTGCTCACTAGACTCAACTCTCTCAAGTGACAGAATAATCCAACGACCTACTAATAGCGCAGCACGCCAGCACTAATCGGGACATGCACTTTATTGAAGATAAATGGAAAAGTAAAAAAAAGAAACATTTTACGTTGGATCTCAATCCTTTGAATGAACCTGGATGGAAGATCAAGGGCATGTTTGGTTTTCACCCTGGAGTAGTTTTGCATGGTCAAGCACCTGCCTGGATGTTGGTTGTACCAGGCTTTGGGACTCAGAACCCCAGAATCCGTGACTGGATCAGGCAATTTAAAAGATTCCTACATAAAATATATTTAAATTGTGTAGTTAGTTGCATTTGATCATCCATGAATAATATAAAAAATATTTATGTGACTGTAAAATTTAATCAATTTCAAAGTTTTGCTCGCCAATAAAATAAATTATTTTTGTTCATCTGTAGTAAAATAAAGTCATTTTTTCTTATTTATTTTCAACATCATCGGCAATCAAAGCTTCTTTGCTACATTTTTTTATGTGTTTCTTGCCATAGTAATATAATTTATAAAAATTAAATGTTAATTTTCAAAAGGCCTTGGTTTAAATTAAAGCCTCATGATGTTATTACCCCAACTAGTTGAATAAACAAAATTTATTTATCCCAAACAGGCCGGTTGAATATGTAAAATTGGGCATAAAATGAAAAGGTTTTCTCTCATTGGAGTAGCCCAAATTTTTTCATTTTGGTCCGATTGACTTCCAAAAAATCAAACAGGTTTAAATCCAAATTATATTAACAATGCAAAAGTTATTCTCTCTTTATTAAATTTCTTAGGCAGAGTCTTCAAACAACATTTTTCTCCATTCCATTAAAATTTAGGCAACTCTCAAGCAAAATTTTTTTCCAAGTCGTCAGGCTTTCAACCAAAGCCTCAAGTTCATGGGCCCAACCAGTTGAATAAACGGCTCTTTATTTATCACCAAAACAGGCCGGTTGAATAAATGGTATCACTGTATGACATGACTAGGGTTTGTCTTCTGCGCAGTAACCCTAAAGAAACAGTTTAGAAACGTTTATTTTAGTTTTTTAAAAGTTGTGGCTTTTTTAAAATGGTTCCGGCTCCTTTAAAAACTCTACTAAAGAAGGCCTTAATTTGGATTTTTTATTTATCTCCTCTAACCTAGTACGCTTCTAAAAAGCCCTCACAAAGATAAGATGCATCAACAACGTATGTTCATAAAATAAAACCCCCTGAATTTCTATCTCCTCTAACAAGTATATCTGAGGAATCGAGAAATAAATCTAGAGGAGTTTTCTAAAAAAAAAAAACAAAATGCATGCTGCGGGCTGGGCCAGTGGGCCTACTCGCAGCGTAAGTCTTCGCGAGCCGAAGCAGTCCAACCTGACGCACCGAACACAGAGCGCGAAACCCCACGGCTCCGACCCTTCTCGCTCGAATCCCGGCTCTTTCCTTCCTTCTCCTCCCCGTGTCGTCGTCAAACCGCCGCTTTCCAATTTCAAGCAATCAAGGCAGCAGCAGCCCAGCCCCCTTGGGTTGGGTCTCCGCACGCCACTACAGGAGTCTCGCCGCGCGTGCAGTGCGATCCGAGTTCCGAGGGCCAGCCAGGCCATGATGAGGAGCGCCATCGTCAGCGGCACCGGCTCGGCCGGGAGCCGGAGGAGCGACGACCCTGGCGGCAGCGGCGAGCTGTCCCGCTTCTCCGTCGCCACCACCACGGCGAGCGGTGGTGGAGGGCGCGGGATCTCCTTCCTTGACGCCTTCCGGTCCTGCTTCGTGCCCCCGGAGGCGCGCTCGCCGGAGAACTCCATGTCCGACGAGTCCCATCCCTCTCACCAACGTACGTAGGCAAACGCACTTTTCTCCAACCATTTCTCCACTGCTTTGGTACTTTCATTCAGGTTACTTTTCCAGTCCAGGATCGTGTTTATTTGCCAGAAAAGCTAGTTGGTCCTTTTTTATGCTCTATTTTGGAGACTAATGACTGTTTTCTGTGCACTAATGCCAGAAAAGCGCCCTTTTACAAATACTATGAGCAGTTTTCGAGATATTTTCTCCAATTATTACTGTCTAATTAGAAGTACTTCCAGCTTTGTTTGCAAAACATTTAACTCTGATCTTAGTCTTTTTAGTTTCTGCAGACCTGCAGTTTTGCAGCATGTCTGCTGCAAGAAACATTTGTCTCCTGCTGACCTTTGCTATAAACCGGACGTGTGCGATACTTCGCCTGTCTGTCCTTTACGGTTTATTTATTTATTTGTTTGCCTTCCATCTGTCACCATGTGGCCCTGCTCCAGCCCCGTACCTGCCATATTATATCAAACCCCTTCCATAAGCTTTGAATTTGTTTATGTCCTCTATGATTGAAGGAGAATTCCAAAACCTGTAAAGAATGGTGAACCTTCTTGTTAATTCTTTCAAAGTCCTGTCGACATTAAATATCTTAGTGATGTATAGATAGGCTATCTTTTGAATGGGCGCTGTTGAATTCATTGAACCATATACACGTAAACACTAGTATTTGACTATTTTTGCAGCACGTGTTATCAATATGTTTTCTGGCATGCTCAGCGCCTTACCTCTGTTAAATTTGCAGTCTCACAGTCCCTGAGCTCACAAGGTTCTAACAGTGGGAGCGTGTTTGGGAGCAAGAGATCAATTAAAGGAATGTATAGCCCCATGCACAGGAGTTCTTTAGATAGGGAGATCCCTGGCAGCACAAAATTCTCCTTGTCACAGATCCAGAAAGCAACAAAAAACTTCTCACCAAACTTCAAGATTGGGCAGGGTGGTTCTGGGACTGTATACAAGGGTCAGCTTGCTGATGGTACTCTTGTCGCTGTCAAACGGGCCAAGAAGGTTTTTTGCTTATTTTCTTATGATCTGTCTATGTAAACTAGTTCTTGGTACAAGACTTGAGTTTTCTTTATTTCCAGAATGTCTATGACAAGCACATGGGGCGTGAGTTCTGGAACGAGATTGAGACATTGCAACGCATTGAGCACCTGAATTTGGTTAGGTTTCATGGGTACCTGGAGTTTGGTGGAGAGCAGTTGATTATTGTGGAGTATGTTCCCAATGGGAATCTTCGAGAACACCTAGACTGTAAGAATGTCATGGTCCTGTCAATTTCTTACATAAGCATAGCTTTTAGAGTTGCAATACCAACTGTATCTTACATGAGGATAGCTATATGCAGGTATAAATGGTAAAGTATTGGAATTCTCAATGAGATTGGAAATTGCAATTGATGTGGCTCATGCTATTACATATCTTCATACCTATTCAGGTACATTCTTTCAGCTGCAGTTTGTTGCTAGTTTTCCATATCAATTGTTCCTTTTGTTCTGGGGTGTAATGTTTCAGGAATAATCTTTGATGTTCTAGTATTTACCTTTTAATCCAGAAATACATTTCAATCTTGAATAATTCAACTATTCATTTTCTTTTTATTTCTGAAATGATATAACAAATTCATAGTTAAATCAAGTTATCATATGTTATGATTGTCTACTTCTGCTGTAATTAATAGAGATGATACAACTGAAACTAGCATTAGATGTTATTCTGGGAACAGCTCAATAATAATCAACACCTAACAAAAATATTCAAGATTTATAAAATTTAGTCCTAATGGGGAAGCAGTCGATATTTATTTGAGATGTCTCTTTCTTCTTTTTGCATGACTGTACTCCACACCCATAAGAGTAATGTACATACTCTCTTTGATTCTTTTACATGCCACTCATCTGTAGGGAATTATTGTGTTGTGTATTTGATGATGGATCCTCCATAACATATCTAGTAAATGACACTAGAAGAACCCTTTCCACAAATTTGCAAAAAAAAAACTTTTAGATGGGACACTAATTAAAAGAAACTATCTAAGCTAAATTTTTGGTATGTATTAGATGTAAGATTCTATGATGCATATCTGAAGAAATATTGGATACTACGAACTTGCTTGGACATTGTAGGGCTTGATGGTAGATGAAGACTTCTTTTGTTGTGTAGATTTACTTTCATATAAAGAAATGTGACTGGAAACAAATCATCTGTGAACATCTAGAACCTGTATCATTAACAATTAATATTTTCATTTGTTTCATCCATGTAGATCAACCAGTCATCCACAGGGACATCAAATCCTCAAACATTCTTCTAATGAACAACTGTCGAGCCAAGGTTGCTGACTTTGGATTCGCCAAACTGGCTCCAACTGATTCTAGTCATATTTCTACTCAAGTCAAAGGAACAGCAGGCTACCTTGATCCAGAATATCTCAGAACATACCAGCTCAATGAGAAGAGTGATGTCTACTCCTTTGGAGTCCTTCTGGTCGAGTTGGTTACCGGGAGGCGTCCTATAGAGCCAAAGAGGTCAATCATTGAGCGTGTTACCACAAAATGGGTTAGTTTCTGTCGCTCCAGACATCATACTTGTTATTTGCATTACCACTGGTTCCCATTACCTGATGAGATAGAAACAGAGTCGTGTAGTAATATCCCAGAACAAAAATAGTCTATATTTGGTCTTAATGTGCTCCATTCATGTCCTAGTAATATACTACACGTGTTTTCACAGGCAATGGAAAAATTTGTGGAGGGCAATGCTATCCAAACACTAGATCCGAATCTGGAAGCCACTGATGCGATCAATCTTGCAGTCGAGAAGTTGTACGAGCTGGCTCTGCAATGCTTAGCTCCAACGAAAAAGAACCGACCGAGCATGAAGCGGTCTGTTGAGATTCTGTGGAGCATACGTAAAGATTACAGGGAGTTGGTTGTACCCACTTCTGGCATGAACTGAAGCAGGTCATCTGGAGCAATCAAGTGAACAGAAGATGTATTCCAGTTTGCCTCTCTTCAAAGACTGGTGGTGGAAAATCACCCAATTGCTGGGATTCTTTCAGTTACCGCAAGTGATTGTGAACAGGACTGATAGCCATCCTAGATGTTGTGTGTCTACTAGCTAGAAACCAGAAGAGATCCCTTACAGGTCTTACTATGCTGTGTGAAAATGTTTCTGAGCAAACATGTACAAGTACCAGATATCTAATGGTGTGTATATTTTGTAGGTTCTCTTATACAGGTAAATGCATCACGCATGAAGAAATCTTGTTTCCATGCAGTAATGCATCTTTTGTTTTGTTGTCTATGATGAGCAATATTCAGCGTATGATTAGCAACATTCAGTACCTGTATTTGTGCTATTTCAGTCTTCCTTTCCTGGCGTTCAATTTGTGCGGTGCCTCATCCCGGCACAGGGGTGCGGAACTCACTGTCTAGTAATTAGGACGGGGAGACTGGGAGCTGCCTTCCTGACAAGTAGCTCAGTTACCTCTTTTATCTTCGAGCCAAATGTCTGATTAATGTCAGAGAAGATATATTATCACTCTGTGATGAGATTATTTATGACAAAATGTGGTTCTTTAAAATACTCAAAATATTCATGTGTTTGTTGCCATGTTTTTTACTACTAAAGAAGTAAGAAATATGGTTGAATTCATATTGGATAAAAAATGGTGCGTTGCAACGTAAAAATATTTGGCTGGAGAAGATCACCTACCAGGCTTAGGCTACCACACCTCTCGGCATTTTTCTCCGTGCGTGGAGAAGATGCGTGTACTACTTTCTCTGTGCCCTCGTGCAGTAACTTAAAAATTATCGCATGCAGTTTATTACATCCAACTGAACACTGTCTCTTCTCTCAATCAGACAATATATAACTAAACACTACCTCTTCTCAGTGAGCAGACAATAACAAGGCAGCCAACCGCGTGCAGGATGTTACGGCTGTCTTCATCCCAACCGTAAAGAGCCAAAATGCATCTCAGGAAGGACAGTGACAAAATGACTGGATTTGAGACGGTAGTAGGGGCAGGGTTCAATATATACAAAATAACCCGATTATTACATCCCCAAGACGGTCATCGCTTTACATAAACGAGGAAGTTTCGACAAACATTCACCCAAGACGCAACCATCACCGAAAGATTGGACCAAAGTTCAATTGCATGAAACGAAGCCTCAAATAGTGCTGCAGTATCCAGCTACTGAGCTGTGGCACCAGGGCACCAGGTTCAAGTATATATATGCATAGCAGGTAGCAAATCCTGAAGCATCACAAAAGATAGGAAGCAAAAAAGATTGGACCAAAATTCACTGTCCGCAAATGCAGATCCCAAATAGCTCGTCAGTCGTCACTTTGCAACAAACATCGTCAAGGACATCTGGTAGGATAGCAACCAAAAATAAACTTGCACTTCTCATCAAAAACTCAATCAAGGCAAAACATGTACACTCCGCAATCATCTCCACACTTGAAAATTAACTGTGCCATCTTAAAAAGTAGGATATACCGTGAAACATCCTTGTGTGATATAAGCTGACCACATCTGAAGTTCTGAATGCGGATTCACTTCAAACATGAAATTAACTAGGGCCTTCAGGATTTGAAGGCTTTTTAACCAAATACCGCTACTTAAGAAAAACCAGTCTATGTTTACTTGTGATGTGTATAACAAAGAGCCAAATGGATTATGTATAAGAGTCAAATGGAGAACATGCAAGAGCAGATTGCAACTAACATGCAGGGAATGTCAATATACAGCATCCAGATACACCATAGGACCCCAGACTCCAAGAGTCGAGAAGTCTAAGCTCTTTTCTTTCATTTGACAGGCACTTTTTTTGTGCAGGAAAGATTAACAACTGTTTCTTCATTGGCAAAGAACAGGTACAGAAGGTGCTTATGTACTGCTAAGGCTCAACTTTGCTTTTGCTTTTGCAATCTAGTGCAAATCTAACAGTGCACTGAACTATTACAAATAATATCTACCTACAAAAACAAGATTCATCATTAAAATCATATGGCATGCTCCTAAGTTCCTAACTATTTCATTCCTAACACTACAATATTCATATTTGAGAGCTAGTACTTGTTTTCCTGTCAAGGAACACATTCACTGGCTGGTAGTACTTCAGGTATTAAGAACCTACAAATCTATCCAGGTCAGAATGCACATCAGGTAAAATTCAAAGCATAAGAGTTCACATTTTAGTATCTTGTGTAACTTCCAAATTGACAATGTCACATAATATATAGTTCATTCTACTTGGAAAGCACAGCAGAAACAATTAACAAGCTTGTCATGACAATGGACACAGCACATTCGTTAATGATTGAACAACTTTGAAGTTCATCAGGCACCCAAAAGCAACGGATTCTGATTCATCTTACTCTGTACAACCACACAACACAAAGTTGCAAACAACATCAATAATTATTTAAAAATATGAGATTGCAACCCTTGAGACTATAAAGATGATGAGATGGATGTAGCAGAAACCATTTTTATATATAAGCGGTTGAGTGATCAAAATAGACTAACGTTTTGTCGTACTTTGGTGCAATCATGTTAATCCAAGTAGATAAATAAGTATGGAATACTATGCTGAAATAAAATAAAAGAAATAAAAAATAATAGCTTCCCATTTACAGCTCTAAGTCTCAGATTCGATACAGCACTGATCATAACCAGCGCACAACTACCTTCCGCAAATGTACATTGACATTTTGAGAAACTCAAGTCTCTAAGCTAAAGATTTTAGCATTTTCCTCAACAAAGAAACAGATAATCCCACTATAAGTTGTCAGAACAGTTGCGCGATGGATCTCCTAGCAAATTTTTTAAAAAAATCTACAGTAGCAAGCACAAACTTAACTACTATCCTAATTCTGTAGTATCCAGCAAGCTTTTACCTCTGAGGTTTGCACCTCCTCCTATGCCGGGTGAAATCTGAAACAAACTTAAATAATCTGCTGCACCCAGGCGTCGTGCATTTGTAAGGCTTGACCCCAGCATGGCCCTTGAAATGCTCAGCCCGATCCCATGACCACTTGAAAGCCATATTACAACCATCCCATGGGCACTTGTAAGGCATATCATCATTGTGTGCACTCTGGTGGCGCCTCAGGTACCTGTGGGATCTGAAATGTTTGTTGCATGAATTGACCGTACACATGTTCTTCTTGTGGACAGCAAGCTCAGCTTTTGTCTTGAACGCCATGTGGCAGTAATCAATATTACATTCAAATCTCTCCCTCTTCATCTTTTTAACCTTGCTTGCAGCTGAACTATCCATAAGGTCTCTCTTTATGTCGGCAAGTTTAACATCTACGGACCCAGCTGTTGACAAGACACTTTCACAACGATCACTTGTCACCAGTGTCTCCTCTTGCAAGTCAATTTTTTTTTCCTCCTTTACCTCCAGCAGGTCCAGCTTCCTCTTACCAGGCCGCCTAGCATAACAAATAACATCTGTTCTCCCTGATTTACCGATGCTTCTAGTCACTGCGTCCCAATACACGTAAAACACTGGGTGCAACAGATTTATCCTTCGCACTTCTCCCTCAACGGTTGGTTCTCCGGCTCTAACAGTACCATTGGTTGTGAAATTCACAGAACCGCCGCCTTCTGCAGCATCACATCGAGAAGGCTGCACTGTACTGGCAACAGTGTCTACAGCATTTCCAACCTGCACATTGCCTGTGTTTGGATCACAACTAGGCGGTCGTGGCTCGTCTAAAGCAGCAGTATCATCTAGAATGCAAGAAGTTCTGCCAGCATCTTCTGGTTCAGCAGCAGCTTCACTAGCAATATAATCCGCCCCTGCAGATTCCAGTCCAGTAGTTTCATGAACAACAGAACTTGTATCACTAACTTCCACCACGGTTGTGATAGCCCCTGGATCAGTAACAGGTTTGCCAGTAACTTCTGGCATAATGCTTGTTGTAACCCTTGGCGCATCAGCCAATTCATTAGCAAGGGACGCATCCTTGGGAAATTCCTAAATCAGTGGTTGATCCATTGACAAGAGAATTCTCCGCTGTAGCCTCCAACTTGGAGGCATCACCAGGAAGGGAAGCTATACATTTATCTCCCTGCTCAATGGCAGCATCATTGACAAGAAAAGCACCGGCTTTAGCTGCAGGACCGCTAGCAGCAGCTTCACCAACACGAGCAGCACCTTGCGGTTTCACCGCAGCTCCTCCACTAACCTCAGAAGCATGTTTAAAAACTAGCAGTCCCACAGCAGCTTTATTCAGAGGAGGTACATGATCAATCTTGCATTTCTTAACTGAAATCGTGCATAGAACACCAAAAGGGACAGTAAGTAATTGCATTAGCATTTACTACCACGGTGTAAACGCAAGTGATATTTTGAACGGAAATACAGTGCGAACCTTCGGGAGCAGGCGGTCGCTGGGGGGGCAGGCCGACGCGCTCGTCGGCCCTGACATCGGATTCCGGCACCCGGCCGGCAATGTGCCCCTTGTGCTTGATGGCGTCCTGGCCCTCCTGCGATTCCAGGGGAACACCCCCACTGTTACAACCCCAGCCCCGAACGAAAGTAAAAGCGCGCTCCCCTTTCATGGCGACGCGCGCGGGCGAATAATGCAGCGATAGAGGAGGGGGAGGAGAAGGGGATCGAGTTACCTGCGGGGCGGAGCGGCTGAGCTCGCAGAAGGCGCAGCAGTCGTCGTCGTCGGTGTGGAGCCAGGACGCGGCGGGCGGGAGCGGCGGCGTGGAGGAGGGGGCGGCGGTGGTGGCGGAGGTGGAGGAGAGGAGACGCGCGGCGTAGCGGCGGATGCGCATGGCGCTGGTCGGCGGCCGCGGCGTTGGGGGCCGAAGAGAAGGCGGCGGAGACGGTGGTCGGTGGTGGCAGGGCAGGGCGTGGACAGGCGCACGGGGGACGCGGACGCGGTGCGGAGGGGTTGGGGAATTTCGGCCGGGAGCTCTCGCTCTCCTCCTGTGTTCCCCTGGGGAAGAATTTTCTGGTGTGAGGTCAGGTGTGTGGCTTTCGCGTCCGGACAGCGCACCCTTTTGTGCTGCGTTTCCTTCGCTCCCCCGATCCTCTGTACGGGCAGTGTCAGTCTGCAAACTAGGTAACCGAGTCAGATATGCTGATGTGATGTGACATTTTATTTACCATCTTTTGTTCCGCTTTTCTGTCAGCTTGGGGCTGTGTCGCGGTGAGGGAATCCCGGTTCCCGAACCACTCTGAATAAGGGGACAGAGGGAGTAATATGTATGACATTTTTATAAAAATGTATTGAGACAAACGACCTAATCTGTAACCTCCAGTTCCATGTTCTTTTTATTTTCTTTTTTATTTTAACCATAGGTTATTTTTGTGTTTATCTATTATTATTATATTATTAGGCTACTGTTTGGTTCAAAAGTGGGTGCCGCAATGGTAATGGGATTACCTGCCCGCGCTAACTAACTATTTATTATAATAAGGAAACTAAAAACACTACGGGCTTCTTTGGATCATTCCATTCGCTTGCGGATTGAAGAATATTTAGGGGTTAATTCAGTTCAATTCTTTTCAATACCGAAGGGGGATGGTTGAATCAAACACACCCGTACTTAACGCACGTACTTGTTTGGTTAATTGGTTGGAGGCATATAGAATTAAAAACACAACCGCAGAAGGTTAACAAATACAAGCAAAAGCGTTAAGTATGATTGCTGACTTCAAAGTCTCGAGGTGCGATAAACATAGTCGTCTAATTTGGTATATTCACAAATACACTTGCAATACAAGTTCAGAGCCAATGAAACCAAAGCCTGACCAATTAAGCAATAGACTTCAAACAAACAAATCATCAAATATTTGGGCGGCTCTACATATCGTGGTTTAAACAATGACATTATTTGTGTGTTTTGAGCAATAGACTTTAAATATGCATATTTCTTTCTCTTTTTTTTTGAGAAACTGGATGGCATTATATTTATTGATATAAGAGTTTACATGTGTTTCTTATAAAGACATCCCTAAAAAAAACAATATTACATCCAAGTCCTTGCAAGACTTTCTTCCCGGTCATCTTCAACGCCAGCCACCGGAGTCGACGCTCGACGCGCCGTTGCACGAAGAGAAGAGCGTCGAAACCGCAACTTGAAGCCGATTCCCAGCTTGACGAAGGAACTTATGAAGAAGCGACATACACTTTTAACGCTATATCAATTGGTACACCGAAGAAGTCGATGCACACTTGAATCCTTGAACGCCCGAGCAATCCGTCGCCGAGAGAAAGGAGATCTGATGCCTCAAGACGTGTTGGCGACCTCCAAGCAACCAAATGAAAAAAGACCCCAAAAGGGAGACTCCACTCGATTTCTCAAGGTTGGAGGAAACATACCTCATAGCTCCATCCCTAGAAGACATGACGCCAATGCCGCGGTTGCCGGAGATGCTTTGGAGAAACAAAAGAACCGATCGCCTGAACCCTAGGCCACCGGGATGAGCTTGTCTTCGCTTCACAAACATTGAAGTGAAGAACCCAAACCCCCTAACCTAGCTAGAAGTACTCTAATAGGAGGGAATATGTACACCACCCACCGGATCCCCGACTCTTTAGGCTCTTCGGTGCCACAAAGGCCACCGGCGATGAGGAGAGTCAAATCCAAACGAAGGTGGGAGCGAGAATCGCCAACAACCTGCCTCTCGAAGTCTCTTGTCTCAACTATAGAAGGGGAACGAGACAGTTCAAATATGCCTACTTCTTTGATAGAATAGAATTTAAATCATCAAATATTTTGTTATTTTCACATGACCATGCAAGCGAGGGAGCGCAACCGCCAACGCCTTTGACGCCGGCTTGTTCTGCTCGTGTTCCCTGCCATTGCTTCTTTTGCCCAAATATTTGATGATATTTGGGCGGCTCTGCATATCTTGGCTTACACAATAGACTTTAAATTAACAAAGTAAAACAATGACATTATTTTTGAAGCAGAGTAAAATAGAAGCATTTTTTTTTTTTTTTGAAATAGTTACATGGCCATGGTTTTCATATGCCTACTTCTCACATTGTTAGGATAACAATGTAGGACAAACTAGAACTACACCACAATACCTTAAGCAAAAGAAGGAAAAAAAGACATCTGTTTATGTTCATTCGAGTAGGTAACTGAAAGCAAAGAAGCATCAGACAAAAGCTACTACAACAATTGAAGCAAAAGCTTTGTGTTTCGTCTAAAAAAGAAGCAAATGCTTTGTCGACAACAAACTTAAAGCAACAGCTCGAGGAGACATATATACAGATTCTCTGTTTTGGTTTCCCCATAACTGTTTATGTTGTCCAACGATGACGGTTTATTCCTATCCATAAATCTTCTGCTTGAAGTAGTAGTTAGGATATGCTTAAGAAAAATAAACTTGTATGTAATTCCCATTTGGATCATATTCAGGAAAAATCCCTGATATTGGTTTTTTTTTTTTTTCTTACTCATGCATGAGACTCGTTCTGCATTTTTGTTTTGCCACACCACAAAAATGGTAAGGTGAAGGATGCAGAAGGTGCTATATGATCAGTAGGCAGTAGCACCAAGAATCTTTCTTTTAAGTTCTAAGTTCTAACACATCGCACTCGAGCGCTCGTGAGCGCTCGTGCTGGCTTGGACCTGTTGGAGGTGAACACTGTTCTGCGATTTTTCTCTCGTTCACAGCTAGCCACGACGATTACTGAGACCGAGGTCTCGTCGCCGTTTACACTGCCTGTCCACCTTACCTTTTCTCCGAGTGTGTTGCTTGCTGCTGGTCACACATTCACACAGTGTGCCACCTGATGGTCGCCCACATGCTCGCGTCGGTCCGCCGTTCAGTCCAGTTAAGCTGAATCGGCTTGTCATGAAGCCTGCCGTTAATTAGTTGTTGATGATGAGTTGTGTTCTCTAGATGCTTACGATCAAGTCGTTGTCGGGAGCTATATACGTGTGTGCTGCCTGATCGGTGCATATGAATCCAAGTGCTTTCGTGCTGCAATCGTGAAGCTTGCTGTTTTAGTTTCGTTGTTTGGTTGTCAGATCAGAAATGTGCATCCACACGGCTTATTTGTTCAAGACAAGAGCTACTTGTGTTCGTTGGTCATGGATGATGGGATTCATGTGAGGTCCGTTCCGTAGCTCTACGCTTCTGCAGATGATGGTAGACACTCCGGCATTGGAGGCGGGGAGGGGCTTTGCCTGCTCAGCTCAGGTAGACGGATTGGAGGTGGACGACGGACCGAGGAGCGAGAGGAGACGACGAGCGAGTTCCCCTGAAAAACGTCTCAGAATTAAAGCGCATCCCACATGTAGTTCGTGGGCTGAAACACATGTTTGGCCCACTCCGCCGCGCGCTTAGCCTTATTTTTAAGGCAGGATCTTGGCCCAATAAGCTGTCCTAATAAACAGGCCTATGCCCAACATGGTTTTGATTCAGTTGCTAACTTGTTTACTTGCTAAGGCAAGTTCGCGTTGTCTAGGCCCAACGTGGTTTTGGTTCAGTCGCTACTCGCTAGGCCTTGATGCAAGGCTGACAAAAAGAAAAAATGATTTATACATTCATCCTATTTAGTTGGTAAAATATTTTAGGTTCGGTAACACTTTTCGTTTATATTTGATAATTATTGTTCTATCATAGACTAACTAGGCTCAAAAGATTCGTCTCACGCTTTTTAGCTAAACTGTGCAATTATTTTTTTTATTTAACTATATTTAATGCTCTATTTATGCGTCAAAAGATTCGATGTGACAGTATTGTATTACTTTTTTTGGGTTTACTTTTCAGAAAACTAAACATGCTCATTGCATATGTAATAATGTAAATAAAACAAAAATTAATAGCACACTGTCGTCTAGGGGCGGGCTTACGGTACCCAGTGGTTGTCCAACAATAGCCACAATTTAGTGAACAACGTGTTGGAGCCCACACTCGTGCTTCCCTAGAGGGGGGCATCAGTGTGAGTAAAGAAACCCTACACTAAGTCCTTCTCTCACATGCTTTTCAATTTTGGTAACTTCAAATGTGTTCCAACTTGAACACCGCAACTAAAGCGATGAGTTAGTTTTTTTAAAAAACATTTGCCAAAGCAATTTTGCTTGCTTTCTCGATCTTTTGCGATCGAGACTTCACCCATTTACTTCTCAACAAGTCACTAGGTATAATACACACATGCAAAATTAGACAATACATAGTGCCCCTCTCAATAGTACGATTATCTATTCTAAGCTCGACCATGCACTCTACTGCATCTCGGTTGACAAAAACAAAGCCCTATTGATATACCTTTGCTTTCAAGCTTTGCTTTCCATCTCCATCTCCATCTCTTCTCTCTATGGGTGAGCACTTGCTTCATATGGTCATGATCATCATCTCCTCATCTTTCTCAGCTTCATCAAGTGGACCAAGCTTAGTCGTCTCCAGTGAACACACATTAGTCCACTATTTGTCACTCAATTACCAAAATCAAACTAGGGCTTCCAAATAACCTTTTTTTTTTTGTGTGTCTAGGGCTGCCCATCGGTCATGGACCATTTGGCCATCGATAAGTATATGACGAGCTCTTTGAACCATGTAGTGGTGCCAATCATCTATCTTGATTTTGTGGTTGGGCACCCTGGCCCTATGACAACAACCCTCAACCCCAATTCAGGGTCATGTGGGTCATGCTAGTACATTGGAGAATGACCACAATGCACATCATGGTGATTTTACTAGTGCTCACTGCCCGATGATGATGGGGCTCAATCAAATTCAGGTGAGGGCCTAGGCCGTGTGGTGAAGAGATGATTTCACTAAGCTTGGCGAGTGGCGACGAGAGATGATCAAGGTGGGTGTGATGCGTTAGCTTGGGCACAAACGCGGTGAATGGATGTGTGCGCGTGGGTGGCATGCGATGTGTGGCTTGGGCAAAGACAAGGAAGATGATATTGAGAAGAGGGCGTAGAGAGTTAGTGGAGTGTAGACTATAGAGAGTGGATGAAGAGCATCTAACAAGCGAAGGAGTACACTTCGTACTTCATAGCTCTAGAGGATAAAGCTTAGTTAAAACTTTTTAAAAACTAAGTAATATTCTTAGTTCTTAAGAAACCATCCAACATTTCAAATACTTATATTTATTTTAGAAGATGTCGATCTCAATTTTTGTTCTCTTCCCTTCCTATCCCCCCAAAACCTACATCACGTACATATAGAACATTCCTCAACGTACCCCTCCCCAACTTGTTTAACTAATCCCCTAGACACTCATGACAGCCTTCTTCCCTGTTCATGTCGTGGCGGACATGTACACGTACGCACTAGCTTTGCAAAAACAATAATGCAAGTACATCACTGGCGCGAACTTGCACGCACAACATGGTGGAGAAAAGAAATAGAAGCAGACAAGCTGCATTGGCGCGCACATTATCCTAATCATCTCAAACTTTATAAAATTAATTAAAGTTGCACGGAGACACCCGCGTCGATCATTGCACGATAAACTATACTAGTCAGGTTACGTGCGCAACTATTTCTGTCCGTCTGCATGGGCTTTGTTTATGCTGGAGCGGGGTAGATGTGTCTAGCTTAGCTGGCGCACTTTGAGATGGGCATTGCAACAACCCGATTACGAATTGTTAAGAATAATCAAGGACAATCTAGTGTCCTTAATCATGAGTCATCATCATGCAATGACCTTTTGGTCTGGAGTTGATGAGCTCAAACAAATCCCTTTGGAGCCATGTAGAGCTCTAGCATTGAGTTTGACTCATCGAAAAGCGAGATGTACACCGGATGAAGAAAATTCTTCAAAACCATGATTTCCTTGACCTAGCTAGGTTTTATGCTAATAAGCTGCAAGCCTGCAGCAAAAAAACTAGAGATGGATATATGTATAGATCATTAAGTATTAACCATCCAAGACCCAGTCGTATCCCATGCATGCATGTTGATTTTGTCAAAGCAAATAAAAGTGAACAATGCAAGTACCAATGTGCCATACTGCCAACCAAACTGTACCACACATCTTACTACAATCTGTCCTCTTCGATCACCTAGCTAGCTATAGCCGATGCATAATTGATGTCGATGTATCTTAGCTCGATCGTGTCCGAATGGGTCGACCGTGCGACGTGACGTACAGATAAGCACACGCGTAGACCCCCGGAATTTTGCGCAACGAACAAAGCCAGTGTACCAAACGAACGGAAAAGGTGCAGCGATGCGATGTATAAAAACAACAAGGAACGGACATGGGGAACAGAAGGCAGGAAAGGGAAAAGGCAGCAGAAACCACGTACGATATCCTACGAGAGGCAGCTCGATCGTTTTCAATAAAGCTGGCGGCATACGGCGGACAAAAGCTTCGTCCGGCCAGCGCACACACTGCCGCACAGGGCCGGCCGCCGCCGGAACTTTGGCCGGACGGCGAACTAACACATCACACGTACACTCCAGTTCAAGAATTCGCACTTTTTATGTAATCGTGTCATTCGGGATCTAGTAGATAGGTTGCCGGACCAAAGGTGGCTACTCGTCTTCTAAGTCGGGCCTAGCTTCTTGTTTTCTTATACTGTACTTGTTTTTTTCTCTTAAATGAAAAACGGGTATGATCCGATCTTGAAAAAAAAAAAGAATTCGATCTTTTTACTCATCGTATAAAAAAAGGCCTAGCTACTCTCAGTCTTGTTGCAAATTTAATTTTATTTGCCGGCCCTAGCCAGTCCTTGACAAAGTCTCATGCATGCATGAGTGAGAGATCCAAATATGTGAATCGACTAAAATGCAAAGTCTCTAGCTAGATGACAAGTTTTGGGGCATTGACATTTGGCAGTTTGACGGTGACAGCCGACGTGAATTGATGGCCACCTTGTCAGTGTCACTTCTGTGTCGGTTGTGCTACTAGTCGACTAGTCGTAGCTCGACCTACTAGCCAGTTTCATTCGCATGAATTGCGAGCACGCCCATCCCTATTATAGCTAGCTAGCCTCTCGCGTGAAATGCATGGGCCCTGTCCATAACTTGTGTGAATCAGCGATGTTGTAGAGGTTGATGCGTTTCGTCTTCCCTGTAACAATTTTTATATACATACAGGTATTGGTGTGTCCTGGAATGGGCGCTCACAGGTCACTTGCTCTCCTCTACATCGTGCGCGTTTCTCTCTGGCCTTGTCCCCCGGCGACCTTGCACGCCTTGTCGTGTTTCTCCTCTATAAAACCCGAGCTCGAGCTTGGCCTCCCCCTCTCGTGCGGCTCGCAACTTGCAGGAGCTACCTAGCTATCTAGCTGAGCTTCCATCCTGCTGCAAGTAGTTGTAGCAGGTAGAGGCCGGAGAGACGTGAGGGAGCGAGCGACCACAGCACCAGGCGTTGACGCCCGGAGACGATCGACGTACGGCGGCCATGGCTTCCTCGGGCACCAGCGGCGGCGGCTCTCCGGGGTCGCCGTGTGGCGCGTGCAAGTTCCTGCGGCGCAAGTGCGCGGCGGAGTGCGTGTTCGCTCCCCCACTTCTGCGCCGAGGACGGGGCGGCGCAGTTCGCGGCCATCCACAAGGTGTTCGGCGCCAGCAACGCGGCCAAGCTGCTCCAGCAGGTGGCCCCCGGCGACCGGAGCGAGGCGGCGGCCACCGTCACCTACGAGGCGCAGGCCAGGTTGCGCGACCCCATCTATGGCTGCGTCGCCCACATCTTCGCGCTGCAGCAGCAGGTTCGTGCATGCATGCCTTAATTCCAACTCCAATCCTGCGTGTGCCGTGTGCATGAGATTATTACCACACGAATTCTAGCTAGCTTCCTTTGTGTCTCTCCGGCCGCGTGATCCATGTCGCTGACAAAGGCATGCACATGATGTATATTTGCAGGTGGCGAGCTTGCAGATGCAGGTGCTGCAGGCGAAGGCGCAGGTGGCGCAGACGATGGCGGCGGCGGCCGGACCGCAGGGGACGAGGGGCAGCAGCTCTCTCCTCCAACGGTGGCCGCTGGAGCCTGAATCGCTGTCGACGCAGAGCTCCGGGTGCTACAGCGACATGTACTGCGGCGGCTTCGGCGACCAGGAGGAAGGCAGCTACACGAGATGAATCATTGGCGCGCGTATCAAACAGCTATAGCTAGCGCCAAGAGATGAGTCGATTACCGCGAGAGAAAATTAAACAACCGAGGGCCTCATGCTTTCTTGTTGATTTGCAGTGCGTTTTGTGTAGTTCGGCTTCGTTATCGGTTTGGGGATCGGAGCCTTTTGATGCTTTGGTGCGAAACACTGTACTACTTGCCTCACTGTTTCAGCTGTATAAATCAAACAAAGGTACAGCTCATCATGTGGTTAATACTTAAACGGAAGCACAGATCAGAAATCGAGGATGGTTTATTCTTCATATTGCCTAAAGCCGGGGAACTGAGCATAGCTCAGTTGGTGAGCACTCCCGGTTGGGAGGCCACCGGTCATGGGTTCGAGTCCTCTCGGACGGATGATTTCCCACCAAAAAAATCCCCTCGTCGGTCCTCGTGTGCCAAAGCATGGTGTGAAGCCCGACCCATCTCACGGAATGTGGGCTCCCATGTCGTAGGCGGGGCTGGGGTTCGGGGGTTTTCCAGGATCTGGTGAGAAGATCTTCTTCTTAATGAAATACCGGTGGGGACGTTGTCCCCCCCCAGGTCCTGGTTTTTTTTATATTGCCTAAAGCCTAAATGGATTTAATTAGTTAGGGTAATAATAGAACCGAGGTTTTAGATATGAATTAAGCTTTGATCCATACACATGTGGAGGAGAAAGAACAGACGGCGACAGGGAAATGAAATAAGATAGAATCAATTGTAAGCTTGGAGAAGCGCAGTCAATAGCATTCAAGCATCAATGACAATGGCAAAACAGAGAGGAAGAGACTGTTTTTTTGAGAGATCACAGGAGGGGCAGAAAGAGCCCCTACACTGAAGAGGAAGAGACTGTTCCTTTGAACGTAGGCTACAGAGAAGACTTGAGCTCGCTTTGTTTGGTTGATTCAGAATATGCATGCGGTGGGACTACGGGGCATGAGAGTTCATGACATGACCTTAGCCCTGGCTGGCCCTAGCTGTGTGTGCATGGTCGATCGGGCCGGCGCTTGAACCTGCTTATGGGCCATATATATGTCCGGCTTCAGTCATGTCGTGTTTAAAGCCTTAAAGGCATGCTTCCAACAACTCACGGGTTTATTTTGCCGTTGTGTGGGGTAGAGTAGAGTTATGTTTCGAACTCACAGATTTATTTTACCAAAAGCTGAGGACAATTCATACAAAAAGCTCACCGATTCCTCCAAAAGAAATGAAGTTTGGAAATAAACATGAGACTTTACTCAGCCCTCTAGCTGTCCTTGAACTTCAGAACACTAATATACTAGGGTTCTAGCGCTTCTGCTAAACTGCTAAATGAAGTAGGTTCAACCTGCACTCTAATATATAATATCTATATCAAGGATGTTTTCACTTCAGCTCAGTTTGCATCGGGCGCGTTTCCAAAACATGGTCACAATATAATCCTCAAGGAAACATACAGATCTGATTGGAACGATATCATCTGTAAAACGTTTTTACATTAGACCATTTTCAAGATTCAAATTCAGCACTACCGCATGTAGTTTCTCTGTATATGGATATATGCCTTGTTGAAATTCCATTCTGGGAAAAAAGAGCAATTGTATTTTCAAGAAAAACAGAAATTGTATTTTCATTATGGTCTGATAGAAAGACAATTACTTAGATATGTACATATCGCTGGAAAAGCAAAAAGATCCACAGGTCAGGTTTTACTACAATTACTTGAAATGTGTTTGGATAATATCCTCGATTGGGTATGGCTTCAACCATTCCTGGGGCCGACAATTAGCTAACCATTGACATATTTTAGTTAATGGTCGAATAGTTGATATACCAAGCTTTCGTTGCAAACCCCAAGATATTATTACACTCATGCATCCAATTCCAATCGATCACTCCAACAGCCAAGTCGCCCTTCAAGACCATATATGTCTATCATTTTTTTATGAAACCATATATGTCTGTCAAATTAATTTGCATTCGATCCGGTCAGGAATCAGCAATTAATGTCGGTCGTCTGGTATTTATATAGATAGATATTCAATCTTTCTTAAGAATCATGTAGAATGAGAGAAGATTTGTTTTTGGTATTTTTTTATGAAACTTTGTTTTTGGCATTCACGTAGACATAACAGATACATATATAGTGCTGTTCTTTACATCATATATTAATTAGATGGGCTTTACTAACCTGTATATAAAATATATTGAGAAGAGTGGGGAGCATAGATGAGAAAAGTCTGTGTGTCCTTCTTCACTACTGTAAAGACAACAATGATTGATGCTTTCATCTGCTGGCTGGTATGGTATATGGTATTAAGTTTAATTCCTTCGATGTATGCTAGTATTGTTTAGGATGAAAAGTGACATCGTCGAGCTTTCTGTTGTAGTTTTGCTTTTCATGTTGTATACGTGAATCATGCATGTATCGATTTACAAAATACACTTTGTGAATTACATATAAACCTATTTAGTATTTCTGGAAACAACTTTCTGCCACTTTAATTAGTTGAACTGTTTCTGATTTTAATTTAAACCACCAAACGGAAATACGCTTTGCGATAATTCATCCTTCAATTCAACTTAGTAAATCAGTAATCTACCCGTGATCTTTGAGTCATATATATGTATACAATACACAGTCCTTCCTAAAGAAGTAAATGAATTATGATTGTGTTTAAGTGAGTAATGACTAAGACCCATATTATGCTACTAGTTTCAATATTTTTTGATGAAACTACTAGTTTCGATATACTCTTGGGATGATATAGAAAATCTTATTAAAAGAATTAGTTTTGGATATTCCACACATCATGGTTAATGCACTTGAAAATATCAAACATTTCATTAATTAATCTATGGAAAATGTAGAGTAGATGACTAGATGTACATAGATTTATTGTTTTATTGTAATGCAAGCATGCAACTAGTACATCACCCTTATTAGTTATGTTCAACCCATTCATGTGTATTCATATATAATCCTTACCCTAGCTCTAACTATATGTTTGTATATTTGCAATGGTATCATTTGACCCGCTCCATATATATTTACACACGCACGTTTGAGACCCATGATTCTATCTATCTCCTATATATATATGAGTTGATTGTTCCATCCTGCTGTGCATGTAACATGTTCAAGCCTGACCTGTTTTAAAAGAAAACTTCCCTGGCCTTAAGATTATATATATTCATTCATAGTTAGGTTAGACTAAAGATGGTAGATTGTGTAGCTATATATCGCCTCTACAAAAGGGAAACTTCTAACCAAAATTTGTGTACAAATAAATAAAACATAAGAAAAAGGTTCTTATCAAATGTTAGTCCTGGATAATAATGTAGACAAATTATTAGACACAACACCAATTATGACAAGTAACTAAAATCACCCCCTTTTAATAAGGATGAATCGATCCTGATTTAGCATATCCTACAAGTGTGTGTTAACTGCATGTTAAAATTAAGTTGTTTGAATCAAGTAATTAAGTAGCTAGGGTAATAAATCCAGATATAGGATAGCTATCAATTCCTATAGTAGGATTCTCTCTCTACAAGACAAAAGGCTCTATCATTTCATCTACTAGTAGGTATGTAGAATTAAGATGTGTGCATGTGTCCCATCAGCAAAGAGTTCCAGTAAAAGGAGTCAACGAAAATAGTAAGCAAATTGGTTCTTCCACGTGTGGCCATGAATCAATCAGCTGCTGTGTCTCTCAATATGCTGGCATGCATCTATGTTCCTTGGATCGAGTACATTTTTTTTTTTTGGCCAGCATATGCCAAATCTAACCTTATCTGCAGATACTGCTGCAGGTAGAAAGAGAACTGGAGAAGAAAACACAACTCCAAACTGAAGAACTAGTAGCATAATCATATCATAGCAGCAAGAATTCTTCTTTTTTTTTTTTTTGGCCAATTAATTAGGCTATGTTTCTACACTGATCTGATCAATATGTGGATCTATAATATATCAATGGGCTGGTTCTGAATTATTTCTAGCGGTGACCGATCAACAGATCGATCGAAAATCGCATATATATTTCCCAAGCTCAAGTCCAAAACATGATCAGATCAGGAATTGAGGACAGATATATATATCTATATATATCTCTTTGTGATATATATTTTCTGCACTAGTAGTTCTCAGTTCTTACGAGCGATGGTTCAGGTAAGCGTAAGCCACGCTCTGCAGGTCCTCGCAGTCTTGGTACCCCGACGACGACCTCCACCCGCTCTCCTCCGCCCCGAACGACGAGGACTCCGCCGCTGCCTCGAAGGCGTCGTTCCCCTGCCTTCCGTCGTCGTCGTCCGCGCCGGCGTGCTCGAACGTGTGGTACAGCGACTGCTGCATGTAATCCGACCCCAGCAGCGCGGTCGGGGACTCGTACCCGCCATTGCCGTACGCGCCCGGCTGCGCGGCGGGCGCGCCAACGGCGCCGCCTGCGACGCCTCCATTGCCGTTGCACCAGGGGTAGCCGTACCCTAGCTGCTCCTCGGCGGCGCTGCCCACGTAGCCCTTGGCGTCCTCGTGCACGCCCTGCTGCCCCTGCGCCGCCTGCGCCTTGAGCGACGCCAGCTGCGCCTGCAGGGTCATCACCTGGATCGATCGGAGGCACACGGGTCAGCAAGCTAGCAAACCCTATCACACAATTGATTCACAAGAGACGAAGCAGAGACGACGGCGGCGGGCGGCCGGGCAGTCGCGCACCTGCTGCTGGAGGGCGAAGATGTGGGCGACGCAGCCGTAGATGGGGTCGCGCAGCCTGGCCTGCGCCTCGTAGGAGATGGTGACGGCGGCCTCCGGGCGGTCGGCGAGAGGGAGGTGCGCGAGCAGCTTGGACACGTTGCTGGCGCCGAACACCTTGTGGATGGCGGCGAAGTGCGCCGCGCCCTGCTCGTGGCAGAAGTAGGGCGCGAAGACGCAGCCGCGCACGCACTTGCGCCGCAGGAACTTGCACGCCCCGCACGGTGACCCGAACCCTGTCATCTCGATCGATCGATCGATCTCCGACAAGCAAGCTAGGTGATCGCTCTCGCTCGAGCTCGATGGTGATCTCTTGGTCGTTCTTGCCTGCTGCTGACTGCGGTGATCGGAGCGGTGAGGAGGTGCAATGCAAGACCCTCCGCCATTGCTTATATGGAGGAGACGGCACGGCTGGGGGATTAGGGCCAGGGGATTAAACAAATCCGGCGTGTCTCCCCGGTGGGCAACCGGCTCCATTATTTTGAGCTTCCAATCGCCCTCGCTCCTTGCCGCTAAATGCACCCTCCTCCGTCCCAGCTGCATGGGGCACCCGGCCTACAACAAGCCTTGTGCAATGGGGGCTGGAGACGCCAATCATTGCTAATCTTTTGCTTAGGGGTTTTGGGGTTGGTCTAATACTAATACCCTTTCTAATTTGTTTAGTTTTTGTGTGCCTGCTCGATCATGCACACATTTCTTTTGTGTGCAGTTGGGCTTGGCTGCTACGAGACCAGCGAGCACAGTCCACTTCATTATTTGGGGATAAATAAAATAAATGCGTTTTTTTATTTGGAAAAAAAAATCAGTGTACCGTGTAGTACATGCACTCATACATCACCTGGCTCCAGACGTACGTGGAGTTGTCGCTCGCTGCTCGCTCACTAGCTCGTCGTCCCTTTTGATATATATATATATATTTTATATATTTTTTATTTTTGCGAGACTGATGAGGAAAAGCAAACAATTATGAGTGATGGGAAAGAACTAGTTCTGGTGTCACATCTCCCTTTGATTTGATTATCATGAAACTATACACATTGTTTTTGTTTTTCTGTAGGCATGTAAGTCCAACCACCGAGAAAAAACAAATCTTGCAATGGCCTGCCAATTTGTAGCTTAAAATACGTCTTTATAAGAAAACTGAATTTAGTATAGCTTAAGATGTACTGTTTCTATAATATAGCACACAGTTGCACCTATGAAGGACTGGAACAGGGCAGCAGAACTTCTGAAACTCTGCTGCCTCTGCTTCACAGAATGTTCAAAAGGACGATTAGGACTGACGACTCTAGTGTTATCCTAATCAGGCTTTTTGCCTTCCACTAGCCACTGGGAAGTGTTTGCTCAACCAAATTAATCTGCCCTATGCTAATTTGTTATTAGATGGCTGGTCCTGACCTGTTGCCCTATGCTTATCATTACGGTATTATGTTTGTTGATTCCTCAACTAGCATATCCTGGGCATTATTGATGGCATTGTAAACATCAGTCTACTGCATCCTAGATTCATAGGCCCAAGTAATTAGTAACAAAGACAGATGGAAAGGTTGCTGGCCTCAGCCCTCACTTGTCCTCTTCCTTTTATCTGTCCAAACATGGTGGACCTGTGGACCTGGTCACTTGTGCTCTGAATGATTCCCATTTCTGACAAACGAATCACAGATGGAAGGAATCACAGAAACCACAACCGGCTCATCAAAAGTCAGAGCAGTGTGTGCATGCTCTCATGATGAAGCTTGCATTGAGATGCAACTACAACAACTGCATATACCCTACCTCTTGTTGTTTGTTCCTAGTCATTATATTATGCCTCTAATTTACATCAAAACAAGAGCAAAAGGTTATATGTTTATGAGAAAATAGACCTATATCATTGCATCCTGTTTTCTGAGAAGAATATAACTTTTTTTTAGAGCTCTTCTCTTTAGGGCAAAGAATACATTAACTTCATCTAGTCAGTAGGACATTTGAACAGCCCTATGCTACTAGGGTGCTAGACCTGCATTTTACAGTTCAGTATGTAACCACTACAATTGACATGTATAGCAGCTCAGCAACCAACCTCTTCCTGATAAGCTACGTAGGAACTAGTACTGATGAGTGTGGTGATGCGTTTACTGTCAAGCTAGCACATCAGTTTCTCAATTCAGTAAGTTTACACCCATAATAACAAACCTTAAACCAGTAAATTACACCCATATATAATTACAAAGCTAAGTTAGTCACTTCATTTAGTAATTCCTTATTCCAACCTTGTTTGAACTTTTACAATTCTGCATACAACATTAGCAGTTCTGAAATACCTCCCTCTAGTCCATTCTACAAGACACATATAATATAATTTAGCAATAATTCTTAATTTTTGTAGATTTGTAATTAAATTTACTATTCATTGATAAGTTTATAACTAAAAAAAGATATAATATAAAAACAAGAATGATCAAAGTGTATGATTTCATCAAAAAAAAAAAAATTGAAATCTATGATATCGTGCCATGTGAGACTATGTCTTATAAAAATGAACTGGACGGAGTACATTCCTACTTCTATCTCAAGAAGAAATTAAGAATGGTAAAGAAGCCCCTACGATTTTCTTTGTCAGTAGAGAAGTATGTGGATTTATCTGGATTCGCTAGGTAGGGTTGTCACTAGTTTCAGAAACAGCTATAGGCGGCAGTACTTCAGCACGCTAGCTGGTTCGATATCCTTCTAATTTTTTGAGGCTTTAGGCTGCTGGATCTCCCTGTAGTTTTTACGTGTTTGTTGGCCCCGGTGTCACATCAATCCCTCCTTGTATGTATAGGAGGTGGCAAAAATAGTGAAATGGAAAGGCTAGGGTAGGTCTGGTACGTACCCCAGGTGCTTATATTTTCGGTGCATGTCAATTGGCCCCACGACGACCACTAATGCAGCTCTTTCTCTCCTCATTGTTTATCTAATCCTGCCGGTTTGTTCATCCTCTGGGAACTAGTAGCGTTAATCTGTCCAGCATTGGAAACTGGAGCAGAGACATTTCTCACTTGTTTATTGTTATATGTTCACATTCCAAAAGCTTGCGAGATGATCTTTTTTTTTTTTTTTTTCAAATTGTGAGGTAGTACTCCTACATTTAGGAGTATTTCATCTTTTGTTCTGCAGCAGAGACTTTTCTAGTGCACGACAATGATCCTTCTGTACTCGTACAATCTGCACTAGTTGTCCTGCATTTGGAGTGACCTGCATCAGCTGCAGGTACTGAATGGAAGGAAGATCACTTCGCGCGTGGCTGCGTAACACTGGTACTGCAGAGGGAAAACGACCTGAAATCAACCAAAACAAAACCAGAGCACGAGCACTCTGAACAGTGGCGAAACTGGCCGGCAAGACTGTAGCGATGGTGAGCCCCAGGGAGGGAGCGCAAGGGAACATGCAGGCCCTGAAATGAAATGAAACCATTGTGATGAAGGCCGCAATCGATTGTTGCCTCTTTGGAATGCTGCGCGTGCCCAACGCCTGTCATTTCATTTCGGGGCCTCCCTCCCTCATCACCCAACCCAATTCCAAACCGTTCCCTTCCAGCAGCCTCCTGCAGCATGCAACGTGAATGTCATGTGATGAGCCATCAGCAGCTTTACCTTGCTCCCCCAATTCTGATCGGAGTTGGCTTCACCAATCGCCACTAACCTTTTTCTCTGAGATCCATGCCCATCTTCCTGTCACCTCAGCTCATCCCTATCATGATACTGCTACTACTGCCTTTTAGCCTTTCTTTTACACATCTCACAAGGCTGCATATGAAAAACGGCGGCTTTCTTCTGATCACCATAACAATTCTACTGAATTTTCTACTAAAAAATGGGACAGTGTCCATGGAACCATGGACAATGCAAGATTGCAAGCTCCAAAGAATGGCAGAACCACACAAGTACACTGCAGACAATGACACCAGTAATCACTGAAAGAAATGGGGCCTGTGCTCTGCATGATTTAGGCAATGAAAACCAAAACCATATTCCAATCAGTCCTCAGAATTTAGGACATGTTTTAGAAACTTGTGCTGATCGATGCGTGGCGTGTAGCGCTTTACTAATCAGACAGACGTGCCCGGAGCCGGGCCCCAACTAAGTAAGCGGCCGGGAAACCAAGTGAAGTGGGGCTAAAAACTATAGCTTAGCCGGATGGAAAAGACCCTGAGGAAGGTTGGCGGTTTGGCATGGCGTGCCTTGTGCTTATTATCCAGATGAGGAGCAGGGATAGGACATGTTCCAAATATTCCTGGGGGGGTGCAGTGTAGCCGATGGGCCTTGGCAAAGCTTGGGTGGTTCTTTAGCACTGGGTCTGGCAGGGACTCTCAGTGGTGGGTCTTGTTGTCTCTTCCACACAAGTCCCATGGAGTGAGCAGCCAGAAGTGCTCTCAACTCTCATTCTCATTCATGGACCCTCCCACCCGGCACACACATGAAAAAGCTCGTACCAAATACCAATAGCTGACTAAGCCTTGTGTGTGTAATGTCTGCTTCAGATCAGATTCTATGTTGTTAGTACAAACACTATCTAGCTACTGCACTAGGTTTGGTTTGTTTCAGTGACCACCAACATCCGTAGTTAAGTTTTGGATACAAGTGATTATACTCATATAGATATATTTTGGCATTTGGCATCTAATGAACGTTTACTCGCTAAAACCATTTGCTTTATTATATATAGTAAAATTTTACCATAAAAACTAGTACAGTACAGTTTAGGAACCTTACAAGCAGGTTTGATATCTCAGTCTCTCCCTCTCAGCGAATGTACAAGAGCATTTATTATTTCATTAAGATTAAGATGGAATTTGTGAAATATATGCATCAGTCACTATTTCACCCACTGTCTTTGCCGGAATTTATGAAATATATGCCAGTGGGGACATTTTGTCCCACTGAAGCGATCTCGAAAATAAAATATGGAAGCAATAAGATTTACATGCTGTTTGGCCGATGGTTTCTGCGGCTGATGTTGTTTTGTTGTGAGAGAAGACATTGTACTACAGCTGATAACTTCAAGCATAAAGGGATTCAGCCACAGAAATAAACAAACTAACACTCCTTTTCATCCATTGCTAATCACAGTATGATATGAGATGTCTCCAATCAGCAGTTGAGTCAGAAAGGCTTCACGTCAAGACTGCTCGCCCATTTCTTTGAGAGAGAGAGAGAAAAAGAACACACACAGTTGCAGACTCTTGACTGGGCAACCTTTGCAGTAACCAACACATTCTTTCCTTGCCGCAACAGACTTCCTGCACTGCAGCGCAACGCATGGTTTGGTTTGTCCTCTCCAGACGATCGGTTGCTTCAGCCAGCCTGCCCGGAAATCCGCTGGAGATGGATGGAACACACGGCCCTGCACCTGCAACCGCAACAGCAATATGTATATTCTGCTACTGCACACGAGCGATCGAGCAGATAATCATTCACGCACGGATGCACTGTTGGTCGGAAGAATATTGATGCGACAGCGACTCTTCACTAGTCAAGGCCTCAACAGCACACTGGCAGCTAAGCTAAGCTTGCAATACAGCAGAGCCAGCCATGTTGTTTATTTTAGCGTGTTATTATTTCCTATTATTACTACCCACCATTACCGTGTGTTGTAGTATATGTAGCTGATGTAAGTCGCTGTTGAAAAACGTGTGATGCACTGTATTTCATTGTGGCTGGCGGTGATAATTCTGCTTCGTCGTCTTTTGCATGTATAGTGTGTGATACTGTCAGACTTTACGGAGATGATAGAGACGCAGGCTTCTTCTAATCTAATCTTTGCAAACATTGCCTTGACCAAACGCGTGCAGAGAGAGATTTTCACAGGAAATTTCTGCAAGACACGGCTCCGATCCTTCAGTTCCTGCAACAATTCTTCGCGTCCGTCTCGCGCTGTCCAGTCCAGCCGTCGGCTAGCTTATTAGCTAGAACAACGACAGGAAAAGAAAAAAAAAGCTAATTAAATCAGCAGGAATATACAATACAAAGATATATATAATAGAAAGATATATGAATTGATCATCAGCTGTGATCGAGTTGGGAGCATGTTGAGATGGCATGCATCATCGCTCACCGGTCAAAGAAATGGGGAATTATTAGAAGCTGATGGAGCACAAGGAGCCGCCGCTAAGCCAATGGAGAATTGGAGATGGCGGCGTCACGCCTCACATGGCTTGCATAAGCTCTCGCAAGGCGACAACCGGTTGGGTGGCTAGTCAAATTTGGCCGCGTCTGTCCGTGGAATGGAATGGAAGTGCAACGCGCCCCACGGTCGGTGGTCCAACATAACTGTCCCTTAATATAACCCCATCTTCAGTTTAAGATTTGGGTTGCCTGCACCTGCAGCTCCCTCTTCAGTTTAACTGAATTTCTATCAAAAAAGGTACTAGTATTTATAATGTCAAATAAATGTCACTAGATTCATGCATCTGTAGTATATGTAGTTAGAAGTTAGATCATACTACACATGTAATTGTTGATATTATATATGATTCATAGAATAATTCAACTGGCCAGGTGTTTATGCAGTTCTTTTTTTGTTTTCTGAAGAAGCTGTTTATGCAGTCCGTGGAACCCTGTATTCTAACATTCTTGCTTCTTGCGTCGAGTCATCAGGTAAGTTTGCACGAAACTTGCTAGTAATGGCGATTGGCGATCGGGAATCGGCGATGGAGCCAAAACGTTGTTTATTTATTCCAGCAGCTTCTTCCTCACGCTGTGCTGCTGCCACTAGTTACGAACAATACAACTACAATGGAGCCAAAATGTTGGTCTTGAGAGCGAGCTCAGGTCGTCCTTGCAGTTTCTGTACGTTGTGCGTGTAACTTTCGCCGCGAAAGCTGAGAAAGGGACAATAGATGGACACGTTTCAGTTTGAGCCCCTGCCATTAATTCTGCCAAAGAGCACTGCTCCGTCCGTCTGTCGTCAAGGAAGCCACTGCCACCCACAGCCACAGCCCACAGCTCCCTTCTTGTCTTGTTTCTGAAAAAAACCCATGGACATGGACACTGGACGCCCAAGCAAACAGCAGCATCCATCTCGTTCAGGCGCCTAGGGAGCTCGAGGAGCTCTTTCTTCTTCGCGTCCCTCTCTCCGTCAGTGAATGACAGCGCGCACACACTTCGCTATGCGTCGTCGTCAGCGTCAGACGATCACCCGACTGTCGCTCGCCTTTAATCTGCAGTTGGAGCTTGGACTTTTGAAGCCTTTGTGACGAGAGGATCCCATTACATATGTAGTACATCTCCATGGCTCCATCTTAATTCTTAACCCTACATACAAAACTAGATTTGTCGGTGCCATTTGCAATGGACGACGATGGAAGCACGACGTGTACGTGGATCCAGCTTGCTGCCTCTGGGCTGCAGGTAGCGTCCGCTTTTATGGATGCTGTGATGTTACTATCATGACCGGTCAAACTCGATCTCAACACATGGACACAAGCGCAAGGACAACGATGACGATGCAGTTACAGTTCCAGACGGCGCTACGCAACAGATGTACTACTAGCAGGAGCGCCAAGCTTAATTTTGGCAAAACCCATATGGGCAGTGCTCTGTTCCTGGTGAATATGAACTTCAGTGTCGTGTGGTTCCTGATGAACATGAACTTCAGCAAGGTTCTGCGGCTTCCTCCACTGATATGGTCAGGGAAGAATTGAAGTCGTTCATGAGCATGAGCAGAACTCAACTATCTGTAAGCTATGAGACTATGAACTGAAAGCGATTCCAGCTCGCTGGCCTCGCCTCCCTCCGATCCTCCTCCGGCGGTCAAACCGATCGGTTGGAGTGTTGTGTTGGCTCACCTCACCTCACCTCACTGCCCCTGACCCTGACCATTGAGGCAAGCTAGGCCCCTTAATTTGTCACTGTCGAAACCAACACGAATTAGGGCCGTCAAAATAACATATATCCTTATGTCATGTGCGCCTTGTTTGTTGCTTAGAAAACACGTCCTAACCTAATGTAATGCAGCCATCCTCTCGCTCTCTCTCTCGAGATAACATTCTTCGAATGCTTGTGCAGAGTAGACACTCATCCTCTCAACAGCCTTCCTTAAGCTGCAAAAACTCCGGCCGAAGCCGTCGTCGTCTCCTGAGCTTGCTCCGAGCAGAATTTGAACGAGCCTGGAGCGCCCGGCCCAGGAGGAAAGTGGAGCCGGAGCAACACGGCCAGGCACGGGCAAATGATCTCGTTGGCAGCGGCGGGCGACGCGACGCAGTAGCGTCCGGCGACGGAGAAAGGGGTCAGGTCAGGGAGACAGGGGGAGGCCACACGGCCACGTCGTGCCCGGCGGTCACGGGACACGACGCAATCGCGTCGCTTTCTGCACGGAGGAGACGGGGGGGCCAAAACAAACAAAAATACACGGAGTGAGTACCCGTCGGGCGGGATGAATAAAAACTAAAATTTGTTTCGTTTCGTGACGATTAAGCGGCCCCGGCCCCGGGGACAGATCTTCCACCCTGCCTCTAAAACTAATGTTATCAAAACAAAACGCAATATGTGTTAGTTGGTATATACTACCACTAGTGCAATTTGTGCGAGTCGTGAGTGGCTATTGATTAATTATAGTCGTTATATATGGCAGATAACCAATGGGTTTCCTAGGGTACGCAACAGGACAGACGATCGAGTCACTTCATGCTGCGCCTGCGCCTGCGTGCGTCCGTCGCACGCCCAGCCCAGTAGATGCGATGCGATGCGATGCGAGGGTTGGTGACAGGGACATCAGGTTTTGGTGCCATCAGGCCGTGGCAACACACACACACAGCACAGGGCACAGGGCAGCGCTCTGAGAAGAAAATCCGGCCTTGGGGTTGGAGGTTAGGTTGGCCGCTATGGCGTTGGCCGTATTAGCGGACCGACAAGGGCTTGGGTCTTGACCGACCGACCGGCCGTCCTGACTCCGGGCTTCTCTCCTCTCCTTGATGATTGTGATACTGTTTGCTCCATCCATCCAACACAACTGGGTTGCGTTCTCCCGTGAAAGACTCGCGGCCGGCCTTCTCAGGTCCGGTGGCCGGCCGGTTGGAAGGAAGAGGAACGTACGTGGCTAGCGACGGCGAGGGATAATTGGGGCCACGTTCCTCCTACTCGTGTAGAGTTTGACGGCCTGGACAGCTGGGGCTGGCGTTGTTCTTGTTCACGACAGGGGTTGAGGTGTTTGATTTGGACAGACTTAACGCTCCCGGTTTATCCGGTACATTGCTGCGGACTGGAGATTACCGATAGTGAAAACTCTGAGTTGGTAATGGCGTGCTCTCTTTACCGTGCTCACCAGTCATCGCTGTCAGGGTAAGCTAACCACATACTTCGGATTCAGTGTTTAGACTTCAGAGCAGACTATATGGACTGCAGTGTGCCGAGCAGTTGAGCTGCCCTGGCTTGCAGCTTCTGAACTCAAACTCTTGTCATCATCGTGCCATTTCACCTTCTGATTTCCTAGCCCAGCTCCCCGCCACCCCCGGACGCATTTTTTAGCCACGCCTCGATGCAAAAAAGACAGCAGCCACTGTGGAGGGCATGACTGATTTTGCACGTCTAACCACCAAAGCGTGTTATCATTGCCCCTTCGCAGATTACATGCGTCAGTTCCTTACATAGGCTGTCATTTGAATTTCTACCCCAACTACCCAACTAAGTTTGTCACGCTTCTAGCCCACCAGAGACTTTGCTCTTTCATTGCCAAATCATGCCCAACACAGAGCCAAAAAAAAAAAAGGTTAACCACACATTTAATAAAGATTGGCAAAAAAAATTATGGCAACACGTACTCATTATCCAAACGCACCAAGTCACGACACCACACCTAAGTCTGTTTGGATCTTGCGCGTCTGCAGAAATTAGGACCAAAAACATCACATGAACTGACACGTGAGAAAACGTAAAAGAAACTACCAACCATTGAATCAGTGTTAACAAGGCCCAGTGCAAAGACAAATCAAATGGATAAGAATAACCATTGGCAACCTAGTTCAACAAACCAATCGCAAGTACATAATTGTGCAATCTAGTCGCCTAACCCGCCGCTCACACCTTCGTTCGGGCCGTGCCCCGCAAAATGGAATCTGATACAAGGCGCAGCTCGATGGCATTGACTGCATCACAGCTTGCTACAGAATAGACCTGTCTCCAGAAACCGCCTGAGGCGTGCAGCTATCTAAAGAGCCTTAGTTTGTCTTCGCCTTGGGGGCCTTCTTCTTGCCCTGTCGCTTTGGGATGGAGTTCTTCATGCCCAGAAAGAAGAGGAGAGCTCAATCAGTGCCACATCCTGCAGTCACAAGTTATAGTGGCTATTTAGATACTATGCAAAAGAATGTGTGTTGCATGAAACATTTCTAACAGAGAAATCCATAATTACCTGGGTGAACTTTCCAAAGAGCTGTGCGAATTCTGCCTTCTCCATATCATAGTTGTAGAAGTCATGAATGATAGGAGTGATCAAAGCAAGGTAAAACAACTGCAAAGATAAAGTGACTTCATTAGCTAGTAGCTACGGTACAAAGCAAAATATCAGATCTGTCTAGATTCACAATAAAAAGAACAGTAGATGCCACCTCAGTGCCTAAGCAGTAAGGAGAACAGGAAAAGATAATAACGACCAGAGGTCCAGAAGACCAGAAGTAACTCATATAGCATTCTATTATGGCAATGTATTCGCAAAAGCAAGTAATATGTATTCGCAAAAGCATAAGCATGTAATGACGCTTAGCAAACAATGGACGCTAAATAGAGCAACACCCCTCATTTGAGCAAATCAGCAGTGGGCCAATGTAAGCAAGGCGAGAAACATAAAACAGTACACTGTTCATTTTTTAAGATCAAAGATTGATACTCAGTATTTCCTGGGAGTATGTATATCAGACAACAGAGGTATGGTGCCTTATAGTTTAATTAAAGGCAAATTGTGGAATATATATGCTACTTTGGTTACTTTCTCAAGTAAAGAACCAACATGGAACAGCTAGAACAAGGCCTAGCAGGTAAAACTTAGATTTAAAAAAAATAAATATATGCAAGACATACAAGTATACTAGGTTGGTCCGATTTTTGTATCATAAGCATCATTACACAATAGTTTCAGCATGCATGATTAGAGCAACTCCAACAGATGTGATATCCTTGTTGGGTAGGCTATTTATGGATTTTTAGAGGAAAAATTGAACTCCAACAAATGTGCTATATGGTTTTGTAAAATAGCAAACATGCTATTCCTGAACTCTCAAGGGCCATATATAGCCAGCCATAGCCATTTACTACCTAGCTTTGTAAAATAGCAAGGCTGTTGTGGACCTCTTCTTTTTGAGAACTTTTCTATTTTACATAATGGCTAAACAATGAAATTTGGCTATTAATTTTAGCCAACCTGTTAGAGTTGCTCTTACAGAACAATTTTTAAGCCCAGACTGCAAAAGCCAACAGCATAAATATATTATGGACTAAGGGTATCCTTATCTGTTCCTCAATAGTCCAAGGAATATCTATGTAGCCCGGTTTGATTATGTTACAAGAAATAACAGAACCAAATATGTGTGCCACTGTTAAGAGGCTTATGTCATGGGCTCATCATCAGGCCTGAATTTGCAGTATAGCCCATTAGTGTTAGGATTAATTAGAAATAAGCCTCTCTATATAAGGAGAGATGTATCAATCTAATCAAGCAAAATTTAGAAGTTAACCCAATCAGCTAATGAACACGCCTCTAACAGCCGCAGTCCCAAATGAAACTCCATGAAACTAAACTCAGTGTGCAAGTTGATGACAATTCAACTCAACTGGAAATAAAACAACAAATGACAACACAGTGATGCAGTTGGCAATAATATTTAATAGACAAGGAGTAATATTTCCATCGTGAGCACATGGATCGATGATAAGCATTCATTTACAATCAAGGCAATAGAAAGAAGGATGAATGTGAAGGTGATTATTTACTTAAATATGATAGGTGAAAGATAAAAGGAAATAAATAACATTAGCGCAAGCATAGTACATACCAGGAGATAAGCACCGAGAGAGCTGCTCAAAATAAAAAGGAGACTGCCAAGACCCTTAAGAGCAATTGTAGCAGCAATCACATGCTTCAACTGGATAAATCAAAGGAAATGATGTAAGCAACACAGATCAATGGCCCACAGAACATACCACAAATCATGTCATAAGGAAAAAAAAACAAATTCTCACCTCAATCTGCGGCACAGCTACTCCGAGATGTGCAGAGATATTTTTAACAAACACGTTGAACTTGGGCTGAAGGGCCTTCGCTGCAGGCCCACCATCAGCACCGAATTCATTAAACCTGCACCCAGGTGGAATGAAGTTCCAAGACTATTAATTTATCTGACATATGGCCAAAAGGGAGGAGCTAATAGTTGAAGCTAGGTTTCACTCCTTTTGCATGTGAATTGGTAGCACATACAGAGAAAGATTCTAGTTAGATTAGATTACTTTTGAGATGTGCTTTGAGCGAGCAAGCTAGTCATGGACATCTCAATTGACACTAAAACCAAGGGGAAACCTAATATAGACTGATATGAACAAAACAGTATCCTGATATGAACAAAACAGTATCTCACATTAGAACTGAAGTCACTACCCATAAAAACCCTGAACTAGCAACCACACTGAATGGATGGTCTCTGCTCTATAAATGTTTTCTACTAGGCACCAACTATTCCTTAAACCCTGTCAGCTGTAACATTAAGTGGAAAACACTGTAGTGATAGGTCCTGACTACAAACCAATCAAATCTTTAGATTCACAACCCGACAAAACGCCAACCAGTTACTCTATGACCTTCCATACTCAGTGCGGCTCGTCCGATCACAAGTTAGATATAGGTGTCGGCATATCACAGCATTCTCATTCTCATGTTATGTAATCCACGTGGAGGTTTCAAAGAGCTCAAGTGCATACACAATTACAGAAAATGCAAACAATCGCTATGACTTCTTGAAAGAGGAAAGTGCAAAAAAATCAGAGCATATTGCTCTGTTACAAGTTGGACCACCAAACCCCCACCCCGGCACTCCCTCCCCTGTACCCAAAAAAGGAAATTAAATAAATGAATCTCTAGAATGGCAGCAATTGTGTGATCATCTATCCGTAGCTATTACAACTATCCAGAGGCAGTACGAGAATCAATAATCGCTTGTTAGGAGAATCTACTAACAAACTCCTCTCACACAGCAGCAACAAAATGCAGATCTTAGGTTTCGTTTCTTCTCTTATCTCCTAATAAAGAGGCATCATAATCATAATTGATAATAGCAACTCTACATCAAGTATACATACATCCGTAATTCAACTGCACAGATGCAGATCGAAGGGCCCCAGACCAGAATTACGTCGTTTCCGTGTACCAAGCCGAAAAACATGAGCAGATCCAACCACGTCACACCCCCACACCTCGCAAACAAACTATCCACCGCGAGATCCACGCACCAGGGAGCTCCCAGCCCACATTCTTCCACGTACGCCGCGCCAGATCTACCGAAACCGGACTCGAAACGACACGGCGAGCAAGCACGGCGGCAATGAGCAGGCAAGGGGAGGAAATGGGAGAGGCACGTACTCCTGGTAGGCGGAGAGGAGGAAAGCGGCGACGAAGAGCACCCTCCCGACGAAGGACACGAACCCCATCTCGGCAGCTGCAGCGGCGGCGGCGACCGGGCGGGAGCGGGAGACAGGCGCCGCGGCGATGGGGAGGTACCTGGCCTGTGGAGCTCTCTCGGATTCTGGGATCGAGACGGCCGGGGGCTTGTCCGAGGCGAGCCCCACGCTGTACTTATAACGACGCGGTCCTGTGGAGCTCCCTTTGTGCTGGGACGGGACCAACCCCCTCGCCTTCTTTGGAATTGCATCCGTGTCCCAATCGTGCTCTTGGTGCTCTTGGAGTCGTGTCGTGGAAGAATGTTCCGGGCAAATTCCATTACGTATGAAAACACGAAGGGCTGGGTTTATTTCACTTAAATTTCTATAAGAAGTTTACTGGATTTTCCATCCTATCAAATTTTTTTGACGCATGTGTGGAGCATAAAAAGTAGATAAATAAAATAACTAATTGTACAATATGGTTATACTCTACGAGATAAATTTTTGAGGATAGTTAGCTTATGATAGGACAATAATTGTTAAATACAAACAAAAAGTGTTACAGATCTCACGTTTCAGCATCTAAACACAACCAAAGAATATGTATGTTGTATATTCTATGTTAGTTTAGCTGTAGAACCAAAGGTTACGATGTCGTTGGGAATGTTCTTGTATGCCGGTGGGGTCACTTTATGATGTTTAAATTGAGAATGTTTTTTCTCACCCTTTTTTTCTTATCGTGCTTGTGCGGAAGCAAAGAGCAAGACAAATTAATCCAATGCTTTCAGCGTTCTACATTGGTTTAAAGGTATCATGGCTTCTAGATTACCATGTGTGCATTTATTTTCTTTGAGAGGTGCAAAAATTGTACTGAACAGTAAATAAATAATTAAGAAAACACAACGTACTATCTCAGTCATCCATCTTTTTGCTGATTTCCTCGTGGTTTTAGTCCGTGCAAGCGACACTCCAAATAAATATAGCCTTATAAAAACAAAGATAGAATACACTCATCATATTGAATCTACCAACCGATTAACCTCGAAAGATTGGACACATCACAAGGTACAATGTTTTGGAACTGGACCATTGAGTATGGCATAGGCTAAAGATTTGGCACCACCAACAGTGAGTTCGAGGAGTCGGAGTTAATATCCCACATAGAGTGTCCATGAGCACCCTTGCTCTCACGGATAGTAATTGCAAATTAACATCATCGATAAAAATCCCACAAATGGTGGTCGCGTCGAAGCCATTGCAAGTAGCAAACTCTCTTTTGCTAGTACATTTATTTCGACCAAACCTAAGCAATCTAAAGTTAAGAAATTGTTTAGTTGTATATGAAGACCGAGATCCCTCTTCTTGCCATCATCGTGACCTCGTCGGAGAAGAGGAAGAGAGTCTAGGCACCGACAACGAGCCCAAGCCGAGCAGCAACAACAACAGTGGTGGCATTTTCAGTTTGTCTCTTCCTCGCCGTTAGATGAGTGTTTTCTTATGTATAATTATGTGTGTGCGTCATGAATAACTTGGTAAGGGTGTCTTTGGTGGGGTTTGGATGTCGTCCATTGCCCTCCAACGCCAAATCTACCACACCCTTTGAGGATGTTGCCTAGTTCATTATTATACATAGGCTCACCATAGCCTTTTCTCTACTATTTGAAGCAGGAAATCTCGCCATAACTGAGGCTATAATGTTGACTGTGAGTACGGATGCGCCTAAGAAATGCAAAAACAATAAGTAGTTTGGACACGGATAAACATAGGTGCACCACCTTCAATCTATTGTAGTTTCACTGTTGGCTCGCCCGTAGCGAAATGTGGATTTTACTATGGCACATACAATATGGAAACACTTTTGTAGACTTCTAAAGGAGCCTTAGCCTACAATGTACACAACATAAATAGTTGATAAATCGTTACAATATTTCATGTAAGTGTCCTCCATTCGCCTAGACCATATGTAAGGCGTTGCATGACATATACTCTTGTTCCTACCATTAAGGGCACCTCCAAGCAAGAGTTATGTATGGACTCTTAAAATCGTCTCTATTCTTTATTTCTCATATGTAATGTGTTTTAATTCTCTTTCATCTCAAGAAAGGACCAAAGGATCAGTTATGTCTCATGCATTAAGATGCACAAAGATTTTATGTCTTCTCTTACCACTAGATCAAAGGGTATTGACCTTTTTCTCTAGACCGTGTGGTATCTAATAGTACTAGCTTAAACTTAGTAATTAGAGATGCACTAATGAAACAAACAGGCAAAGCACTTGGTCCGCTCATGATAATCAGATATGGAAGGCGACAAAGGTGGTATCCTTAAAGATCATTTCACTGCATAGATCTACTTTTTTTCGTAAACAACACATCTTTTTTTATTGGAGTGAGTCCCCTTCCTAGGCAGAGAGATTAGGGAGTGAGTCTCGGAATGGCCGAATGGGGATTTCTTGCCAAATGGAAGATGGACATTTTCTTTCACGAAAGTCTATCTTTTCTTAACCGGTTCAGTAGTTGGTTGAGCCTTCAATAAAGTCTTTATATCTAGTTCAATCATTCCACTCCTTTTGGGAAGATGGAGACCCATACTCGATTGCAAATAATGCAACCGTCCATGATAACTAATGTCCATAACAAGCATTTACAATTAATGAAATTGTGAGTCACCCTAATAATTAGGATGGTAGTGACTTTTTTTTTTTTATAGGGCATAGCCCCTGTCATTGCATTACGGCAAGGACAAGAAAGTTTTACAGTTCAAAGCATTCAGGGTAACACCCCAGCAAACACTCACACCTTTAATTAGGATGGTAGTGACTTCATAATTAATAATAAGTATAAAAAACAAATCTAAGCTACCAAGAACGTTAACACATACTCTCTCGCTCTATCATGAAAAACAACACACATGTCATAAAAAGGGTACTGAATATTTCATAACATAAAACGAACTTGTTACTAGATACATTATGAGATGTATTCATATTATACCTATTTATTTTTTTTCTCTAGAAAAGAACTTAGTTAAACTAGAAATAATCTAACTTCATGGCCGAAATGAAGCTTATCCCAGCAGGCAAAGTCGTCCTGCTCGATAGATCTGCCTCTTTGAAATTTATGGGAAGCTAAGGGCTGTTTCCGCAAATAAATGGACCAACAGAATCCAGATCGCGGTCGCGGCCGGCCCTCCGCAAGTACCACCACCGGATCTCGGAGCAATTTCACCAGAATACCCCCGCCGGCAGCCGCCGAACCAGTTGCCGTCCCCAACTGCCCACCCACCCACTCCCCGAGACGGCAAGAGAAGAGAACCAATCACACAACGCAATCAGGCGCGTGCCGCGCTGCTGCGGACCGATTCGGTGTCCTGCTCCCACCCACCCCGACGCGCGCGGCCGGCGGCCGGCCGGCCCCTACTCGGCTCGTCCGCCGCGCCCCTGCCTCGTTGGGTGGTGGCCTCGGCGTCGGCGCGTCCCGGGAAATTTTTGAAACCGGAAGCGCGTGGCGTGGAGGTGGAGGAATGGCGAGCAGGTGCGGAGGCGGCTGTTTTGCGTTGCGGTGTGCCGTGCTGCTGGGGCCCGCGTCGTGGGGTGAACGGGGACCACCACCACAGCGTGGGCACAGCTCAGCGGGCTCGCAGGGTACGGCGGCGGCAGGCTGGCGTAAATGCGCTGCTTTTACTACTGCAACATCTTTTTTTTCCAGCTGGGCCAGGATGGATGGTTTATGACTTTATTTACAGCTGGGGCCGTGGGGTTAAGTTTAAAAAATCTCTCAGCCTCACACAGCAGAGAGCTTGTTTGTGCAGGGTTATTATTAAGTTCTAGTGACGCGATTAGGAAACACCATGTTCAGTTCAGGGTGCGAACGTTGTAAGGGCGTCTCCAACGGTGGCCAAAATAAATATAGTAGGAGGAGGATTTATTATTGGTATCGATGGTATTTTCAAATAGCTAGCTAGATGATGAATGTATAAAAATAATATAAAAGTAACATATTGATTGGCTATCGAGGAGAGAGACCAAATAAATAATGCGACTCTCAAATAATAGCGACCAATAAATATCTAATCTAAATCTCGCTTTCCTAAACATCTCTCTCACATAACTCCTCAACTATAGTGTTTATTTTTTTATATTTAGATATCTCATCTACAGTTAATGATTTGTAAAGTGACATTGATAAGCCGATAATTGTTTGTAATTTCTAGCGATTTGGAACCATGGGAGACGCCCTAAATACTCCTACAGAGAAACGTGCCCGACACGAACACGGTAGCCGAGGACGGGCTCTGTTGACGAACATCGTTACTACGACCTTGACCGTACATACCGCCAGTCAGTACACGTCCGTGAAAGTCACGACAAAAACCTCGGTGGAGTTTACAAGAAAGCCCCGTGTTTTTCACTGGTGCTGAAATTTCTCCAAACTTTCGAGCCTTTGAATTGTTCTTTCGGTATGTTACGCGGTAAAAACTTTCACGACCGGTTACAACACTCACAATCGAGACTCTTATAGAAACCCATTTATTATTTTTTTCTATCTATTTACTTTTGTTGATGTGGCGGCTTAATAGTGTGTATTTATAGAAGAGAGAGTAATAAAAACCAAAACTCCAAGTCATGATATATTCAAAGTAATAAATAATTTTAGACTATATAGTCCACATTTTGCTCTTAGAGTACATTAATGCCACCAAGATCTTATAAAAATTTCGTTGAAATTAACTCACTTCTGAGAATAAATGTTTCTTTGAGGAATCACTCCATCTTAGATGAGGTGTTCCATTGTCAATTGCAATTTTTAAGGGGGTGTTTAGTTCTCCATTTCACCTAAAATTTTTGGATTTGAACCCATCATTCTACGGAATGCAGCTAAGGGGCTGCTTGTTTAGCTTTCAATTCTTGTCCAACCAAAATCAAGACATGCCAAAATAGTAGCCATCAATTGGTGTTAAAAAGGATTTGGCATACCAAAGTTGATGGCCAAAGTTTTGGCTTGCTATCATTTTGGTTGGGAAAAAAATTGATCATTTGATAAAGCCTAAGTTTTGGCTTGCTATCATTTCGGTTGGGCAAAATTGTTGGATTTTGGCCTCAAGAGGCAAAAAAAAAAAAAAAAAAAAAAAAAAAAAAAAACTGGGAGCCCGTGGTGCCCTCACCCACCCATGATAAATTGGCATTTTGGATGGAACTACTCCCTCCACAATTTGACATTTTTTATTTCCACGGTTCAAAGTAATTGCCGTTTTGCATTCAAGGGAACTAAACAGATCCTTAGCACAATGACTTCATTCCTAATGGAGAAATGAGGTGACGATACATTCAACACGGTACATCAACATATTTCATTTCACGAACCAAACAAAAAAAAAAAAAAAAAAAAAAAGAGAAGTAGAGACGTGGACTAACTTATTCCACGAACCAAACGCACTCTGGAAACACTAACTTTTTTTTTTTTTAGAAGCGCCCTGGAAACACAACATTAGTACTCCTATTTTGATTGGGTTCTCATTCTCACATTCTAGCCAGGCTGTCCGGCCTGTCTCGGCAAAATGTCGCGCGAACATCTTCAAACCTGGTAGCGAAAAAGGAAGTGGGCTATTGCAGGAAAGGCCCACTCCTCTGTCAACCCATTCAGCCTATTCGATCATGTTTGTCATTTTGTTTTTTTAGAAAGGTTTGTCATTTTGATTTTTTTTTAGAAAGGTTTGTCATTTCGATTTGTTTAGAATGGTTGTCATTTCGATTTGTTTAGAAAGTTTTTTGTCATTTTGGTTGACACAGACATTGCTCCTTCCGCTCATCGGTTCATCATGGCAAAAGACACTGCAACATTACAATACAACTTCTATACTCAACTTCTTCAGGCCAGGGTCACGGTTTTAGTTTCACAGACTACTGAATTTGGTATACCTACCTACCCATGGCCCATGGGCATGGTGGGATCCAAAAGCCAGGCGTCTGTCTGTTGCCGCATTGCATACACTATACAGCATAGAGTACATACATATACACATAGCTGACTGATGACGAGGCGAGATCGGATCGGTGACTCTGTACATCATGCCTTGCCCGGCTTTCATCGTTCTCACTTGGTTGTCTTGGGCTTGGGCGCTTCGTAGACATCGCTCACCTTCTTGGCCTGCTTCTCGCAGTCCGCCTCGTTGGCCGTGCTGCCGTCCTCTTGGTCTTTCTCTTTTCCCCACAGCAGCATGTAGAGACCCACAATCACAACCCCGCCTCCGATGATGCTGCAAACGAAAAACCCATCAGAATTCAGCCAAGGACACCGATCGATCACTGATCGAGCTTCACGAGGAGTATATACCGGAGAAGACAAGGCGGACTCGAGGGCAGGTGACCGTTGCCTGGCGGCGCCGCCCGGCCGCCCTCGCCGGGCGCCGGTGGCCTCCCCAGCCCCGCCCCCCCCCCTCCACAGCCCCCACCTCCCCTCCCTCTCCTCCTCCTCACGCCGGCCCCCCAAAGAAGCCCCAACTCTCCTTCCCGTCGCGGAGCGCGGCCGCCCGGCATGCAGCCGCCGCCGGTCACCACCCCTCCCACGTCGCCGCCGGGCGGCGGATCCGCCGTCTTGGGCCGGATCCGTGATCCCGCCCGGCCAGGCTGAACCGGGCGGGCCTCCGTCGTCCGTGCCCCCCCCCGACACCGCCGCCGTCGCCGCGCCCGGGGTGGCCGCCCGTGGGCGTCCGAAGAACCGGGCCCGGCCGCCGTTGACCCTTCCTCGACGCCGACCCACCCCCTCTTCACCGCGGCCCGGCCGCCTGCCGCGCGCCGCGCCGCATCGCCGTCGGCATCCGCGCCGGCCGCCCCTTTTGGCGTCGCCCCCACGGCCCGTTCCTGCGCGGCGCGCTGCTAGCGACGCTGTGGCAGCAGGCGCCGTGGGGATGGGATCCGCGTCGCCCGGTGCCGCCGGTGCCAATGGGCGCGATTCCTCCCGTTCCGCGGGCGCGCCGTGGCCGCCCCGCCGTCGGCGACGGGTCTTCCCACCGTGGTGCCGTTTGGCTCGCCGTGCCGGGGCGAGGCCGCCGCGCGCCGAGCCCGACACTTCCAAGCCTCCGATGGTCGCCGTGTGCCGGGCGGTTGGCGTCCCCGGGTGTGGGTGGTACCCTTCCTTCCCGTCCGCTCGTTGCGGATGTCGAGGAGGGCGAGGTCGAGGCGACGTCTCTGCCCTACCTCGGGCTCCTACTCCCGCTAGGACCTGCTCGTCGTCGCCGGGGCGAAGGCGGAGGCTGTGCTCGTGGCGACCTTCTGCTCCGACCCCGTCGCGCCCTGCCGCCCCACCGCCGCTCCGACCACTCCGCTCCCGACTGCGCTCCGGCCTCGCCGGCGTCTCCCCACTGCCCTGCCCTCCGTCGGTCGACCCAAGGGGATGCGGTGGGTGGGACGCCTCCTTCTCCGACCGGCCGGACAACGAGGAAGAGTATCTTGAGCCGAGGCCCCCACCGTCGTCGCGGCGCGTTTGTCCATCCCGTCCCTCGTCGGGCACGCTCCCGGGCTCCGCCGTTGAGCACACGGGTGGCCCCGATGTGGCTAGCGTGGACTACGCCCCCCAGGCATCGGAAGTGGTCGGCGCAGCCGCGGTCGACGCCGTCGCCGCCGCCGCCGGTCCGTCCGTGGGCGGACGCGCTTCCGTCGCGGCCTCCTCCCCGCGGCTGGGTGCCGGCCCCGGCGGCCGCCGACGGGCCGGTAGCGCTGCGTCCACGCCCACCGTCGACTTGGTCACCACCGCCGCTCTCCATCGCCGGTGACCGCCGTCGTCGTCGTCGTCGTCGTCGTGACCAGGGCCTGGCCGGGGCCATCCTCCGCCCCTGCGCCCTCATCGATGATGACGGCTTCACCCCTTGTCCAGGCGCCGGCGCGGCGCCCGGCCGCGCCCCTCCCCTCCCCGGCGCCGACGCCCCGTGCCGCCTTCCCTTGTCGGGCTGTGTTTCAACTGCCTGGCGGGGGACCACGTCGCCGCTCGGTGTGCCGCCCCGACCCGTTGCCTCCTCTGGCTGCGGCCACGAGGCACGAGGGCAAGGGACTGCGGGCGTTTTCGTCGCTCCCGGCCACGGCGCGCCTCCACGGCGGTGCGGCGCTGGAGCCTCCACTCGATGCTCGGGAGCCCTCGCGATGTGCTCAAGACCGCCGCCTCGCCGTCGACCGTATCCGGGCCTGACGTCCTAGGGGCGGCTGGGTCGCCGATGCCTGCCTTCTTCGTCGGGCGAATCCTCGCCCACCCACCTCGACCGGCATTACCCCCGGAGACCCCCTCGCCCACACGCCGCGGTTTGGGAGATGTGCCAAGCTGATGCAGCCAAGCTCTTCGCCGCCCACCGAATCGCCTTGGATCGATTGGTGGGCCGAAGGGGTGGCGGCAGTTAGCGTCTCTGCAACGGGGCGCTGCAACCCCACCACCGCACGCACTCGGCGGTGGGCGGAGCTTGTGGCGGTTGAGTTTGCCGGCGCCGCGTCGGCACTCGGGGCCTCCTCCCGTCCGGAGGTCCTCCGTGGGGCCTCCCTTTCGTCTACCTCGGCGGGTGTTACGCCACCGCCCACATCCACCGAGGGCTCGGACGACTGGTGGGCGGACCAGGTCCTTGCCGAGTTCACCTCGACACAGTTGGGGGCTATGACGGAGACGAACTGCGTCTCGGATCCCCTGCCTGCACCGATGCCCATTGCCAACGACGATGTGACGGCAGGCCTCCCACGGGCCTCCCGACCCGGTCTCTACTCCGACTCAGCGGGCGCCCACCACCTCTACTACTCGGCAGACCGCGGTGGACAGGGGGCCTCCCAGGGAGGACGCCGGCGTGGTGACTGACGCCGACCAGGACTTCTTGTCGGCGATCACCTTGCCACTCGACGACCCCGTCCTCACCGGCCGGCCACCCCTCCGCTCCTCCAGAATCACCGAGGAAGAGTGGACCCTTAGACGCAGCACCCGCCTCGCTGCGAAGTCGGCGCAGCGAGATCAAACCCGGAGCGGCGGGCGGCGAAGGTGATGCTCGGCAAGCTCGAGGGCCGTCCGGTCGACGCGATGTCTGACACTCCGGACCGGAGGGCGGCGGACAAGTTCCGAAGTACTACGGCGATGATGTGTCGCCCGGCAAGCGACAACATTTGCGCGAGCTCTTCCCCATGATGCGGCCCCGGGCGGGGCGGCGACTGCGGGGATTCTCGGTGCATCGCCGTAGCCGCTTCTCTCCTCGTCGCCTGATGGTTTACTCTTTAAGTACAACTTTGTCACTCCGCCCGTTTCAGCCGGCGATTGTTGTCTGTGGTGCTTCGTGCGCTGCGGCCAATTGTTTTGGCTACTGTGTGTGCGTCGTGTAAAACTCTATTTTCCCTTAATGAAATACGTGTCAATGGACACGCTTTCGAAAAAAAAAAAACGAGGAGTATATACCTGCCGACGTATAGGTTTTCGCCGAAGATGAAGTAGGCCAGGATGGCGACCATGATGGTGGTGAGGGGGTTGAACATGGTGACGAAGACGGGGCCTTTCTTCTCGGTGCACCACAGCTGCACGAACACCGTGAAGCCGTTGCAGGCGATGCCCGTGTAGACGATGCACCAGAACTTGAGCCCGAAGCCGATGAGCCAGTCTTCCGGCTTGTGCTGCATCAACACCGTGAAAATAGTGGACTGGATGCCACCGACCGTGCACATCCATGCCGTCAGCGAGAGCTGGGCCGGGTACCTCTTCAGAGACGACGCCTGCCATCATGCATGGACTAGAATGAGATGAGATGTAGAGACAAGAAAGTTTCGTCAGTTTTAATTTCAGAGTAATGTTGATCTCTAATATGTTTATGTGTTTGACAGTGTTACAGAGGTTCAAGTTAAACACCTGCATGATGTACCAGATGGACCAGCATATGCAGCTGGCCACTGCGAGGACTGACCCTTTCACCCAGCTCCCATGGGCGCCGCCGGCGCCGCCGCTGTCGCTACCGGGGATATGAATAGGCGACTTCCAGAGGCTGGTGATGGCTGCTCCTTTGTACAGAGTCATGGTGGTCGCCCCAGCGAAAGACACCGCGGTCCCTGCGATCTTGGCGAGCCCGCGTGGGCTCTTCACGTCCACGATCTCCATCCTGGAGTGGAGAGTAAGATGGGCGTCAGATGGTGGAACCAAGTGACTCACAGACTCCTATACCATTAGGATGTGGGCGTGTTTGTTACCCGAGGATGATGGCGATGACGAACGTCATTGCGGCAATGGTGTTCACCAAGGAACTGACGAACGTTGGGGACGTGTACCTCAAGCTCGCGAAGTACATGTTCAGAGTTAAGCTCACCCTGCATTTTCGTAGGCTCATGTGTTAATAAATTTCGTCAGTTTTCTCTCCCATGTAGGCTGGCATTTTCGTGCAAGTTACGTTCTTTCCGTTTTCTTTTCTTTCTCACAAAAAAAGGAAGGGATAGAATCAGTTATCTGATCTATCTTCTCATCAATGATCATGCTCTTACCCGAGAAGCGAGAGCACAAATATTTCCATGAACAGCATGAACGTCATTTTTGGCCTCAACCCCTGCGAGAAAAACAGAGAAGCAAGATCGTGCATAACCCAGAGCACATCGTTCACTCTCCATCACATGAAGTGTGGAGATGTCTGGGTTTTAGCCATCCGACGTCACAACTTGCTCGAAACTTTTTCAAAATTTTTTCACAGCCTCCCCATGAGATGACAAGACACCACGCCAAGTTTCGTGAATTTTAAACTTCGTTTGGAATTTATAGATTTTAAAAACACCTTTCCCGCACGTGACTCGTCATGTTCCGGCACATAAATGTTCAAAATTTCAGGCGAGTCCCTGGATTTAGCCTAAACATACGCCAAACATCGTGAATAACATTTTTTGAATGACCACTGTCCATTATTTCATGTACCTGCAGTTCAAATTTGGAGTCGTCAAGAAAATGCAAGAAAATAAAAATAAATCATGAAATATAGCAAAACAGCGTGAAATTCTCCCAAATTCTGAACATGACATGTAATTAGTGTCCCAACGCAAAAAAAAAATGGGACGAAAAACAAAAAAAAAAATAGTTTCTTGCCGAGTGCGTATGGGGCACTCGGCAAAAACAGATTTGCCGAGTGCCCGGGCGCGTGGCACTTTCGGCAAAGACGGTATTTGCCGAGTGCACGGATGCGTGGCACTCGGCAAAGTAGGGTTTTAAAAAAAAAAACGAGGAGCTTTGCGAGTGCGCATTTCTGCACTCGGCAAAGCCCGCCTAATATCTCGGGCGAGGACCCATTTTTCCTCATTCTTCCCCACGCCGCCGCCACGCCGCGGCGCCGCCGCCCGCCGCCCGATTCCCCGCCCGGACCTCGCCCGCCGCCCGCCCGTTCTCGCGGATCCGGCCGCCCGCCCGCCGGACCTCGCCCGCCGCCCGGCCGCCGGACCCGCGCCCGGCGCCCGTCGCCCGCGCCCGATCCGGCCCGGCCGCCGGTGCCGCCCGCCCGCCGGTGCCGCCCGCCCATCTCGGCGGATCCGGCCCGCCCGCCGGAGAGGCCGGCCGTTCAGCGCCGCCCCTGCCCGGGCTCAGCGCCACCCCGGCCGGGCGTCGCCCGGTCGCCGGCGCCGCCCCCGTCTCGCCCGGACCAGCGCCGGCCTTGTCTGATGGAGGAAGGGAAGGGAAGAAGAGGAAGAGGGAGGAAGGGAAGGGAAGAAGAGGAAGAGGGAGGAGGAAGAAGAGGGAGGAAGGGAAGAAGAGGGAGGAGGAAGAAGGGGAAGGGGAGGGAGGAGGAAGAGAGTGCCTCTCGGACCGTCCGTCGCCGCCGTCGTCGCCGGCCAGGTCTTCTTCTGCGGGCGGTGATCGACGCCGCCGCCGCCGACCGTTCTTTGCCGTGGTGATCGACGCCGTCGCCGCCGACCGTTGTTTTGCCGCTTCTACGCCAAGGTAAGCCCTATCTTTCTAGTAGTGGTTAGTACTAGTAGTTAGTAGGGTTAGTAGTAGTAGTTAGTAAATAGTTTGGTGGCCTTCGTGCCCATATTGGTGGTTGGCGGTGGTTGGTGCGCATATTGATGGTTGGTGGCCTTCGTGCCCATATTGGTGGTTGGTGGCCTTCGTGCCCATTCTCGGTATATGCATGTGGTTGTTGGCCTTCGTGCCATGTTTTTGCGGGTTTTGGGTATCTCCCCGTGCGGGAGGTGCTGCCGAAATTTTGAGTGGACACTAACTTTTTTTGGCCTTGTTTTGTAGGAGGACCTGTCGGAGGGGACTCGGCGACCCGGTCGTCCTCGTGGGCGGGTCTTGCTGCACCGCGTCTCCACCGACCCCGTAGGTATGAATCACGTCCGTCCCGTCCTTGTAGTTGTCTTACATAGCGCGACCCGGTTAGGGCGTCTCCGTCCGAAAGAGATACGGGCGTTGGTATGCGCATCTGTGCATATATCTGCGACCGTGTCTGTTTCGGATTGTCCACATTTTTTGGACGGCCGGTGGATGCGTAGACAAGGTTAGCATCCATGCTTTCGGCTCCCGCCGGGCCGGAATTTCGCGACACCTCCCGTTGTTCTCCGGATACACACTCTCCCCGCCAGGGGCGTGTATCGGGAGAACAACGGGAGGTGTCAAGCCGAAATTCCGGCTCAGCGGACCCGAGCATGGATGCTAACCTTGTCTCACGCATCCTCGGTGGGGATTAGGACCTACCCTCACCTATTAGATGGTAGGAACGCCGTGTAGATGCAATTCTTTGCTTATGTGGCTCGCCGACATGGGCGTATGACCCGGAGGATGGATAACCGTGAGTGGATGTACACGGGCTTCGCAAGTAAGAGTCTTGAATGGGTTAGGGGGACCGATGCTTTCTGGAACATGCATTTGGCCCACCGCTAAAGGGTCTTTCGGATGCCGTGTCCGTGCGGCAAATGTAAGACCAAGAAAAAGCGAGTCAAGATTGAAATGGGTAAACATATTTACAACAACGGATTAGTCCCAAACTATAGCCGCTGGATCTTCCACGGCAAAGTCGATCGTATTAGAGAGGGGCGTGGTGAGGCCCTCCTCGAGGAGTATGATCAAGATGCCGGGGATGGCGGAACATGATGGCGGACTTTCATGATGCACGCTTCAATGGAGGATTGGAGGAGGAACTGAGGAAACCGCAAAGGCGTTCTCACGAGATGATGGAGGCGGCACGGCGGCCCCTTCACGAGAAGACAATGCTTACGGCTGGATGGCATTTCACGCCTTATAGCGTTGAAGTCCCAATTGAGCATTAGTCGAGGCGGCCGACACCACCCTGTTGTCGGTTCTTGGCAAAATGCTTCCGTGAGGGTCACGTCTGCCCGAAGAACACGTCACGAGTCACGAGACTTCTTCGTGGACCGAAGATGCCGTATGACTCGTACCATGCTTGTCCAAAGGGGTGCGTTCTCTTTTAGGGGAGACCTCAAGGAAGCAACGCCTTCTGTCCAAAGTGCAAAGCCTCTAGGTATGTGGAGGTAGAATGTAGTGATGGCGGGAAGAAACAGGTCAAGATCCCCGAGATGGTCCTACGACACCTTCCTTTCGTCATCGAGGCTCCAACGGCCGCATACATGACGGAGGAGTCCGCGAAACAAATGACATGGCACAAGAAGGGCAAAAGATACGATCCTGAGAAGTTGGTACACCCATCGGATGGTGATGCATGGAAGCACCGATAATATGCATCCCGAAAAAGCTATGGAGGCTCGAAATGTACGTGTAGCGTTAAGCCTTGAATGGGTTCAACCCGATGCGGTCAACTGGCGGCCCGCATACACTTGTTGGCCCGTTTTTGTGATCCCTCTCAATCTTCCCCGGTGTCATGTTTGAGCTCAAGCACCTGTTCTTGACGCCGATAATACCCGGGCACCCGCAACAATATGGGTGTGTTCATGCGGCCGGTGTGGGATGAATTGCAAGATGCTTGGGAAAATGGGGTATGCGACGTGCGGCCAGAGCTACAAAGACAAACTTTACAATGCACGTGTGGTACCTATATTCAATGCATGACTTCCCGGCTTATGGCATATTCAGCGGATGGTGTGTTCATGGGAGGTTCCCTTGCCCAACATGCAAGGCGGTTTGTGCGATTCACACGGCTTCTCAAGGGTGGCAAGTATTCCTCGTTTGACAAACATCGTCAATTCTTGCCCGAGAACCATGAATTCAGACTAGACAAAAAGCACTTCACGAAGGTATTCAAGTCACCGATCCCATCCCAAAGTTTATGACCGGTGAAGAGGTCCTTGCCGAGCTAGCTAGGCGGTCTCAAAATCGATGAAAAGAAAGGTGGTTTTGTTGGATATGGTCGGACACACATGTGGACTTATATATCGGGCTTGACTAATCTCCCCTACTACAAGGATCTTCTTCTTCCACACAACATCGATGTAATGCACCGAAAAAAGAATATCTCTCGAGGCACTCTTCGCAACATCCATGGACCTTCGAGAAGTCAAAGGACAACGTTAAAGCTAGACTTGACATAGAGATCTTTGTGGCGATAGACCAAAGCTAGTGATAGAGACCCCTAGCCCCGGGAGGAGATGGAAAAAGGGCCCGGCCGACTACATCATCAAAAGGGCCGATAGGAAAGGAAGTGCTACGAAGGATGAAGACGTTATCGTTCCACGATGGGTATGCGGCGAATCGAGTAGGGGAGTGAACTTGCAAACTATGAAAGTCACGGGGATGAAGAGTCATGACTTCCACATATGGATTGAGCGGATCCTTCTGCGATGACTCGGGGATACCTCCCGAACCCGGTGTGGCGCGTCTGGTAGAGTTGAGCTTTTCTTCCGCCCGGCTTTGTGTTAAGGAGTTATCTCGGGATGCGATTGCGATCTGGAGCGTCTTTGCACTGCGTTGATCTGCAAGTTAGAGATGATATTTCCACCGAGGCTTCTTCCCGTCCATGCAACACCCGATTTTGCACCTGCCCGGGCCGAGGCACGATTGGGGGCCCGTGCGGTTCCGTTGGTGCTATCAATTGAGAGGGCTCTCAAGGTACTTCGGAGAAAATGCGAGGAATAAAGCCGTAATTGAGCCTTCCGTGGCGAGAGGCATACATTCGGAGGAGGTGTCAACCTTCACACAAAGGCTATCTACCGAGAAACTTCCGGCGTCCACAATCCTACCCCTCGTTACAACATCGAGGAGAGTTCATCGAACCTTAGCCTTTTCGGAGGGCAAGTCGGAAGAGGAAGCGCAGCTACCCACAAGCACTTGTCCTTTGATGAGTGGCGCACTATCATGCTCTATGTGTTGTTGAACCTTGACGAAACTGCTCCTTATCGGCCAGTAAGTTCTCAATGAGCTTGTTCCACACCTCGGCCTCCACCTATCGACCCTAAACCTCTAGCCTTGTTTTTCGAAATTTATTGGTCAACATTGGAGAGGGAATGGGGCTCCTACCTTGCAACAAGAAGACAATCTTCTAAAAAAATGGGAAACCCGATTTTATTTCCCCGGTTACGCTCAAAGGTACCATCCAACTAACCTCGTTCGGCTTTGATATTCCACTTTGGTCCTAGTAACATATAATGTAACGATCTATGTGGCACGACCTTGCGAGGCCGCGCGGATATCTTAGATATGTGCGAAGATTTAAAAAATTTGGGCAATGGCTTCCCGTAGGGTCAACTCGTTCACCGTTTATGATGTGAATGGCTATCGGTTTCGCACGAGAAGCTACGAGGAGAGTCGGCCCAACCGGAAAACAACGTGCACCGGAGTTAAATGCGCCGGCTTGGATAAGAAGGACTATTACGGCATAGTCGAAGAAATATATGAGCTCAACTTCGGGGTCTTAAAGAGCTCAAGCTAGTGGTATTCAAATGCCATTGGTTCGATCCCGATGACACGAAAGTGGACCCTACGATTGGGCAAGTCGAAATTCGACGAGGATCCGTATATGGAGGAGAGGATGTCTATATTGTGGCTAATATACACGCCACACAAGTTTATTACCTCCCATGGGCGTGCCAAAAACACGCGGACCTTGCGGGTTGGTACCTTGTGCGGCGAGGTATCGCCGCCGCGGTAAAGCGCTGTTCGAACGATGATGATTACAACCCTGACCCAAACACTCAAGAGTTCTATCAACCCGAGGGGCTAGAAGGGCGTTTGGAGATAGACATTCTTTTCGATGGGCATGGAAGTAGACAAACGCCATCGATGAGGGCGAGGGTGATGAGGTGCGAGGATGCTAAGGACACCGCAAATTCTTGAACGATGGAGGCTGGTGCGCGAAGGAGCTGTGGAGGGCGATGCACTTGGCGAGGGCGATCTGACGGATGATGAGGGTGATGACATTGATGATTACAATAGTGGTAGCGATAGTGATGACTACATCCCGGCCTTAGGCATTCGGGAGATAATTTCTAAATCATGTAATACTATTTTGTTATTATTGTTACCTTTCAATTATATTTCATTCATTTTGCAATACTAATTGGTTTACTATTTGTCTTTGCGGGGACTCGACAAAATGCCGGGCGGAAGGCGGCAACGTCGACGAGGGATCCATCCCCTCGAGAGACCCCCCCACCCTCTCCCCCCGGCGAGGACGGGAGGAGGCGGCGAGCGAGCCGACGGTGGAGACGTCGAGCGCGCCGGCGTCGTCCGTCCGCGAGGAGGCTTGACTTTGTGTCGTCGTCGGACCCGGCCGGGGCGGCGTCGGGCGGCCGGGGCCGTCGTCGGGCCAGCCCCCCTGGTCGGGCCACACCGCCGGACTCGGACTCCAGTGCCGAAGAGACACTGTCCACACGTCCTCCTCGAGTGCCGCCAAGGTCTACCCGTAGCGGGGCCTCGAGCCTCCCACGAGGCCGATCCCTTTTCACCGCCGCCCGTGATTCGACCCAACGGTGAAAAGTAAGTAGCCATTGATATTTTCACTACTTCTTCATATGACATGTTGAAAATCGAACTTCAAACTAACAATTTGTCTTAATGCCTCGTCGCGAATCGGAAGATTGTAAGCGGAGGGGCGGTGCGCGCCATATCAATGGCATCCGAGCCCTGGCGATTAGAGAGAACTACCCCGGCACGTGGACCTCGGGAACAACGTGAGGGAGGTTCCACGGGCGATGGGACCACTTCTTGCGCGTGAACGAGGGGCGGACTTGCCGGGGAAGATCAAGACGGACTTTTGGGTGAGTGTGTATGCGGGGATTACTTCACGTCGTTTGAATACTATGTTTCTTAAATAATTGAATGATACATGTTTTTACGTATGCGAGAACTACTTCACGTGCGAGGCGGGGGAAGGAGGAGGAGGCCGCTAGAGTGCGGGGCGAGTCCGCCGAGAACGACTCAAGGACTGTACCACGAGGCGCGTGTTTCTTGCATCACCTCCTACAACGCCGGCGTGCTTGGCAAGGTGGTGAAGAAGAACGAAGCAAGGGAGATGATGCTCCGGGAGGGAGACCGACCTCACCAGGGAGCAAGTACATCCGGGTTCGTAGAACGCATTTATTCAGATTTCTTCAATAAAAAAATAAATGGAGACTTCCATTAATCCTCTGCTATGTCATGCGGATGTGTCCGAGTGGTGCGGCAAGTACAAGGGCTGGCTGGGAGGCCATTGTGGACAAGTGGCTCTTGGGCGAGGCGATGCGAGTACAAGAGACTCCGTCGGAGGTGTCGCTGGAGATGCAAGGCGCTCCACACCACCAAGGCGGCGTGCCCCTCCCGGTGTATATGGATAGATGGGTACGATTGTGTTGATATTTTTATTCAAGCGCTCAAATCTCTTCACTTCTAACAATCTACGTGTTCTCCTCGCGGATCAACCGCATGGAAACCGGGAGGTCGGCGAATCTGCACGCGGGGTGGGCCTTGACTCACACGGCGTGGGCGGCCGACCCGGCCAACGTCTGACCGGGCGAAGGTGCCCGAGGCGTACAGCAACGCCGGCGTCTACCCCAAGCTTACCCAGTCACGCGGCCGGGCGGCAAAGCGGCTATGGGGAGGACTTCGATCCAGCCACCGCGCCCCCCTGACACGCGGTGATGAGGTGAGGGAGGAGGAGGGAAGCGGCCGCGGCCGGTTCCGGATGGCCAACACGCGATCGACCCGTCCTCTGTTGGCGGGCTGAGGGTGATTCGCTCAAGGAGCACGACCTCCACCGACATCCCCATAGCACCTCGGCAAATCGAGCTCCATGCGGGCGACGATGCAGGTAACTTCAGTTTCATCGGTCGTTCACCGGTTTTACACATTTTCGCTACCTATGCATTGTTTCAATGTTACGGTTGTAATATTGCAGGTCCGGATGGCGAGCTGGAGGCCGAGCGGGCGGCCCAGCGGAAGAGTTTGCGGCGGCGGGCGGCCCGAGGCGGGAGGCCCATCGGCGGGAGTTGGAGGCAATCACGCAACACTCGGTGCGCCACCGCGGGACGTGGCGAGCTACTTCCGGGCCTCTAGATCCCGGGTGTGACCCCGCCTCCGTTGCCTCCCTCATTTGTTCGCTCCACCCCCGTTTCCGTTCCTCCTCGTGAAACAGACTCCGGTGAGTATATGTTGTTGTTCATTTATTTGGCATGTGCGGCTCACCCGCGGTACTAATGAGATCGCCTCACACTTGTGCAGCCACGGTCGGCGGGTTCGAACCCGACTCCTCCAGTGGCCCTTCTCCACCCCATCCAAATATCCGTCGGCCCGACCGCCTGATGCACGTGGCCAGGTGGCGTTCCTCCTCGGGCGCGCAGCGAGCCACTCTACGGGCTTCCACACGTCCCTCCACACCACGGGTGGTCGTTCCAGTCGGCGCCGCAGCACGGGTGGTATCCGGGGCAAGGTGAGGGCTCTTCGCACCAGGGAGGCCACAGTCCGGGGCCGTCAAGTTGAGGTGGTGGTGATGGATTTATTTTAGATGTTGGATATGTTGCCTTTGTGACGGATCTCGTTTCGATGTTGGACATGTTAGATTCCGTTTGGTTGTTGGACATGTTGGATTTTGTGGTATTTGTGGATTATATATGTGAATTTGTGGTATTTGTGGATTATATATGTGAATTTGTGAGATATGTGAATTATATATGTGAATCGGTGATCTATGTGGTTTATGATGTATATATGAATGTTTATGGTATATGAATATGTTGATTTGCAGCAACAAGCAATAGAAACAACAAAAAAAAAAATGAAATTCCCAGCAAAGCTTGGGTAACCCGCAGAAAAATGGCGGGTTTGCCGAAAGTGCAAAAAGGTGGCACTCGGCAAAATGACCATAACTTTGCCGAGTGCCTCCCGTGCAGCACTCGGCAAAGTCTATTTGTTTTTCGTAAAATAAATACTTTGCCGAAGTGCCAACATCCGGCACTCGGCAAAGATTTAAAAATATTCAAATCTTTGCCGAGTGCCGACGCTTGGCACTCGGCAAAAGCCCCTTCCATATTTAACGGTCGACGTCGGGTTCGCCGAGTGCTGACACGACACTCGGCGAACTCTTCGCCCGACTCGCAGGATTTCTTTTTGGCACCGGGCGAAGATGGCTTCGCCGAGTAAATCTTCGCCGAGTGCGGGTCGCCGAGGCGGCACTCGGCGAAAGCCTTCGCCGAGTGCTTCTAAGCATTTGCCGAGTGCGGCGCGCACTCGGCAAAGGACGCGTCTCCTGTAGTGAAACTAAGAAACTTCAGGCAGATGACAACCAATGAGAGTCACGTCAACATTTGTAATCCAACTTGAAAGGAGAAGCATGAGTAATCTTGAATAATAAAGTTAACAAAAATCTTCAGTCCTTCAAAGACTTTAACAAATGGCAAAAAGTCAGAAACCTTTAGTCCTTGAATTCCAAAGGCAAGGCCATGAGATGGCATGACTTGCAAACTCTGCGGTTAAGGTTTCAATTCAGCTAGTCAGATATGTAACATTTCTTCTATTCAAATATATCTTTAGCAAACTAGAATATCAGTTCTTCCAAGCAAACATAGAACATTAAGAACAACTTGTGCCGACAAGTGACAATCCTATATTAATTTATAAGGGGCCATATCATTTCACCATAAAAATTGCTAATCTGAATGCATCATCCTAGAAACTATATGCAACTGTATCCTTGAACCTTTTTTGCTGGTTGTTCTTTTCGTTATTTCACTCTGGATTCATTCCTCTTAGCTGATGAGGAGGAGACTTTCTACATCACATGGGAACAAAATGTGAGGCATAAACCAGTAACCAGCGCCGAGCAAAATGCTACGTAATATATACTGGGAAGGACGATGGATGGGAGAATATGATTATAGAATACGACAGATGCTATGTTCTTGGCTTTGTATAAAAGCTGAGTTTATACTTGTCAATCAAAAAAAAAAAAAAAAAAAGAGAGGGGAGAAAACTGACGGTGTGTGTTCGTAATTAAGATGATCTGGAGCCGTGCGAAAGCTGAATAATTCCAATCCCAGTGCTCCTGTGGTAGGCTTGCACTAGCAGCGCGCAGTGCCGATGCTTTCAGTTTTATTTTGGCCCAGTGTTTGTAGCGGGAAAGATATATATGCGGACATCATGCTTCATGCATTGTGCGTGGCCTCCCTTTCAGATATGATACAGAGGTGCTGCCGTGTAGAGCTCAGTACGTCTAATTATGCGTTTTACAGCAATGCAGTCTGTTGCGGCTATGCTCTGTCTATGCCATGACGTGTCTGATTTACTCCAGCTGCCAGCTCGATTCAGAGCCAAGATCGAGATGAACATTTTGCTGCTACGTACGTGATCGAGCTATTGTTGTTATCACCAGACCACCAGACACTAGTACTGTCCAGGTGGAGTGGAGATCCTCTGATCTCCTCTTGTCTCTTCCCTGATGCACTACGTGAGCTGCGGCGGCTGGAAACAAAACGTATTCGCTCGATCGCAAGTTGGTGCTTTCCGCTCGAGACTGCTCGCTCACCGCTGCTCGATTTGCTTAAAGCCTGCGCCCCGTTAAGCTGGCTAGCTACCCTCTCTCATATATATTATTGATCTGCAACGCCTATAGCTAGGTTTCGATGGAGCATCCACTTAACTTAATCCATCCGTTTTTTATTACCTTCCAATAAACCACTACAGATTAACTTGTGGTCAATAAGCGCCTGCGAGTCGGTAAATTTCAGCGTGCGGCCAGGAACATGATTGACGCGGCCCAACTTCGTCGTTGTGCATGCAGACGGAAGCAGCTTTCTTGTTTCATCTGCATGAGTGATCGATCGATCAACAGCGAGATGCTGGCCGCTCACAAGGCCGCGACGTGCGCACGCATCCCACCAAAGTACCAAACCGGATCGCTGGATTGCCTTTTCATTCTTGTTCAATACAAGGGCCGGGTGCGTTACTGCGCTGCAATGCAAGAGCAGCCGAGCAAGAATCCATGGCTCGGACGCCAGATGTAACCACAGCTAGCTTTTGTGCAAAAGCTAGTCAGGTCAGGTACGACGACGACGATCGAGTGAGTGGCGAACATCTCTAGTGGGCGGAGTCGCGGAGAGAAGAATACGTGGGTGGCCTCCAGGTAGGCGGATTTTGTGTGTCATCGAACAATTGGCAATTCTGACTGTCCTCTCTTCTTGTGGTTGCGACGTCATCGCCGGCCGTGGTATCGATCTCTGCAACTGCGTAGAATGGAACCCGTCGCGTCCGGGCGAATAACTGAATCTGTTCCCTGCCGGTGCCGGCAGAAAGAATCTTAGGTTGCGCCCATTTGTGCCCGGCCGGACAGATGGTGAGTATTGGGTTCAGGTTCAGATGAAACCTCTCTGAGGTATTTTTCCTGTGCAATTAGCTGCAAGTTTGTTGTCACAAACCGGGCGGATTCCGGCGGTGACACGTGGCGGGCGGCGGCTTGGGGGCGGCGATCGGCGGCGTGATGGTGTAGATGACGTAGCCTGATGATTAGCGACGAGGTAGGGGCGGCGATGATGACGACGTACAACAGCTCGGGTGGCGGCGAGGGGACGGCGAGGGCAGCGGCGGGCGCTTACGCCGGCGGGCGCACGTGAGGGCGGCAGGCGGCGTTAGCGGCGCCGCGACGTGCACGGGGAGAGAGCGCGCGCTAGGGTTTGGAGAGCTGAGAGCTGTTGCGTGTTACCCCCTTATATTTCTTTTAAAATTCGACCGATTACATCTCCCTAGTATTTATAGTCGCGGAAAGACTTACATATAAAGAAATCTCTCGATTTGATTTCCTATTTTATTCCTATTTTATTTTCTAAAAATCTATCACTTAATTGCGAAGCGAGATGGCGATGACGTGTTCACGGTGGGCGGCGGCGGCAGCGGCAGGGCAGCCTTGGCGCGCGCTTGAGCCTTGGGCCCTAGGCGGCGGCGGTTGGCCCCTTCAATTTGGCACATGACATTTGCCCTTTGAAGTTGGTATAACTAGGAGGATTAAAAGCGTTGCCGCGGTATGCAAGAGAAAATACCAAAGAAAAAGATCAGCACACAGCACACACATTGGGTAAACATTGGGAAGGCATTTATATGTGCATATAGCAGTAAACAAAGGAAATTATGTAGGTGAGGTATTACTGATCACATTTGGACTGGTAATGGAAAAAAAACCGATTAGAATTACGGAACTCCATTGGAACTGGTTCTTGTGTTTTTGTAGGCTCATGTAAAATAATAATGAAAAAAAGATGATTAGGATATTATGAAATTCCATTGAAACTGGGTTTTGTTTTGATAGGCTCATGCAAAATTATTGTTATGTATGAATAAGGTTACGGTCCATGCTCAGTAAAAGCGAGCAAAATTATATGTTCACTGTTGTCTATCATTTGAGCGCGCACTATGATTACCAGAGTTTAGTTCGACAGATGGTGCGCTATGCTGGAACAAATTGGTCCTATATGAGGCCACTGTGAACTGCTTCCATGATCCAGAGTTTGGAAGTCAACATTCTTGACTGGTAGCATTCCTTCACCACAAAGCCAAACCAATGGGTATTTATGTAAGTATATACTGAAGCTGCAAAGATGTCGCCTGCTAAGGCATACATAAGTAGCACAGAGGAATAGTTAGAAGACTGCAAGGCGCCGAGCTGTCACAAAATTAGCAAGCTAAGCCCTTTTGGATATTTCATTGAGCACTTACAGCACACAACACCAAGAGCACAGGAAACAGAAGATGGGGAGCTCACGGTAGGCAGGTATGAAGGAGAAGCAATCAAAGCCACACCACCATGGCGTATATGCTGCTGCGCAGTCATGCAGTGTAGCAAGGTACACGTAAGAGGAATGTTTTTAGGAATATAAGCAACAAATAACAAATGTACATCGGCAGAAGTGACAGTAGGTAGTTTGAAAAACAAATGATTAGGTAGGTAGCGTATGATCAGGTAAATGTCACACTGCAAGAAGCTGTGCTGTGAAATGGAAACGAAAGATAGAAGTGTTAATGGTAGAAATTATGTATATAAATAATATATATACGCATGTCGAAGAAGATACAAAACCCATATGCCTACACAGAAGAAGAGGAACTGAATTTCATATTGGAAGGAATGTACTAAGAAATAGCAGCATAGTTAGGACCCAGGTTTAGCTGAGTTTTTATCAAAGTATACACATAATCACATTTTTAATCCGTTAGCCAAAGGCAACACATAAGAAAACTGTTCATATACATCACACATTAGGCCAGTAATCAGAATGTACCAGAGTCATGGAATAAAGACCGTAGAATATTCATCTTGTTATCTGGAATAAAGACCGTAGAATATTCATCTTGTGATCACACACCTTAGGATGCCATAGGCCATGGCCTCTGCAGTTCTGTGGTAATAAGACATGAGGAAACCATAATTTTTCAGTGGAAACATGTTATAGAAGGATTGCATCAAAGTTGAGTGTTTTATCATTATTAGTCAGTCTGAACATGAAATTTGCAACAAACCATCAGATTTGGCGTGCAACTTGACTGGCTGGAGGCTAAAAAGAGTTGTTGAAATACAATACAGTGACTGTTACTATAGGAAAAAATAGCTTTCACACACCATTTATATGTTTGGTAAATGGTAATACATTTCAGGAAGGCAATGGTGGTGAAACATATCTGAAACATCCCACTGGAAGATGGCAAAAAAGAGTAGGCAGCGTAATGGCATGAAAATGTATAACCATGCATTGGCAAAGATGAGGGTCATTTCAGAAAGAGATGATTCGGTGAGTCTAGAAGGAAACATAAAGTAAACCATGTGAATAGACATACATTGTTGAAAAGTAATAATGAGATGGTAAATTGTGTGCAAGTATGTTTAAGTAAAAGGGAGGCAACCATGTATGCTATATTACCTGAAAAAAACTGGTGTGCTGGATATATGAGTCTGGTTTTCACAGTTCATACCCAGGTGATCTATTTAAAATGAGCACACCCCTGCAGCTGATGTTTTGCACACCTGCCAAAAGAATACATGTAAAAGATATAAATTACGCTAAATGAAAGGAGCTGTTTTCAGGAGTACACATAACCCTGTAGTAGGTGTTGTTTTGCACCTTTGTAAAAAAAATACATGGATTAGGTGATGTTTTGCATCGCGGGTATAAATAAGGAATACAAATGGGTTAAGATCTTAATCACTAAGAATTAAAATTGACAACAACAAATAATCAAAACTTTTAAATTATTACCTGATGTGATGAACTTAATTTCCACAGTAAAATAACAAACAATGTGTCAGGAAAATAATTCTAAGCTCATATATCTTCTCATGATAGAAAGAGTATGACACTAAATCAGATGAGTAGGAACCTGTAAGAGGCATGGTGATTGGATTAGTCTGAACCGTGGCGAAAAGAAACAATAGATCTCACCGATATTAGAAGTAGGATTCCTGGAAAGAAAATAAAAAGAATGAATGCGAAATCTGGAGATTTCATGCACCTCTATATACGATCCATCAATGGCTCCCTTGGCCTGCCAATTAGGTGTGGATGAATCTTGGGTATGCTCATCCCGTTTGGCCTCCACTGATAACCAATTGCAATACGGTGCAGCTTCACATACAAATGGTTTGTTGGTTAGTGATTCTTTGACTCACATTGTCAAACGTTCTAATACAATATTCTGCAAGTCCACCAGCGATGATGTAAAAGAGAAGACAGATAACTGACCAACTGATTATAGTAACTGACCAAGCGATTGTAGCGAACGCCCAGGAGAAGACAGGCAGGGAAAATAGGCGAGAGCAAGAACACATCGCCTTGCGGAAATCACCAGTAACTTGAGCAGCGATGTCCTCCTCAAGCGATCGCTCGTGAACCTTGCTGGTGGCAGTAGAACAAAGGATCCTCAGCAGAAGAACATAAGAGAAGCAACTGGCCTCCGACGACGGCGATGGTTGGGAGAGAGTCAGACTCCCAGAGGGTGGGCAAGTGGCTTCCTCTCCGTTGTCTCCGAGGACGGTGCAGTCACATTGGATCCGTTTCATCAGCCCTATCAGGCCATCCATGGAAGAGGCGTACATCGGCCATGGACTGAAATTGCAGGACGAAAAATCCCTTGCAGAGAAGGACTCAATCCAAATCCAACAGCTCTATGATTCCACAATCCAAAATTGGAGGTCGGATTGAGACTCACCGTGGGGCTGCCGGCAGGGGAAGGAGACGTCGGTGTCACACGCTTCTCGGAGAAGACCTCGACGGGAAGGGAGCTCGCGCCGGCAAGGGAGGAGGGAAGGTCGCGTCAGCGCAGAGGCGCGGCCCCTGCCCCCTTGCAGGCTCACATGCTGGCACCTGCGCAGGAAGACGGAGAGGCAGAAACGACGGCGCGTGGAGGAGACGGACGGCAAGCGGCACGGGTGACGGCGGGTGGACGGGCGGCGGCGGTCTCCTGTAGCGGAGGATGGACGGGCGGCGACTCTCCTGTGGCGGCGGGTGGACGCGCTCCCCGTGCCGCGGCGATGGGAAGCAGCGGCGCTCGAAGCAATCGGGCGGGCGTGTGGAGCGAGGTGGGGCCGGCGAGGAGGACGACTACCGGCGAGCAGTGGGCCGGCCACCGCTGAGGTGCGCTCGCCCTGCCATGGCCGCCTAGGCTTGCCTCGCCGCGACCGCCGGTAGGGCCAAGGACGCGCACGGCGCGGGCTGTTCGGGAAGGGGAGGCTGAGGGAAACAGAAACACAGAAGCCAATATCAATCAAACACCGGCGGCGAGGCCGCGCATGCACCGCACCGCACAGCAAGCCAACTCACCATCGCGAGCCTCCGGTACGCGATGCGTATGTTGGTGGTGGAGGCGTTCTTGCGGATACCGAGGAGCGCGTAGTAGCAGCACTTCGACGTGCCGCCGCCGCTGCCTCCGCCGCCGGAGGCATTGCCGGACCCCCGTCCATGGTGTTGGAACTTGGAGGCGCAGCCAGCAGCAAGCGGACGGGGAACCCGCGACGACGATGACGCAGGCGATCTAGCGCTGCATCGGGAGTACGGGAGACCGAGGGAGTGAGGCGGCGGCGGCAGCCGACGAGGTCGGGTGCGGGAGAAAGAGGGAGAAGCGGAGAGGAGACGGACGGACGCGCGTGAGTGGGTGCCGGGGCGGACACGAGAGAAGGAGCCCAGAACTGGAATGAAATAAAATTTCGGGTCCGGACTTGGAGTGGATGGTGGGGGCCGCGATGACGTGGCTCAACCACAGCCCGAACTTCTAGTTGGGTCTTTACAAGAGGTTATAGATATAATACGGCTGCTAATGAAACAGCTAAAAGAGGACAGTGAAATCCAGGAGAAGCTAGGGGCCGACCTGTTTTTTTTTTTTAGGTTAGAATACTTTACCACAATTCAATAACAAAAAAAAAGAGATTCAAAAAAAAGAAGCATTACATTTTATATAAATATGGAATTTGTTGGATATATTCTAGATCTTCTTTCTTGACTATATATATCTATTTTTCTTTTTAAGAAAGTCAAAATAAAAAAAACTTATCTTTTCGATTATATATTGATGTGCTTATCTATAATATTTTTGAATATTATGGAATTAGAGAAATAAAATTCACACACGCTTTCTCTAGCTGGATGAGAAGAAACTCTCATGTCCACTTCTATCTACCCTACTAATGCATCAACTTCGCTTCGCTCAAATCTATTCAAATCTACGTTCCAGATTATTTTTTAATCTTCTCTCTTATACTCAAACATCATCCGACGATCAGGATTAAGGATTACTAGCAAATATGCCCGTGCGTTGCAACGGGACGCACAATTATTGTCCAGTACATATGCATGTAAATTTGTCTATTCATCTCTTTGCGGATAATAATAATTTGCCTCATGCTATTTTTTGAGAGAAAAACAACGTATTGTAGCTGATAAGCACAGGGCTAGCTAATAAGTCCAAGCACGGAGTCCGGTACTAAAGTTAACTATTTTTGTTTATTTTAACTGGGACACAACCATATTTCATTAAATATCAAGGTCAGTTATTAAATATATATATGTGCAATAAATTATTAACCTCACAAGAGAATATTATATCCACCCCAAAACACATGTACTTAGCATTGAAAAATATGAAATTGGCATCGTAAACATAATAAGAAACTTAAGTGTATATTGCACGGTGATAATTCATGTAAATGATGTGAATTATTTAGTAACAATTTCCTTTGTTTTTTGTACCGATGAAAAAAAGAAATGAAAAAAGATGAACGCAACAATACAAAAGCGACGAGAGGCCTCCGGAAGCCTTATCCTTTGGGTTGCTCTTGTGAGCAAGTTCGCGTCCCTTTCGTCAAATTCTTTTCACAAACGGAGCCGCGCTCCCAAGTCCAAACCACGTGTATAGCGAGAGGAGTCGTCACTCGGCGAAGGGAAGAATTTTTAGCGAGGCGATCCGAATGATGGTTTCTAGGCCATGAACCTTTGTTTTCGTCGAGTTCGCCTCCGACAAATGAGGTCGCCGGGACTTAGCCGACCGACGCCGCCGTGGCCGGGCGTCGCCGGACGCCGATGCCGAAGCTCGTCGCGGCGCCGATGTCTGCGTCGTGGGTCGAGGTCGATCCCGCGAGCACCGAATGCACGCGCTCGCGTGTCTCGACCGGTTCTTCTATTGTCCGTTCTCTCCTTCCTTTGCGAAAAATCTCTTCTTTCCACGTTGTTCTTGGTGCTCCAGCGGATTGAGCAACGTGGTGTTCTTGGGTCGAAACCCGGGCCCCGTCCCCAATGGAACGCCCGCCCTGGTGGCTTATCTCTTACTACTCTTTTTCCTCATGATTTTGACACATGTTCCATGGTTTTAGTCCTCGATCCGATGACAACGGCGCCGACGACGTCATGTCTTGAATCCGGCGATGTGGGATCATCCACATCCACCAAAGGGGCTCCGCTTCGCCCGGTGTTTTAATAGAGAAATAGAGGAAGAATAAACCATGATTTTTTTATTTGATTTGAGGAGTCGTGGTCTTATTGAGGTAGCAATGAATTTATGGATTTGAGGAAACTATAATTGCCTTATATTATTGATTGTTGTGCTCGATTTGGATTCATCTCCTATTTGAGATAGGAAACGTATTTGGATTAGTCTATTTGGGATTGGGATAGAAAAACGTGCGGATCGAGTCGGAAAAAAAAGGGCGATATAGCGGACATAAAAAGAAACAGTAGGAAGGAACCAGTGGAAGGGAAAAGGGTGAAAGGAAAAAACAGGTGGAAGAAAATTTTGGAAATTTTCTCTCTTTATTAGTAGGTACTCCCCTCCGTCCCTTTTTGTTTGTCATTCTCGCTTCCCGAGACACTACGCCCAGAATTATATATTAAAATATATAAATATTTATGTTAAGTAATTAGTATCATCGGAAAGACCTTTTAGTCTAGTTTTTTAATAAATTTATTTGAAAATATAAATGTTGCGTATATTTTGTTACAAATCGAGTCAAAAGTTGTGGCGCGAACACCAACGACGACGATCAAATAGGGGACGGAGGGGTATATAGAAGTGTATGGGCCCTACTCGCGACATCCCAACCCGCCATCCTCGTGCGCGTGCGTGACCCACCGCGCGAAATCAGCGGGTACGTTTCCTCTTTCGCGTAACTTTCCTCGCGGCCTCCGCCCCCAGCCACATAAGGATTTTTTTATTTATTTGCCACTCTTACGGATGCAAACCCGGTGTGTGTCGATGACGAGGTGGGGCCATCTCGGTCATTTGTACGCGTGGGGTTTGAGTGGCGAAATAAATAAAAAGTCGGCCCATAAAAAGGAAAAAAAAAAATAAAACCCCCGCCACATAACAACCGCGGCCTCCTCCCATTGACGCACGACCACCGCCTCCTGGGGATCTCGCCGACCACCGCCGCCGACTCCCATTGATGCTTGGCCGGCACCTCCCGTTAATCCCAGACGACGCCGACGGACTCCTCATAGGGCCTGGACGTTGCGCTAGGGGCTGCGTATGCGGCACATCCTACGAGTTGGCATCTTGCAAACGACGGCGGTCGAACAACGGAGCTCGGACAGCGGATGGGGCGACCAGGATGCAGACCATCGATCCGTGATTCTCACGACAGGCGAGGCCGCCAGGGAAGGTACCAGATCCTCTTCAGGGTGGCCAAATCCACTAACTGTGTGGTCGGATTTGTCCGTTTTTGCTCGATCTGTGCACGAATCACTTGGTATGTGGCATATCTGACATCTCACTCTACCTAATCTCCAATCCAAGATTCTGCTTGGTGGTGGCACTCCTGCAAGCCAGGGCAGTGGCCAAGTGGTGACGGATGAAGATCTCGCGCCGGAGAGCGAGCATGAAGGTTGTTGTCTGCGTAGCAGCCGAAAGCGAGGAAGAAGCTGGGCAGCGGAATAGATCGACGTTGCTGCTTGCAGTATCAAGGTATTTCGTCCTAGCTTAATTTTTATGCATGTGGCATCTATTTTGAAAATAAAGTAGTAGAAATCAAATGAAATTCAACCAGACAGGGCGCCAGTCCACCAGTGAGCAGATTGCCAACTAATGCTTGCATAAATTTCATGTTTCTGATCTCGAATGGTTGAACTGATTCAGTGATGTGGCCAATATAGATGGATTCTTCTGGCAAAATCACTGTCAGCTTTGTTGTTTATCTCAGTTTTTATCATTTGTTTTTGATATTGTGTTGATGATGAAGAAATTATTTACATTTGGACAGTATGGTTCTGAAACAAAATACAATTTTAATGAAATAGTATGTTATTTAAACCTATTTATGGCAAAAAAAAAAAAACTGCAGCTCTTATGTTACAGTAGGCACTAGCACATAGAACGGAGCTCCAAAGGTGATGAAAGGAAACTGGGGCAATGACATATATAATGTATTGCAACTCTTTTTATTCGCAGATGATTAATATGTTTAGATTCTGAATAATATTGCTCTGTTTCCTGTAATGCCCAATTCTTTATAGAATCTAATTACTTTGATCTCCGTTCTTCTGAATTGATAAGAAGCTGCTTGTTGATCCTAATATGATGTTTGCTGGGACGAAACTGGGAATGCCCACAAAGGGAAGTAACTATACTTTTGAGGCATGCACACTCACACCTAATTTTAAACATGTCTGTGGCTACTTACTAGACTGAATTTCAATTATCTTTTCTTGGTAGAGATCAAGAGAGAATGATTCACGCTTGTTGTATGAATGTATTCGAATTATATTGGTCATATACAATTTCATGGGACAAACTATGGACCAAGTCGTGTCATTTGGTTGTTTTAAAGTGCATCTCGTAAATAAACCGTAGCGTTAGCACGGGCATTATACTAGTTTGTAGTAGAGATGGAACTAAGAAAGAACCGTCGACTATAACCCCAAAAGAACTAGATTTCATAAACAACATAGAGGAAGAATGAAGGAAAAATCCTGCCGAGGCAATCATATTTGTTTTGGTAGATATGCTCTTCAAGTACTTGAACCCGCTTGGATCACCGCGAGATAGATAGAAGCAGGACAAAAGAGTAATGACACGATATGAACGTCGTGGTGGAAAAACATGGGTGTGCATATTTCCCGACAAACCGGTTACAATAAGACCCACGTAAACACGTATGGGCTCGAGAAAGGGATCCCGAATGTTGGATAGCCGTTGCTAAACCAGGTCGAATAGTTTATGAAATGAGCGGAGTATCCGAAACTGTAGCTAGAGCAACTATCTCTATAGCTGCCAGTAAAATGCCCATACGAAGTCAATTTCTTCGATTAGAGATATATAACCCCAAATAGGAGTATTGAAGATAAAAAAATCCCTGGTTTTTTTTTCTAGAAAGACAATATTTCAAATGAACAATTTGGATTAATTAATAAATGTACTTTTATGTGTCGAATTCCTCAGTACCCCAATTTGGAAGGCCAAAGCTGGAAAAATGTGTAAATTCTTCGCTTGGACACTAATGCACAAGAAAATTATAACGACAAACAATCTACTAAGCGAGGATGGACTAAAAGATACAAATTGCAAGTTGTGCACTAGTAGTATGAAAACACCGACCCATCTTTGTAAGGATTGCCCATTCACCAAGGAGGTTTGGAGTTATATAAAACGGTGGTATAACCTGGCTATTCTAGACTCGGTTAATGAAGCAAGATCAATAAGCGCGTTCTGGTGAAGATGTCGAAGTAAGTTTGATAAGAGCACCGGAAAGGAAGTTGATGGAGTCTTAATTTACCTTTGATGGAGTCTTAATTTACTTTGGTGGAACGAAACAGGAGAGTTTTTCAAAATCAACAGTTGCAGCCGATGAAAGTAGCTTTCTTATGCAAGGATGACATAAATCAATATCGCTTAGCCAAGTCCACGAATTCTCGAAGCAATCAAGATAGTTAGATAGCATTCTCAGTAGTTAGTTTTTTAGCGGTTCATGCGTTTATACTCCCTCTAAAGGTTGTGAAGTTTTCCTTTTTACACAGGTTTTCTAGTCGCTGTGTAAGGTGGTGGTTGTTGTTGTACTCTTTTTCTTTATATCGTCTAATAAAAATCAGTGACAAAGCTTTTGCCGTTACTTTAAAAAAAAAAATCCATATGATCAATGAATCTTATGAGCACAAAACTAAATATCACCACTTTCAATCGGCTCACAGCGGCGCGCCCGTTTCACTAGTATATACATACATAGCTGATGACGAGGCGAGATCAGATCGGACTCTGTACATCATGCCTTGCCTGGCAGACACCGTTCGTCAGTCTGTTGCCGGCGCTTCTCACTTTGTCGTCTTGGGCTCGGGCGCTTCGTAGACATCGCTCACCTTCTTCGCCTGCTTCTCGCAGTCCGCCTCGAGCAGCTCCCCTTTTTGCCCGTGCTGCCTTGCTCTTGGTCTCTCTCTTTTTCCCCACAGCAGCATGTACAGGCCCACAATCACAACCCCGCCTCCGATGATGCTGCAAACCAACGAAAAACCATCAGAATTCAGCCAAGGACACCGATCACTGATCGAGCTTCATCACGAGGAGCAACACCACCTGCCGACGTATAGGTTTTCGCCGAAGATGAAGTAGGCCAGGATGGCGACCATGATGGTGGAGAGTGGGTTGAACATGGTGACGAAGACGGGGCCTTTCTTCTCGGTGCACCACAGCTGCACGAACACCGTGAAGCCATTGCAGGCGATCCCCGAGAAGACGATGCACCAGAACTTGAGCCCGAAGCCGATGAGCCAGTCTTTAGGTTTGTGCTGCATCAACGCCGTGAAAATAGTGGACTGGATGCCACCGACCGTGCACATCCATGCCGTCAGCGAGAGCTGGGCCGGGTACCTATTCAGAGACGACGCCTACCATGCCAAGCAAGTTTCGTCAGTTTAAATTTCAGAGTAATGTTGCTCTGTTTTAGTGAGAGTCTGACAGAGGTTAAAGGTAAACACCTGCATGATGTACCAGATGGACCAGCATATGCAGCTGGCCACTGCGAGGACTGACCCTTTCACCCAGCTCCCATGGGCACCGCCGCCACCGCCGGTGTCGCTGCCGGGGATATGAACAGGTGACTTCCAGAGGCTCGGGACGGTTGCTCCTTTGTACAGAGTCATGGTGGTCACCCCGGCGAAAGACACCACGGTCCCTGCGATCTTGGCGAGCCCGCGTGGACTCTTCACGTCCACGATCTCCATCCTGAGGGGGATCCAAGTAAGATGGGCGTCAGTGGAACTAAACTGACATACTGAAACTAACCGACATCTCTTGCGTCAGATGTAAAAAAATAAAGTTGTATATGGTTAGGATGATGAGTGTTTGTCACCTGAGGATGATGGCGATGACGAACGTCATTGAGGCAATGGTGTTCACCACGGAAGTGACGAACGTTGGGGACGTGTACTTCAAGCTCGCGAAGTACATGTTCAGAGTTAAGCTCACCCTGCATTTTCGTAGGCTGATGTGTTAATAAATTTCTCCAATTTTCTCTCCCATGTAGGCTGACATTTTCGTGCAAGTTACTTTCTTTCCGTTTTCTTCTCCTTTCTTTCAAAAAGAAGAAGAGATAGAATCAGTTATGTGTTCTTGTCAATAATCTTGTTCTTACCCGAGAAGCGAGAGCACGAATATCTCCATGAACAGCATCAACGTCATTTTAGGCCTCAACCCCCTGCAAGAAAAGAGACAACTCATGAGCACTTGATCGAACAGGGTTCAGAAAACTCAGAGCACATCGCCGTTCACTCTTCATCAGTCATCACAAGTAGAAGTAGCTTACTTCTCGAGGTAGTAGGCGAAGGGCCAGATGAGGACGGCGACGAGCAGATGGCGGTAGGTGATGTAGACGTAGGGGTTGAGCCCCTGGTTGAAGGCGGCCTCGGTGATGAAGTACATGAGCGTGTAGCACAGCTGCCCCAGCACCATCAGCACGTGCGGCGCGTACCGCAGCCACAGCCCGCCTGCGACCTCCAGCAGAGCCATTGCTTCCTCTTCCTGCAGCACAACTAGTAGCCAAGTAGCACCTCAGAGTCAGAGCTCAGCTCAAGCACTACAAGCAATTTAGCAGAGCCGGATCGGTTGGGGTAAGAGCAGAACGGGCTGGTTTATTTATAGGCGGGTAGCTTTGTGCCGTGTGGTGCTGATGGGCTCGGTGAAGTCCTGAACTGATTCAGGCCACTAGTGCCTGAATAACCCCAATGCATGGTGCTGTCACCGTGGATGGATGTGATAGCCAGCCACTGCTGATCTTGATAGCTACGGCCTGAACGCACAGCAACAGCCAAAACGGCAAGCGGGAAGCGCCACAAGGCATGTCGCAATGTGCCCTTCTTCTCCTCGATTCAGCTTCCTGAAGAAGCAGCAGGAAACTTGTCGCTGGTGTCGGCATCGGCTTGGATGTGCCGAGCAAAATGCTGATACTGGGAAGAAGGACGATGGATGGGAGAATATGATTACAGAATATAGTACAGACGCTACGTTGTTGGCTTTGTGTAAAAGTTGAGTTTACTTGTCAATCAGAAATTAAAAAGAGGGGAGAAAACTGACGGTCGGTGTGTGCGTGTGTGTGTTTGTAATTAAGATGATCTGGAGCCGTGCGAAAGCTGAAATCCCAATCGTCCCAGTGCTCCTGTGGTAGACTTGCACTAGCAGCAGTGCCGATGCTTTCGGTTTTATTTTGGCCCAGTGTTTGTATTTTTTCGAAAGATCTGGCCCAGTGTTTGTAGCGGGAAAGATATATATGCGGACATCATGCTTTCATGCATTGTTCGTGGCCTCCCTTTTTCAGATATGATACAGAGGTGCTGCCGTGTAGAGCTCAGTCTGCTGGGCTCGTTTTACTGCAGTTTCGCTGCATGATGACAATGCAGTCTGTTTCGGCTATGCTCTATCTATGCCATGACGTGTCTGATTTATTCCAGCTGCCAGCTCGGTCCAGAGCCAAGAGATGAACATTTTGCTGGTTGCTGCAACGTACGTGAGCTGCTGTTGTTATCACCTGACACTAGTAGTGTCCAGGTGGAGTGGTGGAGATCCTCTCCTCTTGTCTCTTCCCCGATGCACTACGTGAGCTGCAAACAAAACATATTCGCTCGCAACTTGGTACACAATGATTTTTCAAAAGTAACGAACACTAGCGGTCTAGCACGGATCGGACCTGTGTGCGTGCTTATTGTTGTGAAACGTGTTGTCGGCCGGTTAGGACCTTCCCCTCTCCGTCTCTCATGATCACGTAGTAGATGAAAGAAGTAGAACAAGTAGACATAAGATAGGGAGACTATTCTTTATTCATCCGAAATATTGGTGATTACAACATAGAGCTCCCACATATATATAGTCCCAGCCGGGGGGCTAAGAGTTTCGGTAAGAGCCCACATATAAACGGATTAGGATTAGGATTCCTCCTTCTCCTTTCCTTCTAGGATAGAGTCCGTGTGTTTTACAACACTCCCCTTGGGCGATTACCACGATATGCATATGCCTCGTCAAAAACTCCATCCGAAAACCCGGGGAAAAAAGCGGTTCTTGGAGAAAAGAGTACATCGCATTCGTTAATTGCATTGCACATGTTGTCTCATTAAAAACCTTGTGTGAGAAACCTTCGAGTAAAAACTCACATAGGAAAAAAGAGTACAACGTTTAACTTTCATGATCATATATTCTTCAGGATGTTCTATTCTTCATGAATAGGTATTGATCTTCATAATCTTTGCGTAAACTTCATTGTTTTAGCAAATATGATCTACATGATCTTTATAATTCTAATGGTTTACCTTAAAAGGCAGATTCGGTAAAAAAATATGCTCCCCTCATAAAGCCAAACTTTTGAACTTAATTGTTCAAACCACACTTTTCATAAATGTGTGCAAACTAATGGTATGCAGTACCATAATACTATGTCTTTCTAAAGTTGGCTCATAATTCTTCTTTGAATTATATGGAAGCAATATGCTTCATACATAATGACCACCTATTAGTTGTGCAAAACAAATAAATATTATCCTTCGAGTAATAAATCCTTTCGAGAGGATTATGGGGGTAAATAAATTAATATTCAATATCTTCTAGATAGTGTATCAAATGTTCCACTAAATAATAAATCCAAATTGCATTTAGCATTTAGGGGATAATTCAATTGCCAAAACCACCATTATTCTTATACCTTCCATGGTATATAGAGGATATCAACACTACATTGCTAGCTTTTCATACACTTTCTAAGTATTTTGATGACACCTTCGCGGTATTTAAGATTCCTCATTTTCTTTCTCTCGGGTCTATATTCACTTCAGGGATGAATGGTGTTTATTCAAAAATTGACTGGTAAAATGCTTTATGGATTAATTCCTTCAAGGATGTACATTCATTCTTAATGAATTAATAATTCTCTTCTATGAGATACATTCTCTACTGCATGAGAGATGAGTGATATACGCAACGACGTAGCGTTATTCACTTGTAAAATCATTTAATGATTGCAATCCTTCTAGGACATGCTCTTCTTGAGACTTCAATATTCATTCAGAATATATACCTTAGACTTTAATACTTAGTATGAGATTTCTACAAGTTGCGATTTATATTCTTCAAGAATTATATGGATTTTCATAATCCACTCAATAACTGCATATTCAATATTCATTTGTTTCATTCGCTAGAGATATAGCGCGTAACATTCATTTTTTTCTTCATAGGAGATTCAACCTCAATTGCTTTCTTCATTGACCCGATATAATCGCTACTGACGATTTTGCCATGGACTTTGTTTCCGGATCCGGGTTCCTATAAGAGAAACATTTGCAATTAAAGAGGTAGTTTGTCGACAATTATTTTCTTTCTCCCAATACTCTCACAATGTGAGAATATTCAATCTCTGTCATTTCCCAAACAAGAGATGATATATTGTTTTGCATACCCAACACTAGTGAGGTGCGCGCTAATTGTGTTGGATGTCATCTTCATGATGATCCTCTTCATGAGGTGTTTAACCTTCTTCAAGAGGTGTTCTCTTCACGAGAATGGAGGAGTTCTAGTTCTTTTCTATTTAACGTGTATACATACACTAAAACTAGAACCCACAAAGCGTCCCCGTAGATTTTAGATTGATAGTATATAATATTTAGTTTACTACTAGTAAACACAACTTCTGGTTCATAACTTCAAGTTACTCCTCTCATTTCAAAATATCCGCATATGCTCGCTTCAGGCTTCACAAGAGCATTAGTCAAACTATTGTATAACTTAGTGTGTGATACTATTCCCGCTTCAAGCTCCAAGGAATATTTTCTCTTAAGATCATTTTCCTTCTATGGAAATAATATTTGGCATTCAAAATATAGGCTCTCTCCCTAATGCCAATATTAGATCATTAATAGCATACTTCAAAATATATCCCCTATTATGGGCTTAATTCAAATTCATATATCTCCAACTACAAGTGGAGGCCCATTTATGTATGCTATGATTAAATTTTATGGGAAATATTCACACACATATTTCAATATGGGGGTTATTATTCATTATGCAAATGAGCTAGAATACTTAAAGTGCATACAAGAATGTTCGGCATTCCTACAAAATCAGGAATGTTCTCCCCTAATATGCACAAATCATAGTTTAGAAACTATTTCATTCTCTAGCTTCTTTATTAATTAGCCTAAAAATGATCCAAGTACTCATACAAAAATGGATCATACACTTTAAATGTATAAAATACGCAACATTCAAATTCACATGGAATTTTCTTCTAGAATTTTCTAATTGTCATTAATGCAAAAATCCCTTGATGCCTTTTCTTCATAATAAATCCCAAATCATCATAATTGTGTTATCCAATATCTTAGTTCCACAACTATTCATCCCATCAAATGAGTTAGTCTTCATTGAGCAAAATTTCATAAACTCACTCCCCCGATCTTAGGTCGCTTCGGCCCTAGACCAATCTATTGCTTATGCATACGATGCATTGAAAGCAAATCATTCCTTAGTTCAACGGGAACCATATAGACGTAACATGCTAGCTAGCCATTTTGATTATGAGGGAAGCACAAAAGTAGCTACTAGCTACAATTATAGCTGATGTTATGCTAATATTCATGTAAGAGTGGAGATAGTTGCAGCTCAACGGTATACACATGCAAGTGTAATGTGGAATGTTAGTATTCGGTCTAACATAATAGATAACAACAAAATGCAAAGTTACGAGCTTAAATGCAATTAGTGCAGTAGAGAAAGTTAACTCGGCGGAAGGGGGGACGCGGGCGGAACTTCAAGTCCCGATACATGCACTTAAAGATCGACTTAGGAAGGCTATGCCTATTAAAATATTACCCACATTTTCTTGTGCCTTTGCCCAAAATTCCTCACCCTTTTCATGCCATGACTACTTCAAGTAGTGATTTGCTTCATGCATCATCTATGAATAGTCACTTCTAATGCTTCATAGAATTCAATCATACTTCTAATATTCATTGATTATGGCACGAAAATCACATATCTATTGTATTATTCGATTGTACAACAATAGACTTAGAGGAGGATATAACTTTTTGATGTTGGGATAAAATATTAAATACTTAGGATTATACAATTTCTTGGCTAAATCGATTCTTCCAAGATCAATTAATATGCCAGGTATAGTCCAATTGTTCATGTGCTTAAGAATATTCAGTTTCCTATCTACCTACATGGCGGTGATGCACAAAGAACTATAACCTTCTTGGTTATTCAAGGCTTCTTTGTGGATAAAATGAATGCAAAATTTATTTTGATAGGCAATAGGCAATTTGTTTATATGTGAAAACATATAAATCTAATTTATTCCATGAGAAGTTCACACATATTACTTCAAGTAAAAATTGCAACTAAGAATAATAAATATTTCGTATTAGTCTTCGTGCTAACAAATTAACCATTGACCACGTAATTCAACAGGGAACTAAAACTTAATGCACCACCACCACTACTATCAATACTTGGGATATAAAATTCAAATATAATGAGCACATGATTTAAGTTCTTCTTCAAGAGAAACTTGATATGTTCCAAATAATATACATTCTCGCATGTCTTAACTTCTATACTTGACAAGCGGCAGCTTCATGCTTTATATTCAAGAGTTATGATATACCGTCACAAGCCTTCAAGGGGGTGTAACATATATGCAAGCCATATATTTAAAATTATTGCAATCCATAATATCCTGGTTCATAATTCCAACTCAATTTTCATGAGTAATTTGTAATGGTAAAATCAATACTTCATGTATTACATTGCTCTTTGATATTCTATATACAAGAGACATTTCTTCGAGAATGTAGATTGATAAAATCTATTTACCATCTTGTCTTCTAGACATTTAATACAAAGCTTCAAGCTATTTTTATAGAGCTGCGTTAGGCATACAAGCTTCAAAATCGACTTTCAATGCAATATGATATTCTATAATCATAATTTGGGGATTTTACTCATGCAATGAGTCCCACAATGTATTTGTTACTTCTATCGGTCATGTACTCATTCAAAGAGTAATTCAGAAATATATATACTTGAGTTTACTACACTTCAAAGGGTAGCAAAATATCCTACATGGATTAAATAATGACCGTAACAAATAATTTACTATTCGAGTAACTCCGGGATATTGCTTCTTATTTTAAGGCATGCATATTAACATAACTTGGATCATATGCATATAAGTTTACTACATGTAAACGAGTAGCAAGGTGCAAAAGAGATAGTGGATGGTTTCTCTAAATATTCTTAGGAGCATCCTAGCATCTTTCGGGATTATGGTATATTCAAATTTGCAGAATTAATACCAAACATTCATTCATCCCAAACAAAAAAAAATATGCTAGGAAAAATAAATATGAGGCTCTCTAGGGTGACAAGTCTAAGGTCTGCAGGATTTAGAGAGCTCATACACCTTATACCATGTTTCTACTATAATCATTTAAAATTTTATTCTTATAATTGCATGGTATAAAAACTCAAGTGTAGCAAAACTTTCAAAAAGAAAATCAATTTACTATTTAATTCAGAAAGATAAAGCTACGTAAAGGATCGATTAAACTTCAGATTTAATATGTATCTTGCTCTTATACATGCTTTGGTATAAGAAACAGTACACTAGGGCTAATTATTCAAGAAACTTCTTGTCTACAAAGGGTTGTTTGCGAAACACCATAAATATGTATTTTTCAGAAAATATAGGATTTATATGCAAGAGTGCAAAACCTATATATAGAATCTTTCTTGTTTTCTGGATTTTGCCGATTTTTCGTACACCCAATTTTCGTATTAGGCTAATTCGACACATGTTCTCGTACACGATCCGGAGTCCATGCAATAATTTTTATTGTTATTCCTCGGGCTCGTAATTCTGCTTGAATTCGGCTCTATTCTTGCTAGCCACCTGACTTGCTTTGTGCGGCTAGTTGGTAGGCAGACATAGCTGCTGATAGCGTACGGGCTATGACCTTTGATTGGATTCCGTCCAAGATGAGCAGCCAGTGCCGTAGCGGCGTTCAAGCCGTGGCGGAAGGAACAAGGTGGTTCTACACAAACCATGACGTACAGCCAAACAGCCATGACAGTGGCGTGTCTGCGGCTTCGAGCCGGGATGGTGGGCATTGCATGTCAAGCTTGGTGAATTCGAACACAACTTGGAGCGGTGCCCGGACATCAAATCCAAACAATTCATGTTGCAAGGTTGCTGTCGTTGTGCACAAGTACGGGCAAGGTACATTGATATGGACCCGTGGGCTGTGGCATGCAAGCCAGTAGCAAGTAGATCTTACGGTGCCCTTTTTCTTTTAATTAATAACCCTAAGCCGAAAAATATACGTGTACGTATTTACTATGTGTACTTCATGTACAAAACATGTATACGATCATGGGAAGTGACGACATAGGCGCATGGCCATCATGTATGTATTGCCCATGGAGACGTGTGTACACATACATGATGTTTATCTACAGGAATATAATAACCTCATCACGTAATGTACTTCATGTACGTGGGCATGTATGAGATTAGTTAAAAATTATTATTATTGCATCATGTATGAGTATGGCGTTTGGGCCTTCTCGAGGAAAAGAAAATGATCTCCATGGGCGTTTAGCATATCGTACCGGCATGCTTCTTGCATTTACGCATATGTACTACATGTACAGATTCAAGATATGAGAGCATAGACTAGCTCGAAGGCTAGCACATTCAAGCAATCTGCGAGATGCGATTTTTTCATACCTTTGATTCTTGAATTCGGGCGAAGGTCGCCGCAAAGGACGCTTCGGCTAGGCCGTGGGGACTGCCCGGCGTGACGATGAGTCGATGCGGTCTGCAGATTAGTAGCGGCGAGGAGGTAGCAGATCCGTTCCGCCTAACAACGTCGGGGGATGTCGGCGTCGGGCGAAGGCGGCGGGACGCCGGCACGAACGTCGGTCTTGAAGATCGGGCGGCGCTTCAACGGCGATGTCGGCGAAGAGCTTGTCGTCTTGATAACGTGTTGTGAAACGCGTGTTGTCAGCGGTTAGGACCTTCCCTCTCCGTCTCATGATCACGTAGTAGATGAAAGAAGTAGAACAAGTAGACATAAGATAGGGAGACTATTCTTTATTCATCTGAAATATTGGTGATTACAACATAGAGCTCCCACATATATATAGTCCAGCCAGGGGCTAAGAGTTTCGGTAAGAGCCCACATATAAACGGACTAGGATTAGGATTCCTCCTTCTCCTTTCCTTCTAGGATAGAGTCCGTGTGTTTTACAACACTTATATGATTTTTGTAAAAGCTGACCTGAATGTCTAAAAGGAAAGCGAGACGGGAAAGCCAAAACACTAACTAGCACGGACCACAAAGGCAAGTGCTTTCCGGTCGACACTGCTCGCTCAACGCTCTGCTCGATTTGCTTAAAGCGTGAGAGCCCCATTAAGCTATAGCTAGCTAGCTATCCCTGCTCATATATTATTAATCTGCAACGCCTAGCTAGGTAAGTTTCTATGGAGCATCCACTTCCACTTAACTTAATCCACCCCTTGTTTATTACCTCTTCCAACAAACCACTACAGATTAACTTGTGGTCATTAAGCGCCTGCGAGTCGGTAAATCTCAGCGTGCGGCCAGGAACATGATTGACCTGCTGATCCCCAACCCCAACCCCAACATGATTGCCCCGGCCCAACTTCTTCGTTGTGCATGCAGACGGCAGCAGCAGCTTGTTTCATCTGCATGAGTGCATGCACTCGATCGATCGATCAACAGCGAGATGCTGGCCGCTCACAAGGCCGCGACGTGCGCACGCATCCCACCAAACCAGATCGCTGGATTGCCTTTGTTACTGCGCTGCAATGCAAGAGCAACCGAGCAAGAATCCGTCGCTCGGACGCCAGATGTAACCACATCAGGTACGACGACGATGATCGAGTGAGTGGCGAACATCTCTAGCTAGTGGGCGGAGAGAAGAATGTAGTACGTGGGTGGCCTCCAGGTAGGCGCGCGAACAATTGGCAATTCTGACTGTCTTCTGTGTTCTCCTCGCTCGCTGTGGTTGCGTCATCGCCGGCCGTGCTGTCCATCTCTGCAACTGTGTAGAATGGAACCCATCGCCGTCCGGGCGAATCCCTGAATCTGTTCCCTGCCAGTGCCGGCAGAGAGAATTTTGGTTGCGCTCCATCCCATTTGTGCCAACAGATAGATGATGAGTATTGGGTTCAGGTTCAGATGAAACCTCTCAGAGTCAGAGGTATTTCCTGGGCAATTAGCTGCAAGTTTGCCCTTTGGAGTTGGAATAATATAATATAATAATGCGATCTCATCTCATGGCGCGCGATGACGATGATGCTTCAGGTACGGTAAAGTTGGTCAGTGGGCACTGGGCAGGGGCACCCGCAGAAAGATCCGGTGGCCGCCGTGGATTCGGCTATTAGCCATGCTCGCGGCGACATTGCAGCCAGAATCTGAATCCGGAAATACTCCGCAGCGGCAAGTTGCCATGGATTAGCGGCAGTGGGGCACCACCTCACTCTTCCGCCGTAGGAATGCTCGCATGCTTAAGGCAAATATTACATAATTTATCCTTTTTATGTGCCAAAAGGACGAATAGCTCGGGGCTATTTTGAAAGGTTGGCGAGTGTTGGAGAAGAGTTTAATTAAATTGATCGGTGGTGGTACTTCCACGCAAGTAGGGGACTAACCAATGGATCCAAGGTAATCTAGGTTTTAAACCTTAAACCTGATTTTATAGTTGAGAGGGTTAATGAATTACTTACTAGATGGATCTTCTTGTGGAATGAAGAGGTTTTGAAAGAATGTTTTTTAGAAGCTGATGCAAAGGAAATCTAGAAAATTTCACTTGAAAAATTGAAGGAGGATACGTGGGCATGGAGTGGAGAGAAAAGTGGATTATATACTGTAAAAATTTCATACAGATTATTATCTTTCTAACATCGAATAATGCAGTAGAACAAAATAAGTTGTGCAAGTTCGTCAGCAAGTGAGTACAATTAATACTGGAAAAGACTTTGGAAACTAAAAATTCCTCATAAAGTGAAAGTGTTTTGGTGACGGATGATGCATAATTTTGTGCCAATTAACGCAAATTTAATGCAAAGGCATATGGAAAAGCAAGGTATATGTCCTGACTGTAGTGTTCAAAATGAAACGATTTGTCATGCTTTAGTTGAGTGCACTTTTGCCACCATGTTCTGGCACTCCTTCTATGAAATTTTTAATATTAAATTGCCTAGAATGCATCCGACAACATGGTCCTTTGATTTATTGGATACTTTTTTTTTGTCCTGATGCAAATTATGGACCCCATTTTATGTGAAATGTGGGCAATTTGGACAATATAAAAGAAAAGACGTCATGGAGAGGCAAATATGAATCATGTACAATCATGTATATGGGTGCAGGAATTATCTTCTGATTTAATGGTCGATGATAGAACTATGCCATGGACCAAGGATAATGTACATGTTGTGAATTGGAAGCCTCCTCCTCCGGGATTTATATAGATTAATTAATGTAGATGCACAATTTAAAGAGGAAAATCAACAAGGTGCCACTAAGGTAATTGTTTGTGATGAAAACAATCATATTTTAGCGGCTAAATGTAAATGGTATGACTCAATTCCAAATGTTCTTACGGCGAAGCCTATGCAACACGTTATGGGGCTATTTTGATGAACTTGCTAAACCGTCCAAAGATAATGATGGAAAGTGATAATTTAGAGCTACTATAGCCTTTTGGAGAAGTAAAACGAGCAACAAGTCTTCTGTTTTGCCTATTCTTTTTAAAATTCAAGAGCTTTGAGAGATGCATATCCTTTGAATTATCTAATGTCAAAAGAGAAGCCAATTCGTAAGCCCACGATCTTCCCTTCTCTTCTCGTTTAGACCGTACTTAGATGTATGAAAGTCTACAATATATTCTCCCAAATATCCGTCTAATGATGAAAATTACCGGTGTAACGTAAGCTCTTGTTCTTTTTCTAAAGAAAAGGATTGGCGCACAATGTCCGCTGCAGCCACATCGGGGTTTAGGCATCCCGGATACGGCTGGTTGGGCGATCGAGCACAACGCCCACCCTTTATACCTTCGACACAACCTATTGTGGCTACTGTGCGTCGCGCAACTGGGCCGTACGTGTTGTGTGTGGCGCAGCGTGAGACCGCGTAACGTCTTTTATGTCACCCTCACTACTAAGTTGGTGCTGAGTGAGACCGTGTATACTGGAAATATCTTTTATATTATAGAGGAAATGTATTTAGTGTAAATCAATCTCTTTGTGCAATCGTTTAGACTTTTAATCGGGATCACATGATGTTGATATAAGGGCGCGGCGATTAGGTAATTTTACACTAACCATCCACCTCCTAAGAGCACGTACAACGCAGGCGCTTGTAGCGGCGCTGCATGCAATTTTTTTGACTTTTTAGGCCTCGGTGGAGGCTAACAGGGTGCTTATTCGCGAGTCGCCGCCCTAATTAAGCGCCCGACGCCTGCGTCTGGGCTTGAAGAAAATCCTACGGTGACAAGCTAATTGTAGTATTGTTGACTGGTTATTCAGTTAAAGAAGTGCCTATACCATTGTAAGCTAGGACCGCTAGATAAATTTTTGTGCGTTCTCTCTCTTTAAATACCAATGTTAGCATCCATGCGTTGTACGTGCCTCACACTTTTGGAAATCTCCTCTCCCACTCCCGCATACGCCATTTGGATCAACTTCCTCTTGTGCCTCATATTAGAAGTTTGTATGGTTGCATGAAGATGTTATTTTGAACCCGATACATTATCTACTTTAAATTCTTATACCCACATAAGTCTTTCGGCCTTAGTTTTTACATCTAACCCATTTGGCTAATTAATATTCGTTTGAAGGGTGGAATGAAGACTTTATTTAGCTTACACTATTAACAAGCGATGAATTTTTTTAAAAATATCTCTTTACTTTAATCCTTCTGCCCACCTTTTTTTCTACCCTTAGATTTCACATCTAATGCATCTGGTTCAAGTGGAGAAACATCGATGTTTGCTAAAGAACCAAACGACTCAAACCAAACTTGTCTCTTATGCAACCCATGGTACGTTGCAACCCCAGCCTACCCGATTAAGTCCACATAATAATAACACATGATCGGTAGATCACAAGCAACCTTTTCCTCTTCCCCACTCCTAAAGGGACACTTTGATAATAAACCCATGACTGATTACGGGGCATGACGGTAGATGGTACAACAAATGAGGAGCAACAGGAATACAAGGTGTGGTGTACATACCTTGCTTGGGGCACCGGCCTCCCTGCCCTTCTCCGTGCTCCCTGAGCAGGATTGTTAGCGTCTTAGAGCATTTCGACCAGATCTCTTATAATGATCTTTCTATAAGGCGTTTTAGAATAGCGGCTTAAAAACAATTTAGAATACAAAATATCACTATTATATCAAATTATCTACAACTCATCTATTATTTTCTTTAGGGATAGAGGTGATGAGGGGGTTGTCTTCTTTTTGTTTATAGAAGAAATGGTGCTTCTTTAGGATTCTTTAAAACAAATAGGCATAGAAGATGAGATAGGAGATATGTTTCTTTTATCTCTTAAAATACTATTTTTAGATATAACAAATTAAATAAAAAATATCTTGTGGATATGCTGTTAGCGGCGTAGCCATCACGACGAGACTCAAGTGGCATAGGCTTGGCCTTGGTTTCTTTCGTGCAATAAGCTTATGTCATGGATGTTTTATTTTCTGGTAGCATTCTCAGATCAGCAAATGACCTCATCATTAAGAAAACTAATAATAAGAATATGTTAAAACAATGCTCCAAATAACGATGCTAAGACAACCTATTTATCAAATCTAGTCTAATCTAAATGTATTCTGATTCTAAACTATAAAAGGGCTAAGAAATTGACAAATGTGCCTTGAGTCTTTCTACCCATCTATATTTTCACCTTTAAATTTTACGTTATCTGGTTCTTACTATTTATCTGACGGGTGGATCTAATATTTTTTTTTATACGGGTGCACCTAGGTATTCACATAGCTAAGACCGTCTCCAACAAACATGAGGTAAAAACGAGAGGCATTTGATGGATTGGGTGCGACACGGTAAAAAGATGCCCGAACCAAAAGCAGCCTTCTCCAACATGTGACGCAAACACAAACACAACTGGAGCGATGCAGAGATGTCGCGGCGACAACACCGGGCGGTGGAGGGAGCCACGATTCATTGTCGCTCCGCCCGGCCTGGCTGCTCTAGAGGCTAAGGAAGGAGATGCAGTAGGCCCTGACGACACGCCTCCTCATCCTGCTCGTCGTGTCCTTCATGGGCGCCGTGCGGCGTCCCGCCCGTAACGGGCTGGGGACACTCTACAGCCACCGCACAAGCCACGTCGTGCTAGCGCTGCAAAAGATGTCGCGGTGCCTGTCGAACCTCGTCACTGAGATCTATTCCTGCTACCACCGTGCGGCCGAGCTATGGCCCTAGCCTCACCCTAGGTAAGAGGAGGCACCTTTGTTGACTATTCTTCTAGACCAGCTACCCGCTACCGCCGGGTCTAGGTTCTGGCTCCTTTGTTGACTATTCTTCTCCCTCTGTCTCTCCCTTTCCCCATTTACGGCCATGTCTCCTCCTGTCCCGCTTTTGTCCTAGTGCTCCCTACTGCCAGTCATGCCTACTGCTGCGGTGTCGGTCACGGTCACAACTCCTCCTATCTCACTCTTTCCCCTTTCCATCACGGTCATGGTGCTCCCAGCTACTACGGCCTGTCACGAATGCAGTCCCCATGCCTCTCCCTATCACGGTCACGACCTTCTTTGGAGCGAGAATGCTTCGATTTGCGCTCTAAATTGTTACACTCTTTGTCGCAAATGTGCTCTAGAGGTACACGACTAACTGACATCCGCTGTTCATAAATATCCAATATCTCCCTCACCCTATATACATTATCAATTAAATTATTAGAATTCCCTATATACATTATCAATTAAAGTATTAGAATTCTTGTAGTATATATCAGCTACAATACAACCGGAAGAAAATTATGGTACAGTATAATTCGCATGGTATCAGTCATCCCTCTCCTTAAATAAAAGCCAATGAGCATGTGCTACATGGACGAGGGTAGAAAATATGCATATTCCACATCTGGCTTTAAATGATTGTGAGGAAGTAACAAATTATATGACTAAAATATATAATTCTGCTGAATGTGTAGGATTCGATGGGAGGATGCTAGTCTAAAAAATTGAAAACTTCTATGTAATCGATTTTTAGAGTGAATATCTGGTCTTATTTGGATCGGGAAAATGTTGTCCTTCTGGATACTCCTTCAGTGGTGGAGAGAAAATCTCAACTTCTCTGAATGTATTGATAACATTGAATTGCTAAAAATGTATTAGGGTCTCAGGGGTGGTCTATCTCTCGCTTATATAGCCTCTTAGGATAAATCTCGGTCATTGGATCAAATCGACTTTATTGGGCGGCTTTGATGTAACCTCAAGGTCGGTTGGAAGATGGTTCCGAAGCTTGACATGTGGATCCACCTAGCAGGGGTGGCCCCCACCATGTCAGATATGGGCTCCACCTTGACGGAGACTTCTCTTGTCCTTTAGGTCCTTCAAATTTATACTAATGCTTCTGTTGAAGTCTTTTTCTTCTAATTCTCCCTTTCCTCTCTTTTTTACACTTTTCAATGTTCATCCTACAAAAACAGAGTACACACCAAAACTCAAGGTATTTGTTAGTAATAATCATATTTTAATATCATTGGTCCATTGTTTGATAGGAAAATAACTAATTGATTTTAGACTTTATCTACCATTAGAAAATATGCCTGTGCGTTGCTTCACGGATGCACGAGTGAAATATATTTTTTTACAAGACGCTATTTTTTTCTTCCCCACCCGAAGCCCATTGGCCCAATAAGGCCCAAGTCTGCTATTTGATCAATAACACTGTGCCAGTTAATCCATTAATTAACTCAGGTGCGATAAATTTTCACTGCTTTTAGGTACTCACTGTATCACTTTTTATTCAAGAAACACTAAAGTCCATCTTTCTTATGAAATATGTGTTCATGCCAACTGAAGTGTTTCATTTAAAGAAAAAGACATGTTGTCATGCCTATCGTATTTACTGCATGAATATGAGGCGTATGCATGGTTGTTGCACGAAAAGGTGCAAAGGTATAAAAAAATATAATAATATGTATATAGAGCTGAAGGTATAGTAGCATGAAGTTTTCATGTTCTGCTGCTTTTAGATTGCACATGAAGGAAAGGTATTTTTCTTCTTGTTAGATGTATGCAATGTTCAAATAAATCTATGACAGTAAGGTGTGCGGAAGAATATGTTTGGTTTAATTTATTTAATTTGTACATAAAGAGGAAACCTGAGACCATTGTCAGGTCGTAATTTGTTTAGTCATTTGTAATAGAGGAAATCTGAGATTATGGTGAAGACAGTTTTTGTATGAGCTTGTATATCCAAAGCCTAGTGTTCTATCCATCAGTAGGGAAAAAAAAAGCATATTTAAGTTCACAGCTTGAGGCTCACCTTTTAATATGGTAGGGAGATTATTCATTGAAATAATTGGCAATGCCATAAACTTACGACCTGTCAGTTAGATTGGGGGAACTAAAATCAGATTTTGGAGAAAATAGTGAACTGGACTATTTGCACACATTTCAGCTATATCAGAGTCATTTATGAATTTATGGTAACAATTACTCATTTACTCGTAACATTTTCTTTTTAGCTTTCATGACACGTGGGACTAAATTTTGTCTGATACACTGCTAAATTGAAAGGCATACGTAGTAGATACGGAGTAGACTGCATAAACGTGAGAAGATGTAGCAAATAACTTTACTTGAACCGAAACAAAGATATCTATAATTCAATAACAGAGGAAGATAAAAGCATTTCTCTTTATATTATTTAGTACCACAGATAATGGAAAGAGCATCAGTAAAAATCAGTGAGAAGATTGGGCGAAGGAGAGTATAGCTGCTGCATTGGGTGGAAGGGGACGGTGGCGCTGCAGCTGCCGTGCAGGAGACTCGTAGGAACGGAGGCCTTGCTGCGGGAAGGTGCGGCCGCGCCGCGCGTCGGCCGGAGGACGTAGTTGTCGTGCTTCTTCGCCGGTGGCCCGCCTTGAAGGCACTGCCATGGGGGCCCCTGGGCTGCGTTGCTCTGGACAAAGTGTCGTCGATGTGGACCTCGGGGACGGCCGCCGGAGCTGGGGAAGGTGCCACGCCCGGCCGTGGGAGCACGTGTGCTGTGCCACGCCCGCCGGAGCTTGGGACGGGGCTGCGCCAGCCGCCAGGATCTCGCGCGAGGGAGCTTGTTGGCGCAGGCCCGCGGCGGAGACGGAGGCCCAGCTGCATTTTTATTAGCAAAACTCTTTTTGATTTAAATCAGAGATCATACCGTATCATATACAGACTTTGGGTAGGCAGACAAAAAAAAAAATATAGTAAGAAATTTTCTCTCTTTATTAGTAGGTATAGATATAGATATAAATTAACGGTGGGCCTCCGTCATTGGACCACCAAGCAAGTTTAGTTGACACGAACCTCAATTCAGTGATGGCCGAGGTCGAATCCCATAGCGGCCAGCCGCCATGCGCGACCGCCTGCCATGGCGGGGGTTGACAGGAACAGAAAGGCGAGGAAGAAGGGCATGTGGAATGGTGGAGCCACCACGGCTGCTCCGCGCAAAGGGAGGAGCTGTTGCGGCTAGAAAGATGGAAAGGGCGTAGCTCGCCGCGGCGGGCGGCGCTTCCCTGGCACGACGAGGGCGGTGAGCGGCTTCCCATGCTCGAACCTGCCCCGCACACGCGTGGCGTAGAGGAAGGTTGCGTCGCCGAGACGAGACGGCGACGCCGCCTACATGCGCTGGGTCTCTCTCTCCTCGGCATGGTTGGGCTGATGCACATTCATCCCGAATGACGCCTAGGCCCTGTTTCGTTTAGGGACTTTTTAGTCCTTGGGACTAAAAAATCCAGTCACTAAATAACCAAATAGGAGGGGACTTTTTGGGACTAAAACTAGTATTTGAGACTAAAATAGAGAAGACCCTGTTGGAGGGTCTTTTGGGACTTTTTCGATTCACCCGTGAGCCCGTCCCTGACTTGCGCTGCGGCCGAGCGAGTCGCGCTCCACCCCGCCGCCGCCGCCGCCCCACCCCGCCGCGCTACCGGCCACCGCCCCGCCGCGGTTGTCTCCTCCTGCTGCTGCCTCGCGGCGTGGCAGCCGCCCTCTCTTCTCTCTGCGCCGCACCCGCACTGCTCGAACCCTATGCAGCCTCGCGAGCTCTCTTCTCCCTCCTGATTCTCTCCCCAAATCACCGCTCTAGCCTCCAGCCCTGACCTCGGCCCCTGCGGATCGTGAGGCGCCGCTCCTCCTCCTCCGCAGCCACTCGCGTTGGGGGCACGCCCAGGGGCCGTCCGTGTTGGAGATCCACCCTACCTCCCAACCCAACCCTCGGAGGGAGGAGGTTGGCGTGCGGCATGTGTAGGATGGTGGTGCCTCACCCCATCTCCTCGTTCCTGCGCCGAAACCCTAGGAGATGACAAGCGCAGCTGGATCTGAGTGGGACTACAACCATGGTGGTACCTCTGGTGACGGCGGCGACCCTGCTCTTATCTAATTTCGCCCTGGCTGGTCCCTGCATCTCTCCTCTTGGGCATCGGTTCCCATGTGAGCAGCAGTTCCTTCTCTTGCAATCGATTTTGACTTTTTGGGCATTTGAGCTTTGGTGCATGGAGTTGGGTTGGTTAGTATTTGTTCATGGCTCTAGTTGTAGGTAAGTGTACTGGAGTGATAAATATAGAGTATTGTTGTCTGCATTAAGGTAACAAGTAAATTTATCTCAGAAACACTCAAAGTTTGAGATTCTCATAAATTTAATGTTCTGAAAAAAAAATAGCTCATGGCCATCCTTATATATGAAATTGATGTGCACAAATGCTGATAATTAGAATATGCTTTTCATATTTTCATTGTAGTGTATGTTATAATGTCCTCTGCTTATGCCAATTTACTTGGGATGTGATACTGCATTTTTATGTGTCTGTTAATTGCATTGTACTGTATTTTCTAGCCTGCAATATTTAGTTAGGAGTCACAATGCTGCAAGAAATTGTAGTGAGAAAAAAAAACAGCAATGAGTACAAGCTGCTGCACCACTAGCCATGCTTGGTTTAGAAACATGGAGCCCTTAGATTCATTTTTGCAACAGGGAGTCAAGTATGGTGCAGAAACTAAACAAGTAGCTAATTAGAGAACGAATTAAAGTTTTTTTTTGAACTCTGAATAATGAGTACTGCTACGACTAACCATTAGCCATGCTTGGTTTAGAGTTCAAACTTTAGAGAGCAATGGTTCAGCTGGCACTTATAAATTTAAACAACCATTATTTCCTAAGGAGGCACTTATTGAGAATTTCTAGATTTAGGACGCCCCTGTACTGCTGTGTATCAAAGAGTCAGAGGCCACAATGCATGAACATGTGCCTCTGGTTCATGGAACTTGATCTGCTATGTGCATTTTGCCATGTGCTACTTCAGTATGTTTTATTGTATCAAAGAGTCAGAGGCCAAGCGATATTTCAGGTACAGTTGGTGTCGACGACATTTTCTTGCATTATATCTTGTAATCTATCCAACTGGTCATATGTTTATCCCACCATATCCAATAAAATTCATTTGCCGTTGCAGGAATAATAGAATCATCATAGTTCTTACATTAGATAGCTTTGTCAGTAGATCTGAAATTGAGAGTTCCACTTAAACTGCCTGAACTGAATCTTAACTTGAGTTGGCTGCTGCAATTAGTTTTGTATGTTACTGACATAGCACTTACCATATTGATATAGCTATGTAATGGAAGAACATGGATGATTGTCTTGTTGGTGTGTGTGTGTGTGAATTATTTTTTAGTGAATGATCAGTTTGGTGAAATTGAGCTCCAACCAAGCAGAACATGTCCATTATTTTGATTGTTTTATCTTGAATTGCAGGTCCTTTTGGGCTTCTCTATCCTTGTCTGTTGGGAGCAGCACATGGGTGGATCTCTTGATGGACATAAGGTGATTGGGTGACTCTGTAGCTGGATATGTGCAAGAATTCTCACCTTTGTTTAAACTAGTTGCAAGGCAAGGTGCTTTGTAGCTGGATATTACAGGGCTTATTTCCTATGAGCAGGGTTTGAGCATACAAAAAAGAGGGAAATTACTAGAAGGGGTCCTAGCTTGAGTTGCTAGAGAATGGGAAGTGATATTGTGACTCGTGTGATTTTTGTAAACCTGATGTTGCACCTCTCTGTTGTTGCTTTTCAACTCTCTCTTGAACTCTGTTAAGAGGTTTCAGAGTACAGTCTTGTTACTCTTGTACGATGGGGAGTGACCTGACACTGCATGTTACCGAGTTCACTGCCACATATGTAATTAGTTGTGTAGTGTTTGAAATTACCGGATTCCTCGATATGTGTAAGAATCATCGCCTTGTTTTCTTTAAACTAGATGCAAGGCAAGGTTCTTTGTTTAGCTGGGCAAGTGTGGGTGTGCGTTTACATAAAAATCTCTCTTTTTAGCTGGGCAAGTGTGGCAACACATAAAAATTGTTTTTTAGCAGCTGGACAGGTAATGATGAATTTTAGTCTCTACTTTAGTCCCTATAACCAAACAGGGCCCTAGAACAGTACGAGGGGTGCAGCCTAAAATGCTACTCGTGGATCTTGAAAAAAAAAAAAATCTTTCAAGAAAAATGCTACTCTAGGAAACTACAGGAAAGCCTAAACCCCCCTTCTCCCCCACCACCGCGGCCCAAACCTGTAAACCCCGGGCGAGGCGGCGAGCGATGCGGCGGCCGCCCGAAATCCTCCTCCGCCTCGCCTCTCCAGCCCGTCCGGCACCGCCCCCGCTTCCACTGCTTCACCCTTCGCCTCCCGCAGGCCCGCGCCCGGGCCCCGCCTCCTCCCCTTCTCCACTCAAACCCTAGCCCCGGCCCTCCTCCTCCCGCCCCCGCGCCCGATGCGGGCGTCGACGGCCGAGCCCGCGGGTCTCGCGCTGGAACTGCGGAGCCGCACGAGTCCGAGGGCGACCACCGAGAGGCCCTCGACCTCGCCCTCAAGGCGCTCGCGCCGCCGCAGCGTCCCACGGCGGGTGGTCGCTCCCCGTGCGCGCGCCCGCCGCCGGCCGCCCGCCGCTGCCCGCCGCCGGGCAGCCTCGCGGCCGACGCTTCGGGTCCCTCGCGCCGCCGCCGAGATCGCCGACTACCGGCCCCGCGGGCGCCGAGGGCCGCCTAAGGAGGTGGCGGCGGCCGGCGCCGCCGTGTCTGAGCAGCTGGCGCTGCGCCAAGACGGCCATGGGGCACCGGTGGGGCGCGGTGGGCGACCTCCGGCCAAGCGCTGGACCTCAAGACCCGGTGTGCCGGAGGGAGGGGAGCGCGAGCTTGGGGACGCCCTCAGGGGGACGTTGCTTTGAGGCCTATGCGGTCTTTGGCGGACTTTGACAAGGCGCCGCCATTGTGTTCCAAGGCGTTGGGGATTTCGAGGGCCGGTCCGGTGGGACTCGGCGTAGTGGCTAAAATCCGGCGACTTCTCATGGCTATCTATCTACTGGGTTGGGTCGCCATGCGGAGGCTCTGGAGCAAATTGAGCTTGCAAGGATGGTATATGAGCGTTTGGGATTGAATGTTGAGCTTTCCCGGGCCGAAATTGATGGAGCTAATATCCGTATCTTGTTGGGGAGATCGAGGAGGAGCGATGAATGACATTAAGAGGGTAATGCACGTGCGCGGACAAGGAGAGCGAGGAGCGTGCACTGGCATATGTCACAATGGCAAAGATATTGATCTCCGAGGAGAGGGCTTCGGACTCGAAACGGTGCTTAGAGATTGCTCAGGGTATCATTGACGCAAAGGATTCCATTGACCCTGGCCGGTTTGCTGAGATATATGCTGAGATATCAATGTTGTATGAGTCGATGGCACAGTTTGAACTGCCTTTGACCTCACTTAAAATGTCTTTGAGCTTGATGAAGAAAACACTTGCAATTCTTGAGAGCGCCAAGGAGATGCATCACATTGAAGGCAAAGATCTCGGCAAGGATGGGGTGGCTCCTCCCGCATACTCACAATCATAATGCTGATGAGTCTGTTCCTTATCCGAGAGAGCGGTTGATAGGTTGAAGAACTGCTTTGGGCCACGACACTTTGGGTTAGGATTTGCTTATAAGAATCAGGGGCAGGCCTATCTTGAAATGGACCAACATCGGTCAGCTGTGAAGTTCTACAGACTTGCACTTGATATTATTGAAGCTACCTTTGGACCAACACATGAGGATTCTATTGACACAAAGCAGTCCCTTGCAAATGCATACGGACTGATGGGAAGGTAATTCATTCCGCATGCTTATTTTTTGATGACTTCCGTTTTTAATGTTCTTTTTGTAATGATATAGACATTCAATCTTAACCCTCAACTATTGGCTGTAAGTAAAACCCTATTTGGATCAACTAGCATTTGCTAGCTAATAACTGTTAGATGGGTTGGGTGCTGTTTGGATCCACTAGCGATAAGTGAATGCATTTGTGGTTTTGTCTATAACACCCTTTCTTTTTTTTATTTGCTATTGGTAGGGCACATGGATAAAGGTAGATGGGAGGGCAAAAGTGTCTTTTTGCAATATATGAGCTGCTGTTAGCTGTGCTAGGATAGCTACTGAGATACTCCCTCCACCCCAAAAAGGATGCAATTCTAGGTTTTGTCTGATACTATCTTAACTTTGACTAAGTTTATAGGAAATGTTATCGACATTTATAACTTCAAATAGGTATACTATATGAAAATATATTGCATGGTGAATGTAATGATATATATTTAGTATGATAAAATATCAGTATCTTATACAAATCTACTCAAACTTAAGAGGGTTTGACTAAACACTATTCTAGAATTGCATCCTTTACGGAATGCCGGTAGTAGTTTTCAGTTTGGGTGCCCAGCTAACAATTAGGCGAAACATTTGGATCCACCCCAGCTAATATTTAGCGGGTAATAATTAGGCTGGATGGATCCAAACAGGGCCTTGGTGCTCTTGTGCTATCCAGGTGCTCGTTGAGTCATTACCCAATTATTGTGGCCTACATGACCTTATTTGTTTGCTTATCTGTTTACAAAACTTGCCTGCTTATCTTTTAGAATAGATTGTGGGAATATAAAGTTTAAATTTGGTACAAGTAATACTGTAATAGGATGTTGATTAACCGATTAGATGCAATCCTTTGTTATTTACGCACATGTAAGGATGGATTTTAACCCAATGAAAAATCTATTGGTCTAAGAAATGACCTACGACCCAGAAACTAATGTCATTACGTTGTTTGTAAATAATACTGTTGTTTTATGTAAGACAAATTGCAGTCCCTAGCGGGTAATAGTGCACCTACATGCCTTGATCGACGTTGTTCCGATACTAGCTATGTTACGTGGCAATGAATTTCCCTGTTTTTTTAGTGCGGGGATATAATAGAGCCTGGATGGAGCACCTGTGATGCTAACTTCTTTGCCTATTTTTTGTAATTATAATCACTTTTTGTTTGTCAGAAACACATTTTAGCATAGTGACTCGGTGGGCTTTACGCTTGATAATGTCAATATATACAACCGAGTGCAACATTTGTTTTGTACGAATTTGTAGCATGGTGCCTTGTAGAGTAACTGTTTTTACACCACGTATACTTGTTTTGGCCATTCTTACATTTAATGCTACTTTGAATGGTTGCGACTACAAACTTGCTATAGACTTTCAAGAACAAGTCATAGATGCCTACAAATAGGTGTGGCGATGGTGCCTTCCAGGACCTCGGGGAAGCCGAAAGGCTTCTAGAGCAGCTCAAGAAGAAGGCACAAGGATTGCCTCATGCGGTATTTCCTCGCAAATTCATTGCCTGTTCTACCTGAATATAATGATTAGTCCGCTCTACATCGATTGCCAATTTAGATGAGTTAATGGTAACTGTTATTTTACAAGTGACCCCTCAAGTTTTTTATGTAGTGCCCTTTTCATTATTTATATTCCGTTACTCAACAATGGAAATTGTAGGTGCAACCGTACAAGGGACACATTTGCATTGTTGATTTGAGAATTATATCCTGCAATAAAGATTCAAATCTTACGAAATTATAACTAGCATATGAACTGTATTGTAGTTTGTGTGGGTGAGATTTCATTTTTGGTGAGGGAGAGCCAAAACGGCTCGCTTGTGCGGGCAAGCACCTCGTTGACTATGTGAGCACAAAGAAGTTGGGCGAGGCAAGACCTCGCTGGGAACCAAGCAGCCTCTTAGATGCTAGGTTCCCCAGCCTGGTAACCAGGTCCATAGCCTATCACATAACAAGCTTGATAGTTTTAGACCTCAAAATTCCCTTTCAATCATGCTGAGAAAATGGGGACAGCAGTACATGCACAAGGATGATAATCCTTCAGAAGAATTCAGGCCCCGCTTCGGGATTTTTACCCGTTTACGTGTTTTTATACGAAATTGATCGATTTACGTGAATTTCCTGCATTCCAAATGGGCCCTAAATACATCTCTGAGCTTCAATTTTAGGCATCTGGAAAATTACATTTTGATTTTCTGAGTTCCAGATTATCTGGGCAACTGCTCTTCAGCCAGGATTTCTTATCTTCTTTCAAGATTAATTCTACAGGGGTTAAATAACTAACCATTGTCCTATATATAAAAGGTCCCTGCGCTGTAAGTTTTTCATCTGGTTAGTGTTTCATAACCTGGTGTGGACAGCCAATCGTCTTGCAAAAAGGAACCTGCCACATCCTGAGTCCTTTCCCTTGTGTGATCAAGTGGAAGAAACAATAAATCATTTGTTAGTAGGTCGTGTTTTTCGCCGACAAGTTTGGACCCGGATTTTACAACAGTTAGGGCTGCTGCAGTTGGCACCACAGCCTACTGTGTCTTGTTTCTCGGGTGGTGTAAGAGATCAGTTGCAGCTGTTCCCAAAGAAGCACGTAAAGGTCTCAACTACTTGATAGGCGGGGAGTGTGTGTGTGGTTCGGGGGGGGGGGGTGTCTCTCGGTGCATGGCTAGCAAACTCCGGGGAGCTTGTTCTCGTGTCATTTTCTTTGGATCTTAAAGCTCGGTGGCATTTGGTTGTTTTTGTGATGAGTGTGGGTTGGGTCTTTTTGACCCGTGTAACATTTCTTCTTATCTTAATGAAATGGCGTGTAGGTCTGCTCTGTTGGACAAAAAAAAAGGTCCCCAAGCTTACAATTCTGAGTTTCTGATGCTGTTTGTATAGCCAAATAGTTCAGTCAGTAAATGCATGCTTGTCTTTGTCCTTACTTTGATTTGGGCTTCATCATTCCTTTCATGTGGCATTCATAGATTGTTTACCTGTGCTTGCATTTTCTGAGGACATTATTGCATACTCAACTGCAAACTGAATGTTGCTCAGCTTGTGGAAAGTATGGCCTGAAGTTTTAGCATTCCAGTTGAACTGATTCAGGAAGCTCCTGAGTTTATCCTATTATTCCGGTAGTTGATGGTCCCTCGATCACTTATCACTAAGCCTAGGATGCAACGGTTTTTGTTTTAGAGATGCAATGCAATTCTAGTGACAGCTTGGTGACAATGTTTCGCCTGGACAGTAGACTTTTTTTTTGAGCATCCGACAAGAGACTATTTTGACTTTCGAGTAATATGCAAACTGCATCTTTGTATCATTCATTATGATACTGACCAGTATTCAGTATTGGTTATGAAGAAACCAGTTTTCGTCTGTTTTTTGAGTGCCATTTCAGTATTGGCTGCTGGAACAATTCTTTCCATCCACTGGAACATGAATCTTCAACCTTTGGACCTGATCATCCAAACAAGAACAGTTTTTGGCAGTCGCATCTTCAGAGAGCTCTTCATCACAGCCTCCTGGACAATATAAAATGCTAGGAATGGGATCATGTTTTACAACAGAGCAAGCACTTAAGCCTCTTGGAAATTAGCCTTTGAGGAGCTTGGTTTGGTGTGTATCAAAGCCAAGCAAAGCATAGAAAATCATCTTAGCATAGAAAATCATCTTTCTTTATGGCGAGAGAGTCTCTTAATCTTTGCTCCTTTTTCCCTTTGGGTTTTACAAGCCATGTAAAGTGGCGAAGTTAATGGACCTATATTGGCATATTGCACATCATGGACTGACCAAGCAGCAAATCTGCACAATTATGAGAAGATCCTGCACTGACATTAAGTACAATAAATTCACTCTTTAGCTCCTTTGGAATGTGTCGATCTTGTTGTATTTTTGTCAGGTAGGTACATAATGTGAATAAAGACCGGAAGCACTCTACAGTGTTGTTTAGTCACGCAATCATGCTACCTTCAGTTTAACTTCAGATTATTCGTTTGATGGCAACTGGATGTATATCAGTATATATGCTTGGCAAGCTGGAAGCATGAGAAACATCAATTCTGTAACTTAATTAAAGTGGGGCCGTGGACAGTTGCTAATGCATTCTCAACTGCTACATTTCATGATTATTATGTTCGTCACCAGTTCAGTTACCTTGGCGGCAATACTCCGATGTGCTGCATCACATTGAAAAAAGAGTTCATGAACCTTACTTTGAAAGGACTAGCTGCTACATTTCCTCCCAAGCGTTAATAGAATAATCTTGTTGTGGTTTGCTGGTTGGCAAGTTAGTGTTAGCATTGGCCGATAATCACGGATGTTGGCAGGCAGGTCTGTTCCATGTGATGGAGGCTGGCAGACGAAAGGCATTCAGAAGAGTGTGTTACCAGCTGGACTCCCAATGGTACATTTCTGTTCATGAGATCATCAATCTGCAGGCTGTGGTCATGCGTGGTTGTCCTGATCTCGATATGCATTAGAGATGGCTGCGCTGATAGTTAATGGCGACTGCTGTGGCAGCGCTGGTTGACCGTTCAGTAACATCAGACATCCCCAGAGCTCACTGCATCAGTCATGACTTCCAGTACCCCTACAATGGTGCAAGCTGCCCAGCACTTTCACCGCATCCATCACTTTGTTGCCTCAACAGTTGCATGCCCTCAGAGGCTGAGGTCGGCAGAACGCAGAACTACACATTTTTGTCATCTGTCTTCCAGTTGACATCGATTGCATTTGGTGATGGATAGCGAGGTTGGATGTGATGTGATTCCTCCTTAACATGGCTGCCCCACTCATTGGATAGCATCACCACGCTAGTGGAGGAAAGTAGGAAACTGGGTACCCTGCACTAGGCAACCCTGCCTGTTTTTGTGCAGTGGCTGCACTGCTGCAGAGTTTCCTTGATTCCATTACAAGCGCATCATGCGCATGGGCAAGGTTCAGAGGGACAAGGTTCTTGCTGTGCCAAGCCCGTTCAGCTGGACAAGGTTCTTCCAGTATAATTGGTGGAGCATGTGCCACTACGACTAGGGATAAGCAGGTACGACGAGGAGAGCAATGCCATCTTTATTTGGACACTTGATGGTGTCTACATGAGCCGCATAGACTCGATGCAGTTCAAGAAAGTGTTTGAAAGACGAAACCCGTATGTTATCTTCATCCCTATTCAAAGCGTTTGAACTGCAGGTTTCGGACATGGTCTCTTGCGATTGCGGTCCAAACGTACTCAGTGTGCAATCTTTTCTATCATGTTGTGTCGGCTATTTTGTTCCATTTTTCAACTATTTTTCCTTGATCTTTCGACTTTTTTATTGTAAAATATATCCCTTTGACCTTTCTCGTACTCTATCTATCCCAAAATAAACGTGTGTCTCACTTCCCCAATGGTTAATTTTTGAAGTTGACCAAAGATGTAATAACTATAATAACTAGGGAATATATCAATATGCATGATGGTAAGTACCATTAGTTGAGCATAGATTTTTTTTTTTTTCGTAATGAGCTTATTTAGATGTACAAACATTAATACTATTTTTAATATGCCTAAGTCAATCTTAAAAATGTTTGACTCTTTTGAGAAGCAAGATATTCTCTCCATATCCAAAAAGCTTGACGTTTAGAACAACGATACGGTCTCCAAAACACAACTTTAACCTTTTGTTATTATAAAAGTATTTATCAAAGAGTGATATATGTATACTTTTATGAAAGTATTTTTCAAGACAAATCTATTCATATAGGTTTCACATTTGCAAACTCAACAACGTAAAAGTTATTGATGATTTATATTCCTATTGTTTGACAAACCTTGTCTTAAACGTCAAGTTTTTTAGGTATGGAGAGAGTAGGCGTTTATTTAGGAACGGAAGTAGTATAGATTGATCATTTGTTCCGCTCCTATCTTTTATCCCACCGGAATAATCATTTTCTCTAGGGAATTTGGTGATTCTACACTTCTTTCTAACCCCAATGATGATTTTACCCTTATTTTTTTTTTATCTTTGTGTTTTTGCCCCTCGCATTTTTCTAACGAAACCTCCTTCTACCCTCATTTTTAAACACCTTTGATTCTCCTGAAATTAAATGGTGAAAAACAATCAAAAAAGGAAAAAGTGGCAGGCCGTAAGGCTAAAATACCCCTAGCTGTTTCCCCTTCTCTTCTCGTGAGCCCGACCGCGAGAGCGGGCGATCCTTTTCCTCGCGGCGCCTAGGTGCCTCCTCCCCCGCGGCTCCCCGACGCTCTCCTCCCCCGCGGCTCCTCAGCGCCTCGAGCCTCTTCTTCTCCCCTTTGGCTTGACCCCTCTCCATTCCCGACACGTGCAACATGAAGGAAGGCCCGGCGTGCGCTAGGGTTTCAAGCTGCGGCAGCCCTCCGAAGCGTGATTCCGGGCAGTAGAGCTCCCTTTGCCAATCATCTTCTCCCTCTCCTCGGCCCCTCAACCTCCCTCTCCTTCTACCGGCTTGCGCGTAGGGCCGTCAATGGTGGCCGCGGAGTGTGCGTGGGATGGGGCTATACTCTCCCTTCAGATATGAAACAAGGTTAAAAACACATGGGAAAAGTTGTCTTCATTGACACCATCAGAGATACTTAACGAATAGGGGTATACTCTCTCTTCGTTTTGGAAAAAACGAGGGTAAAATCGCAAAGTTAAAAAAATGAGGATAAAATCACCATTGAGGCTAAAATCGAGGATAAAAATGTCAAAACCCCTTTCCTTTAATACATAAATAGCTTATATTTTGATTTACACGCAAGTTTATGTGCATGCAGTGTCATTTTATTTGCTTCCGGCTTCCTAGTTACCATCTGACGTGGCTAGCTCTCAAACTCTAGAGCATGCAACTGGATCGCGCGCCCCCTCTTCTGCATACGCGCATGTTCGACATCATGCCACGGAACATTTTCAGTGTTTGTTTGTGTTTTTTTGTTGCCAAGTTAATGTTAGCATTGGCCGATAATCACGGATGTTGTCAGGCAGGTCTGGTCCAAGTGACGGGGGCTGGCATACGAAAGGCATTCAGAAGAGTTACCGGCTGGAATCCCAATGGTACGTTTCTGTTCATGAGCTCATCAGTCTGCAGGCTGTGGCAATGCGTGAGCTCCTCCATATGCATCAGAGGTGGCTGCTCTGATAGTTAACGGCGACTGCTGCGGCTGTGGCAACGCTGGTTGACCGTTCAGTAACATCAGACATCCCCAGAGCTCACTGCATCAGTCATGTTCTCTAACTTCCAGTACCCCTACAATGGTGCAAGCTGCTCAGCTCTTTCACTGGTCACTGCATCCATCATTTGTTGCCTCAACAGTTGGATGCCCTCAGAGATCGGAAGAACCCAGAACTACACAAGGTTTGTCATCTGACTTCCAGTTGACATTGATTGCCGGTTTGTATATGAGTGCAATGGATAGCGAGCATTGGATGTGATGTGATTCCTCCTTAACATGTCTGCCCACTTGTCCTTAACATGTGCCTGTTTAGTGCAGGTTCATCTGTGGCTGAAGAAATTCCTTGATTCCTCAGCTATGCTACTGGATTACTAAAAACGCATGGCCGTGTCTATCTCATTGCTAGAGGAATGTCTCCACCACTCCACTCTATTTCTGATACCCGGAAATTGGACCATGTCTGCTGAGTTAAGAGATTTGTTTGATTGTTTCTGACACCCCCGACGCCCCAACTGAGTGATGTTGTTCTCTTTCCATGGTCACACACAGTTGCCGTTCAGCCATTGTCAGACCCAGGCCCTTAAGTGGAGCGTGAGGTCGTTATGTATCTGTCTGGTCGTCTATATGCAGTTTGGAAATGGACATCAAGCAGTTTTCTCCCTCTGGTCCCCTTTGCATCAGTACAGTCCGTAATCTTTCAGTGCTGTTCGTAGCCACATTTCCCGGCCTTGTCAAGTAATCTTTCGGTGCTTGTTAATTTGGTAATAAAGAAACTGAAAGCTCTATTAGAGAAATGGACATCAAGCAGTCTTCTCCCTCTTATTAGAGAGTTCTTCATGGAGATATGTCAGAAACGATGTAATTTTCAGAGGGATCCCTGCTAGCTGTCTTCGTTATCTTCAAAGATATCTTTGGCCAGCTCCTTTGGAGAGCCAAGAAGAAATACTTTCCTGCTATTGAAACATGGCTAGAGCAAGTTGTGTGATAGATAGAATTTTCTTTGTCTCTTTTTTTTTTGTATCTTAAGCTAGCTTTGTTTTCTTTCTTTCTCTGTATTCAGTTCTTGCTGTTTTTCTGAACCTATTGTAACTGTCTTGGTTGCTCAATAAAATTTTCAGTAGGAGCATCGCTGCTCCTCTTGTTCTTTCAAAAAAAAAAAGCTCAATTAGAGATACAAGCAAAGGGCTGCAGAAATAGTGTTACTCTACTTGATTTTCGGTGTAAAGGCTTAATCATCATCTCAACAGGGTGGAACATTCCAAGTCTATTACAGGACAATATCTTTTGGCAACCTTGAGATACCTACTACTACTAGTGAACTCCTTCACTTACCATGTTACTGTAAACAGCAAGTGGAATAGAGTACACTCCAAAATCCAGATGCTTGTCTGCTAGTAAATGTCACTGGTGAAAAACTGTAGCTGCATCTGATTAGTACCAGCAGTGTAGTGTAGCTGTCCTCGCCATTCATGCGCTATCGAGCGAGGGGTGTTAGACACAAGAGCTATATCAGCACCGGCCAAACGCTGAATCCGCAGTCGTCGCTAGCGGTCAATATTGTTTCCTTGCAGGCAGATTCTACAGTGACGAAGACCATAACATGCACGTCCATTGGCTTACGCACTCTATTTTCATGAGGTGTACCTGCAAAAGGGTTTCCATGATAGCAAACGACAATCTTCTGCTGAGAGGCTCTGGTAAGCTCATGCATAAGCTACGGGAAGGACAGCTATGAAACATGTCCCCGGTGGCAACCTCCAAGATCCCCCTCTCGTCATTGCCCCAACCTGCCCGGAAATCTAGTGGCCTTGTGACTTGTGAGGGGCACTGTTGTTGTGGACAAAATTGTATATCCGTATGGCGTTGTTGTGCATGTGACGGTGTCGCCATGTTTGTTGCATGGCATGTTTGGTGCATCTGGGCAGAGCATGGCTTTCTTTCGATTAATGCGTATTGCTGATTTTAATTACTTACTATCTTTTTCAAACCGCACCATTGGCACGTACTACATTAAGAGAAGTTGAAAGTTACAAATGATTCGCAAGTAATCCACAGATTACTCACGAAACACCAGGGTACAAACAAACACAAGAAACGAGGGGGAGAGGGGTGGGGCGGACCCTCCAACTAACAACCCCGACGGTGATACTATTACAAACGGGAACTCAACACCTAATTAGCTAGCGGCGAAGGGAGCCAACGAATACAACAACAGTGGCAAAGCATCCGCTAGAACACCAACCTCGGTAGCAAAGCATCTGTCGAAAAGACGATGACCAAGGGGCGGCAAAGCATCCGCCAAAGACGGCGCGCACCTCGGCCGCACGCGCGCACACCGGAAATGCAGGGCTCGAGACGACCGCGACCTCGGCAAAGACACGCATACGGAACGCCGACTCATAACGACTGCGACCTCGGCAAAGACACGCACACTAGAAACGCATGCTCGTAAAAAGATATACAACGGCAAAGCATCCGCCTAAGCAACGAAGAGCACCTCGGCGGCAAAGCATCCGCCGGAAACCACCATGACTAGAGTTGCAGGTACCACTAGCTAGACACACCTAGGTGAGGGTAAACATGAAGTACCAAGAGGATCAACAGGACGAGCAAACCGACCCAGGAAGGGGACGACGGCGGGTAGAGACTGCGTAATGCTCAAGCGTTGCCTTGCGGAAGGAGATCGACATCTGCGAACGCCAACAACGCAGAAGAGAGCACCGCCAGAGGTCTTTCGACCCCAGCCTGCAAGACGAGCCGCAAATCCGCACCAAGCTGCACGAACCCATCCTCCAACATCCGCACAGGTGAGGAAGCCCGGCGTGCCTACTTACTATCTCGGTCATATTTAGAGTGAAAAACGGTATTTGAAATTTTGAATACAAAATCAGAACGTCTTGTAGAAATATACTCAGAGTAGAATCACAATGAGTTTTTGGACACAAATCTTCTCTCTATATCGAAACAAAGAGGCCATTTTGATTGGTTTCCTCACAAAAAGAGGTCTGTGTTCACCCCCACCCGGCGGCCCCCAACACCCACACAGGTTTTCTTCGATCATAAACGAGGCGCTGTCCGGTTGTTACCCCAAAAGTGCATTGTTCCCAAACCAAGGAGATCCATTCTCCAGAGCCATTGCTCCACCGGAGCTGGCAGCAGTAAGATGAGATGAGAAGGCCTAGGCGGCTAGGCGTGTAGCAGCATAATATGCACCTGCAAGCCGTCACCACTCACCAGCGATGCTCGATGCGACGCAATGCTCGGCAGATTAGATTAGGTAGGGGTCCCGACGGACGGACGGACGAAGAAGCAAGCGGATGGATCGGAAGCACCCATCCCAAACGTGCAGAGCGCCTCCCGCCTTTGGCCGTGCAGCGTCGTCGCTGCTGCCGTTTCGCGCAATTATTCCGGGTTGGGGTTGGTTCGCTAGTTCCCCCTGCCCTGCCCCTGGTCCCCTCGGCGGAACATCGCCGGTGACCCATCGATGCCGCCGCACCCGAAAGCACGCAACAACGTTGACACCCCACCCTCCATTAGCCTCGGCCCTTAATGATTGGACCAGCCAACCAAATCTACCCGCGAACGAAACGAAGCAAAAGGACCCCGTGCGGTGCGTCCTGCCTGCCTGTCTCGTACTCTCGTGTATCGTCGCTTGTGTAAATAGGAAATAAACTTTCTGCTCAACTAACTCGCCTGCTCAAAGAAAGCGAGCAACGTCGTCGTAGCGATTTCAACGTGCCGAGCGACGGGCGGCGGGTAAAAAGAAGGCTCTGACACGTTATCGTTGACTTTTATAGCTGACATGTGGGACTTCAGGCTGGCTAATTAGAGACTCCTGGTGTTACGTAGATAGGGACGGAGCCATAAAAAATTGAGGTCGGCTTGAACAAAAGAGCGATGATGCTATGTATCTATAATTTCGTTAGGCCGTTAAAAAAAATAGTTCATCTTCTCTTCCTAAAAGATCTCAACTCTCCAATCCTTGTAAATCTACGGCTGAAATTCAAGGGAGGGCTTCACGTGCTACGGCGCCGTAGGGGGCCCTCGAGCCCGCCCCGCCCGGGTGCTAACTCTGTCACTGTACGTAGAGTATGCCCACGGCCTCAAAACACGGATAGAATAGCTCACACGACCACCGAGGACTGTATGACATAATGAAGTCCGGTGGCGCGAGGGGAATCGAACCCAGTTTTGAAAAAAAAAGAAAAAAAAATAATAAGTCAGTAGAGGAAATCTCACCCTATTTTTTGTATTTTTTAAAATCTGTTTTTATTCGCTCCCATCAGGGAATTGAACTTAGGCCTGCTAGATGCTATACTAAGTCACTCAGAAAGAACCTATTTATCAAGGGGACTACGGCGGACTCAACCGCACACTCGTTGAAGTAGTGATGGCCTACACCAATGGGAACACTAGCACACGTGAGCTCAAAGATCTACTATGTCAGCTATAGCTTGCATAACATGTTGTAAGCTAGCTCTAACACGGTAAAAAAAAAAATGTGTGTCTAACGAGCACAAAAGGGTAGAGGAGGCCGAGACTATACTATGACAGCTATAAAATGAATGAACTATAGCGCATTTAACTTAAAAAAAAAATAAGACAACGTTTTAAACGTGCCAAAGTAGCTAGGCTTCACATGATGGGAAAAAAAAAAGATGAAATGCGGCATGTAGAGACGTAGCAGTGGTAGTATGTACGCATCACATGAGATGAGCTCTCCGTACGCTCCCCACAGCGTGCACGAAATTCACTGGGCCGGGCTGCTGCCGGCAGGCACAGGGACCATGAAGAGGCCGGTTCCGGTACGGTCCCGGCGGCTGAGCTGCCATTCCCCATGCCGGCCTTGGCGTCACGTACGTGGACACGAAAGCGTCGCAAAACACGGGACGCACCGGCGCGCGGCTGGCGGCGCCCGATCGATGACCCGATGGATCGAGCTGGTTTCGCTTCAAGGCGTACGTACCCCGCAAAGCGAAGCGCGCACATGGCCGGTGCCCGGTGGCGCGCGCGTGCCGGCCCACGCCCACCAGCACTCGGCCGTACGTGGCACACGGCACACGAGCCCAGGGGCTGGCTGCCGCGCGACACCCGCATGCTCGCCGCGCTGGCCTACGATCGACCCCGATTTAGACTAGGCCCCAGCGGGCCCCAGCGCAGCGCAGCGCGTCGTAAGCTCTCGGCATGCAGCGGCGAGCGAGCTTGCTTTTTCGCCCCGGAAATGTCCAATCCGCGGCTTAGCTGCTCCCTGGCCGTGCACTGGGGTTGGGTTGGGTCACCAAACGCCAGTAGTGTTGTTGATGGCTGGCTGATCCATCCATCTGGTGAGAAAAACAAATCGCTGCTTCGTCTTGTATATCATTGTACGTCCTGGAATGATGCGGAGAGCTGGCTGCCGGCCGGCCGGTTGGGCTCACGGCCGACCGACGTCGCCGTCGTCCACCCAGGACGGCCAGCCAATGTCATCATGAAGACGGTTAGCAAACGGATTCCCACCCTGTACATTGCTGAAATGCTCTCTACTACTACAACGAAATGAAACGGCAGAACTCGTGCCAAAATGCTGAAACGCCCCCTCAGCCAAGACCACGAGCATGATCCGTCACAGAAAGAGACCTGCAAACCTGTCCCCGGGAACCAGAAAACAAGCAAGAAAGAGAGACTCGCGATCGCAACCATCAGCAGCAGAGCGGGATGTCGTTACGTTCCTCGTCACCGGGCACAAAAAGCCACGCGCGCGCGCGTCGTAGATTTTTTTTTTTTTTGTCACAGCTACGTAGTAGGAGTAGCGCCTAGTACTAGTAGTAGTGAAAAAGAATAATAAAAGAGAAAGAATTGACCATGACGATCTACAGTGCTAGTATCAGGTAGCGGGCAGCAGGGTGTTCTGACTGCACGGCCATGGCATCCGTGGTGGATCATGAATGCACGGACGGATCGCGCGCTACTTGCCGTTGCGTGGCGAGGAGCTCCTGGATGGACACGTAGAGGTGCTTGCCGCAGGAGGAGGAGGAGTCGAGGGAGAAGGACCGCCGCAAGGGCTGCACCACCGCGAACTCCGTGTCCGTCGCCTTCCTCGTGTCGATGGCCTCGTCGCCGACGCTCTCCGCCTTGCTGCGCTTCTGCTTCGGCGGCGGGTGTCGAGGCCCTCTACCGCCGCCGCCGCCTCCCGCGGCGGCAGGACGAGCGGTGCCCGTCGTCGTCGTCGTCGTCCCGTGGCTGTTGAACCACCTCTCGTGCTCCCTCGCACCTCGATCACAATGCTGTCGCTGGCGAGCGCGTCGTCCCGGCGCCTGGGGAGGGCCGCCGTCGCCGCCAGGGCCCGGCGAGCCGACGGGAGGGCCGGCAGCGTGACGTCGCTCCGGCAGAAGGGGCATCGCGCGCTGCCCTGCAGCCACGTGTCGATGCAGTCGATGTGGAAGGCGTGGGAGCAGTTGGGCAGCAGCCGGACGCGCTCCCGCTCCACGAACTCGCTCAGGCACACGGCGCACTCGGACACGGAAATCCTCGGCGCCACGGCGCCGGCGTCGCAGGCCGCGGCCGTGAACTTGACGACGGGGAGCATGCGGATGAGCGGAGCGGCAGGCCGAGGCCCCGGCTGCCGTCCTCGGTCGCTGAGGCGCGTCCTGCGACGGACGACGCCTCCTCCCGGCCGCCGCCGCCGCCTGGCCCACGCGCGCCCGGTGCCACGGCGGGTGGCGCGACCACACCGCGCGCAGCAGCTGGCACTTGGTCACGAACGCGTAGTAGCTGGCGAGGAGCGCGAACGCCGCGAGGATGCCCACGACGGTGATGATCACCATGGTGATGCTCGCGCTGGACGACGACGACGGCGAGGGATGAGAGGACGAGGTGCTGGAGGCGAACGGTGGTGGCGGAGGATCCATTTCTACTCCCGGTCCCGGTCCCGGCCAAGATCGATATCAAGGCTACTAGCCCGGAACAGTTGAGGGCAGCGTACGGCGGGGGAAGAGAAAGCAAAGCTTGTGAGGGAGACGTAGAGCGGCGACGGACGTAGCAGTGACAGCCAAACCAACGGATGGCGGCCAGGCTTGTGCGTCAGCAGTGCAGCTGATGCCGAGAGGGTTTCGAACATCGCAGGATAAAAAGGGACGCCATGGCCAGCCAACTTGTGAGTCCTATTTGTGGCTTCAGTTGAGACTCGACTTGTGCACTGCCTAACCGGCTAACCGGTCGGTGGTTATGCCAGATTTGAGGTGTGTTTGGGGTTGAGTGCTGGATAAGCTACCGATCGAGATCCCGACCGTCCGTTGGCCATCCGACGACGTGAATGTGATCGAGCGAGTCTGATGTGATCCCAAAACCACAAACAAGCGAAATAGAAGAGGTGATGGACAGACGCCGAGGCGCGGGCGGTGTCTTGCCGAGTCATTCGGGCATTGACATCTGTGTGCTACAGCAGCAGCAGCCTCGCAGTCGAAGTCGCAGGGCAGTTGTCGACGGACGGCGAAAGGACGTGCCTCTGCCGCTGCCGCCTCACCCCTCCTCGTACACGCCGTGCAGGAGTTACTCCTTGGTCTGGCCGTCTGGCTCTGTAGAAACGGGCAAGTTTCGGTTCGGTTTTCGGTGTGCAGCAGTCCTGCTCCTAACCTCGACGTACAGACAGGGTTAGGCGTCCGTGCACTTTCTTTCTTCTTCAACTGCTCGTGCTCCCTTTTTTTCCTCCCGTAGGCCATACTTGCATACACACGAAAGAGAAAGACCGTGCGTTCGTGCCGTGCGCTCTGTCCCCAAAATAATATATAAATGGTGCTGGTGATACGCGTGACAACGTGAGACGGACGGTCCTGATCACCGCCACCGATCGGACAATCGGACATGAGCAGTGGATTACTTGGTACTGCCCATCAGCCCATGCCATGCGGCCGAGGAGACGGCACGGGAGAAATAAACAACAGAGGCCAAAATCATTGTCCCCGGCCCGGCCCTCAAGCGGCAGCAGCACTGCAGCAGGCAGGCAGCAGCGACTAGCGACAGCAAAACTAGCAAGGCTCCTTCGTAGACTAGTTCCTACTTGTAGTAGGCTTGTACCCTCCCTCCCCGGGGCTGTTCTGATGTGTTCTGCTCGGCCACCTCGTCTCGCCGCCGTCCATTTCACGTCCTCGCCCCCTCGGTCGGTCCCGTCCCCCGCACAGCACAGCACTTGCCCTGTGTGTGTGGGCTTTGCCGGTTGCGGCCTCGTTTCGTTGGTCGTCGTCGGGTCGGCAGCGGTTAAAAGCAAAGGAAAAAAAGCGCAGCTCGCGGGCCACACGTCCATGCGGCTGTGTCCGGCGCCGGCCGTGGATCGCCGCGACAGCCCAACAGTGCCCCAACAGGGTCGCGCGGCCTGCTCAGCTCGGGCTCGGGCTCGGGCTCGCCGGGGAGCATGTAACAGCAGCGGATGTCGCGAATGACATGGACGGCGGATGGGACGTGACGCGCGGCCTGCCCCTGGCCCTGCCCAGTGCCCCCGGCTCCCCCGGCTCCCGTCCCGGCCAACAAAATCGCAGCTGCAACCGTGTGTTTCACACTTTCACCTGTGCCCGCTGTTCTGACGTTGTTTTCGGCCTCGTGGCCTCCGCTCCGGGCAGCGAAATCATATTAGGCAAGATTAGAGGCCCAACAGAATTTTCTATGGGCCGAGGGGCATCGGATGTGCCCCAGTTCTGTTGGGCTATAGGCCCATTAATAACGTTCACAGCAGTGTCTCGCCGCCACGGTCCACGCGCCGCCAAGTCGCGCCCCCACCCCCGGCTCCGTTGACGAATGCGGTGCGTGCGCCGGACCGACGGCGCAAGCTCGCTCTCCTGCGTTGAAACTTGAAAGAGCGTGACCCCGACCCCGGCGGGGCGGCGCGAGCACGATGGTGATTGGTGACTGCTTGCCGGTCGCTGACTTGCTGCAGCTGCAAGTTGCATGACCACGCGCGCTACCTCCCAAGCAAATCACGGCTAGTCGGCCGGACAGGGACGGACGTCGTACTCGTACGCGCGCCCCATCTGGCTTCTGGCGGCAGAACAGCCAGGATGATTGTACCGTAGATGACTGGTCCTATATATGTTCTTCAATATTCCGACAGAGCTAGTTTCCTCACAACCTTGGGAGAAAAATACAGGCAAGAAGAGAAAAGAGGGCAAGCCTGAAAATTGCTCTTTTGTCTCATTAGGGACATAAGATCGTCACAGCACTAAATCCGGTATATCGATCCAAAATTTTCTCGTGATGGTCCAGCTATGGCTGTATCCTTAACCTCCTTTGATGCTCGTCAAGCGCGTTATGTAAACTCTATTCCTTCTAATATAAAAACACAACAAGCACTCGTGTGTATTCGCGGAAAAACTGTGCATACTTTGGTGTTTCATTCAGTTTGAACACGAGCTGGAGTGTGGGACTGTGTGGGACTAGTGGACTGCTGCTGCTGGAGTGTAGACAGCACGACTCAGCACCAAACCGTTGACACTGAACTAGGACTCACAGTAAAGCGAGCTCAAAAAAAAAAAAAAAAAAAAAAAAAGGACTCACAGTAAACGCGGCCAATGCCCTGTGGCGCATTCGTTCCTGTCGACCATCTAGCTATTCCTGTCGACCGTCGGCACTGAACTAGGACTCTGTAACGTGGGCAATGTAATCACGGGGAAAGTCAACGATCCATACTTCCAGAGAAATGATTTGTCTGACGCGGAATTACAAGGCAGATTCTATTCCATCGATCGTTCATGTGAGTGTATTATTCTTCGCCGCACAGCGCAGCAAGCAAGGCCTGCTTGCTTGCTGCTGCCAGACGCAAGTCAACCCCCGTGACGCGCTACTAATCAAGTGGAAATCCACATGGAACGATGCACGTAGGCCATGTATAGTAGAACTATTCGTAATCCGGCCGTTTCCACGCCCTCTCTTCTTGTTTGATTGCGCAAAGCGCGCAGCCTCCATTAATTTCTTTACACTGTCACCGTCAGGCTACGCAGGTTGGCCGCCGTGCCACCTTCGATGGTCAACCCTGCGACCCATTATCGCTTCGTGTGGAGGAACGTTCACGGGTCACAATATTATTTATTCCCCTCAGGTACTCCCTCTGTACCTAAATAGATGTCATTCTCGACCCCCGGTAAGTCAACGTTTTCAAATGCGGTAATTATATATTAAAATATATAAAATATTTATGCTAAGTAATTAGTATCATTGAAAAGATCTTTAAGTCTAGTTTTTAATAAATTTATATGAAGATATAAATGTTGCACGTATTTTCTACAAACCTAGTCAAAGTTAAGAAAGTTTGACCCAAGACGCACCCCCAAAAACGACATCTAATAAGGGGGGAGAGGGTATGTAAGAAGATATGCCGGAAAGAGATGACCACCTTGGGCTCTCGGCTTTTCATTATATAGGGAGGTTACAAGAGATACATCATGATTACAACCGAGTTGGTACTAAAATACAAGAGACTCCGTAGCCTATACAACATGGAGTCATACTCAACTCGGTTTATCTAATAACAGAATATTATATCCTTTAACATCCTCCCTCAATCTCAGCCATTAACAAGGTTGAGATTGAATCTAAACGCACGCAATTTTGCTGCTGTTATTGGTTTAGTAAACCCATCAGCCACTTGATCACCTGTGTTAATGAATCTGATATCCAGCAGCTTCTGCGCCACTCTTTCACGCACAAAGTGAAAATCTATTTCAATGTGCTTCGTCCCTCGCATGAAACACAGGATTAGCTGCCAAGTATGTTGCGCCAAGATTATCGCACCACAGCCGTGCTGCTGGTGGATGAGCTATTCCAAGCTCTGTAAGCAACTGCTGTATCCACATCATTTCAGCCGTTGCATTGGCCAACGCCTTGTACTCGCTTCAGACTTTGGACCGAGACAATCGTAGGTTGCTTCCGAGCACACCAGAAAACAAGATTTGGCCCAACAAATACTGCAAACCCTCCGGTCGACCGGCGATCATCAACACAACCGCCCGGTCGGCAAGATCGTAAAAGGCACCGACAAGAGTAGAATGAGACTTACGTATTTTCAACCCCATTGTCGGTGACCCTCTAACATAGCGTAGTATGCGCTTCCACAAAGCACTCCAATGAACCGATGTGGGCGCATGTAAGAACTGGCAAACCTTATTGACTGCAAAGGACAAATCCGGCCGAGTGAGAGTCAAATATTGGAGAGCACCAACCACACTTCGATATCTTGTGGAATCTTCATCACTGAGCCGAGTACCAGTAGCAAGGACGAGCTTCTCGGAGGTAGAAATAGGAGTGTCAACAGGATGACAATTCCACATGTTGGCACGCTTAACTACATCAGTAGCATATCGTTGTTGAGATAACACCAATCCTTGAACCCCACGACGCACCTCTATGCCAAAAAAATAGTGAAGATTGCCAAGGTCTTTGAGCGCAAAGTCTGCTTCAAGATCCTTGAGCAAAGCCGAAGTGGCATCCAAAGAGGAGCTAGCGGCGATAATATCATCAACATACACAAGCACGAACATGATGATAGAGTTCTTCTTATAATAGAACAAGGAAGTATCACCTTTGGGCGGAGTAAATCCCAACTGAATAAGCTTGCCACATATAACCGTGCATACCGGGCCGGCGCTGTTTTGAGACCATAGAGAGCCTTATCTAGGCGGCAAACATAATTTGGATACCTTGCATCTGCAAATCCAGGAGGCTGACGCATATACACTTCTTCCTCAAGCACACCATGAAGGAAGGCATTCTGAACATCAAGTTGGCGTAAGGACCAGCCCTTGGAAACAGCAATGGATAATATGAGTCGAATGGTAGCTGCTTTGACAACAGGACTGAAAGTGTCCTCATAATCGATGCCAAATTGTTGTCGATATCCCAAAGCAACAAGACGAGCTTTATAGCGATCAATAGAACCATCGGCTTTATGTTTCACCTTGTATACCCATTTACTCCCAATCACATTCTTGCCCGCAGTGGTGGAGGAACCGGATGCCAAGTTCGATTCTTGATAAGAGCATCAAACTCGTGTGTTCATGGCGTAACCCAACGAGAATCGCTCGAGCCGCTTTAACGAGAAGATGGTTCTCGCAGAATCACTAACCGTCACGAAGGCCCCAAATAACAAGTACCATCCGTCGGCGCCGCTTGGGCTTGGTAATGCCATGTCGAAGTCGAAAATACCATGTTGATGTGGCGGTGGATCGATGGCGGGCGGTGCGGGTTGAGGCCTGAGGAGCGGCGGCGTGCGATCCGGAAGGAGCGCCGGGTTCCAATGTTGATGCTGGTGGTAGCACATCAGCAGCGCTAGGAGCCGCTGCGCCACTAGCGTATTACTGGTGCGAGGAGGAGCGGCGACCGGCCGGTGCAGATGATCCGGCGCCCGCATTCGCTGGTCGGAGCTTGGGACGGATTCGTGCGACAAGGGCCGACGGAGAAAACGGCGCTGGCGGGCTTGCGGAGCCGCGAAGATCCCGGATCCGGTCGGTGCGGTTGGCGACAATTGGAGACGCCGCCCGATCCGAGGCTGGTCTTTGTCGCTTCCGACAAACCGAGGTGCGGGGAGGATCAGCCTCGATGGCTGCGTTGGCGTTGTCGCTTGGCGCTAAAAACAGCCACACGCATAAAATAACGCCCGAGTTTCCCAAACTTGGATTTTGCGGCGCCAATTTGTGTCACCCGCATCCACAACCGGGGAGAACTTGCCGGGCACGGCATTAGAAGGGTTAGAATTAATCAAACATTGATCATGTACAAGTGCATTCCCAAAGTCCGGTGATGGATTCTTAAGATGATCGGGAAGAAGCTCAATTGCGCGACGGAGCCGAAGCCCCAAAGATTTGCATGAAGTCGAGTGAAGGGATAAACCGTCTCATCAAAGACAACATCACGAGAGACATAAACACGACACGTGGAAGGCTCTAGACACTTGAACCCCTTATGAAGATTGCTATAGCCGAGAAAGACACACCGGATAGATCGAAATTGGAGTTTCTTGGTGTTATAAGGGCGTAAGTTTGGCCAAATAGCACATCCGAATGTGCGGAAAAAGGAGTAATCCGGTGGAGTGCCAAACAAACGATCATGTGGGGTGTCATTGTCTATGGTTTTGGATGGCGGCGATTAATAATGAAAACAAATTTGTGAGGAAAGCTTCGTCCCAATATTTTAGTGGCATGGATGCATGAGCGAGAAGAGACAGTCCAACTTCTACAATATGGCGATGCTTGCGTTCGGCAGAGCCGTTCTGCTGATGAGCATAGGGACAAGAGACTTGATGAATAATGCCAAGACGCTGAAAAAATGAGTGAAGAGATTGATACTCACCCCCCCAATCTGATTGAACAGCAAGGATTTTGAGATTGAACTGGCGTTCCACCATGGATTGAAAATCACGAAAGCACTGAAACACTTCAGATTTATGGCGTAACAAATAAATCCGGTGAACTTGCTAAAATCATCAATAAAACTCACATAGTATGTATGTCGGCCTACGAGGGTAGGTGCGGGTCCCCATACATCAGGTAAACACAAGCTCAAAAGGTTTAGACGCGAAACAACCGTTGGACTTTGGATAAGGTAACGATGGGCTTTACCCATTTGACATGCATCACAAACCATACTCTTAGTCGACTCACTAGAGAAAGACAAATTATGACGACTAAGGACTCGTGAACGATTGGCGTGAAGCATGACCTAAACGACTATGCCATAAGGAGGTGGAAGGCGTGAAGACTCCAAGGACTTGTTTGTTTGATGGTTCTTTGGCTTGGTGGATGAGACTTCAATGGGTATAGGCCCCTTCACATGGGCCTGCGAGCGAGTCTTCCTCGTCCACCCGCTCCTTAAGAGAAAAGTGTTTGGGATGAAGTTCCAAAAGGCATTGTTATCTTTAACAAGGCGATGAGCGTAAAACAAGGCTTTTGCTAGCACTAGGAACATGAAGAATATTATGGAGGTGAATATTACGAATCGGGAACGCAAAAGTACTATGACCAATGTGATCAATTCTCATACCGCTCCATTGGCCGAGAGGACTTGTTCTCCACCGCGATACTTGTCGCGGAATCCATTTCTCCGAGTTCACCGGTTATGTGATCGGTAGCTCCTGAATCAACATACCGGTTAGTGTCCACCCCGTAGTTGCGGTGCTTGCGGATGATGCGCTCTTTTCCGGCGGCCGGTGAAGTTCGCGATCGAAACGCTTTGAAGCGGCGAACCACCGGATGTCCCTCCTTGCCCGCAGAGTGGCGAAGACACCGAGTTGGAAGTTGCGGCCACCACCGCCGCCACCTCCATAGCCGTTGCCCGCGGCCTCCATTGCCGCGCCGCCACCACCACGGCGAAAACCACCGCGGCGCCATCGCGCGCGATTGCGCCGGCTGCTGGTTGGAGGATGGAGAACCACCCCCACGGCCACCCTTGGTGGCAATATTCACCGAGGGCGAGATCCGCTCCATGGATCTCCTTATACCGCTCAAAGGCGACGGTTGAGCATAAAGCTCATTGACGGTGATTGGCTCGGCGCTGAGGGAGACGGCGGAGGCGATCGGCTCGAACTCCTCGCCGAGGCGGTGAGGATGAACGTGACGAGTTCCTCATCCTCAAAGCGGCGTCCGCCGACGCCATGTCGTCACCGAGACCTTTCATCTTGACAAAAATTTAGCAACCGTTGAGGCGCCTTTGGTTGCTGAAGGGCCGAGGCCATACTGGCGTAGCCATAATACGTGCCACTCGACTTTGGGAGGCGTGGAGCTCTGGATCGCCGCCCACGGATCCTTCGCGAGAGGTCGCGCGGCGGGCGAAAAACGTCTTTGCCGAGGAGTCAAGAGGTAGGCGAGGGCGATCTGATCTTCTTCGATCCACTTCTCATAGGCCGGGTTTGGCGGTGGATCGCCCTTGGTGCCATCGGCCTTGGTGACGGTGTTCTCGGCGAATGCGTCCGGCGGCGCTGTCGGTGTTGAGGATGTAGCGACCGAGCCGAGCACCCTTGATGGCGAGGAAACGGTGGCGAACCACATATTGTAGTTTCCACGAGTCAACTTCTCCGGAGACGGAGGAAGGGACCGAGGCTAGCGGCGTGTTGGTGGAGGATTCAGCCATGGCGAGTTGAGGGTTTGGGCGGCGAGGAGGCTAGCGCCGCGTAGCGTGGATTGGATCGGAAATTCTATATCCGTGAGGAATAGGCAGCTGATACCATGTAAGAAGATATGCGGAAAAGAGATGACCACCTTGGGCTCTCGGCTTTTCATTATATAGGAGGTTACAAGAGATACATCATGATTACAACCGAAGTTGGTACTAAAATACAAGAGACTCCGTAGCCTATACAACATGGAGTCATACTCAACTCGGTTTATCTAATAACAGAATATTTCATATATAAGAAAAATATTTCATCTCATCATTATTTATGGCTCATATCATATATATATATATACTACTTCTGCATACAACTTCTGCTGGTTGTCAAAAACAAATAATACACTTCTGCTGATGCCTGCTGGTCAAGAAAAGGGTTTCGGTAAACCAAACATGGTGTTGATGCTCGGCAGATGGTGGCTTTGTCATGACGGTACACTACACGTAGTTAATTGGTTTGATTGAGGTCTGCAAATTTGGTGGTGTGTGGGTTAGGGTTACATAAACCTACCTCATGATGTTGACTTGGGGCCTTGCAATGCAACTAATGTGGTAAAAAGCAAGTGGAGGATCATATCCTTTGCATGGCCCCGCGATTGATCTTATATCATCATCACCGTCCGCACGTAATTTAAAAGCCAAGCACTCAAACATTTGTGTCAAGGACGACAAATAAGCACCAACAGAAAAAAGGTTCATCTATGATCGCGAGCTTATGTCAGCATGATCGAAACATGTCAATCAGCCCTGGCATGCATAGAGATATAGCCGTGCGTGGTGGTGGGACAATAATCAATATACCTTGCCTGTACCCTGTTAGGTCGTGGGTGACACCCTCAAAAATTTAAAAACTCACTATTGAAAAACAAATTTTCACCATATTTACTGATTAAATTTTCACACATACAAGAGCAAGACACCCCTCTAATTTGACGGTGCAGGATAACCAACAAAGAGGCCAAATGGTAGGGGCAAGCATATATGTCTTAATTAGTACTCCCACAATGTTAAGTTACATGAAATTTGGCTTTTTTCAAATACATAGTTTTTGTTATGTGATTAATATACATTATGTTTATATTTAACAAATTTAGGGCACTAAAAAAATCTTAAATGCCTTGTACTCTCTCTATTCTAAATTATAAGTCACTTTGACTTTCTCGGTACATCCATTTTACTACATACTCCCTCAGGGATGCATATATGTCTTAATTAGTACTCCCACAATGTTAAGTTACATGAAATTTGGCTCTCTTTTTTTTTCAAATACATAGTTTTTGTTATGTGATTAATATACATTATGTTTATATTTAATAAATTTAGGGCACTAAAAAATCTTAAATGCCTTGTACTCTCTCTATTCTAAATTATAAGTCACTTTGACTTTCTCGGTACATCCATTTTACTACATACTCCCTCCGGGATGCATATATGTCTTAATTAGTACTCCCACAATGTTAAGTTACATGAAATTTGGCTCTTTTTTTTTTTTTCAAATACATAGTTTTTGTTATGTGATTAATATACATTATGTTTATATTTAATAAATTTAGGGCACTAAAAAAATCTTAAATGCCTTGTACTCTCTATATTCTAAATTATAAGTCACTTTGACTTTATGGTACATCCATTTTACTACATATTTAGATATAATAATATGTATAGATAAATAACAAAATAGATGAACAAAAAAAGGTTAAACCGACTTATAATTTAGAACAAAGGGAGTAATAATTTAGAATGGGGAGTAAAAGGATAGGATGCATATATATAGAAGATGATCAGGTCGGTCATGGATGACACTAAAAGTGGCTATGGCGCCGCTGGCTGGCCGGGGTGGCGGTGGAGCTGCACATTTTGCATGCCCAAGGGCTTACACACAGCTATACCAGAACAGGCAGGCGTTCATTACTGCAGGCGTTAGTAAAGTTACACGGTTTAGTTTTTTAAAAAAATCTGGCTTAATCAATTTTGCAACAAGCCTGATCGATGGAATGGTGTCAAGGATCAGTAATGGAGGGACGACGAAATGGTAATGGCAATGTTACACTAGTTGACATGTCATCCTTCGACATCTGGTGCACCAACAAGCACGGATCCACCACGTACGAACACGAGGACAATGCGCACTGCAGGGACACGCGAGATTGATGCAAGAACTAATGATCTCAGTAAACAAGAAGCGAAGTATCTCCTCGATCTATGGCTGTACATTGCATGCACACGACACGACTGAATCAATCAACGATGAAGCGAGCAAGTGCGGGAACAGGTTAATCGATCGATCAGCGACACGAACCAGGAGCCGCCGCCGTCAAGGGTCGAGGTGGATGGGCAGCACCGTGCTCCGCGAGCTCCGGCCGAGCCCGAACGACGAGAGTAGCCGCCGGAACCGGCCGCTCGTCTCGCCAGCGCCGCAGTCAGCGACGTTATTGCTGCTGCTGTCGCCGCCGGCAAGGCTCGGGCCGGCCTCCCCGGAGCTGCCAGCATCAGGAGAATCCTTGGTCAGCGGCTTCCGGCCGAGGCCGCCCACGAAGCAGTCCATGGAGAAGGAGCGCGTGATGGGCTCCTGCGCAGCGGCGCCGGTCTTGGTCGGGAACCTGCAGGAGCTCCCGTACCCGACCCTCCCCGCGGCGTCGTCGATGCGCCGCCCATCCCCGAGCGGCTGCAGGTCGCGACAGGACGCGTCGCCGTGGTCGTCGCGGGCGAGCGGCAAGACGGCGCCGCCGGTGACGACGGTGCGGCAGAGCGGGCAGCTGACGTTGTGGTGGAGCCAGGTGTCGATGCAGTCGATGTGGAAGGCGTGGGAGCAGGTGGGCAGCTGCTTGAGCCGCTCCCCGGGCACGAACTCGCCGAGGCACACGGCGCACTCGGACGCGGACGACTCCTTCCCCGGCGGCGGTTGTACCTGACGACGGGGAGCGCGGCAACGACGTCCGGGTCGAGCCCGCCGGGGAGCTCGGCGGCCTCGTGGTCCGTGAAGAAGACCGCGGAGACGCGCTCCACCATGCGGCGGTCGTCGCGGCGCGAGCGGTGGAGGAGCAGGCCCGACCCGCCACCACCGCCGGGACCCCCACTGCGGAGCCAGCAGCGGACCACGAGGAAGTAGTAGCTGATGAGGATGAGCGAGGTGACCATGAACCCGATAGCGATGACGATGGCGATCGGGAACGCCGTGGCCTGGCCGGCGTACGGCGGCGGGGACGACGCGTCCGGTGGCGGCATGGGCGCGCCCGCCGTGTCCATCGCTGGTAGACGTGCGCACGCCTCGCCTGAGCAAAGTCAATGCCTGCGCGAGGACAGATCAGCCTCGGGCAGGCGGCTAACCGACCGGGCCGAGAAAGAAATAGGCGCACGACGCAGCTAGCGAGTGATCCAAGGAAGCGAGCGAGAGGCAGCGAGGTGGAGGAGAGCTGGGCCGCTGGGGTGTAGTAGCCGGTGGTCGGTTAATAGAAAACTGCGGCACGCCAACTCAACTCGCGAAAGGGGTGAGGTGAGTGCCTGCCGGTGTGTGCGGGCGGCGAAGTTTGAAGCGCGTTTTATACGTGCGATCGAGTGGCGTGGAAGTGGAAACTGCAGCGACGGTTCAACTGCTGTGGGGACGCGCCGACGGGTCCCTAGCTGCCTCGCGCCCAGGTCAACTCCTCGCCGGAGTCGGCTGCGCCGGTGCGGAACGTGTGCGAGCGACCCGTGTTTGTGACTCGCCGGCGGCCCCCTACTGGAGTCTGGAACCAACGGTGGCAACGGATCCACTAGCGGAGCCGCCGCCGACGGCAGCAGCTGTCCCTATAGATGTCCAACGGGCGGTCCGGTGCCGCCCGTGGGCCGCTCGGGCCGGACCGGGCCGGCCCGCTACGGGCCGCTACGGGCTACGGGCCGCACGGGCCGTGCCACCTACGGGCTCGGGCCGCGCCCTCGGCCCATGGCCCGTCCGTGGGCCATTTTGCCGGGCCACAGCCCGCTAGGTCTAAGCAAGCAAAAAAAAAAAAAAAAAAAACAGCTGCCGGCCGCCGCTTCGCTCGCTGCTCGCCGCCACTCCGCTCGCCGCTGCGCGCTGCCCGCTGCGCGCTGTCTGCAGCGTCCAAACTCCAAACTGATCGATCACAGCAGCACGCGTTAGAAATCTGGCGTTGCCACGTCACCAGTATTTGACTATTCCGGAGCGCATACGCACTTGTCCGGAGTGACCAAGTTGGGCTTAAGAACGGTCCACCCCCGTGCCGTCACCCGAAGAGATAATTATTATCCTAGTCCTTTGATTAGGGTAATACCTAGCCGGCGGGCAAGCGGTGGCGAAAGCCAGAAAAATAATGAGTCGTGCCTTACTCTTATAGATACGAAAACTTTAATTAGAACAAAACGTCACTCTTACAGAGCAAAACAATGGTAAAAATCTATTCCTATAAATAAACTTTCGAATTTTTGTCGGTGCCTTGGCACCCACGGCCGTTAACGTGGCTCCGCCCCTGCGGCAAGATAGATCAATAATGCATGCAAGTGACTGTGATGATGGGTTTGGTTCCAGCAGCGCCATTTTCTATTGTTACGTTATTATGTTACTTATATATGAACCTGCCCGGCTGCCGCAACCGCCGTCGTCGGCCGCCTAACTCGAGTTGGCTAACACTGTACACGAACCGTGTATGAGTTGGAAATGTTTTCTTATCTTCGCCGAACTAACGCTTTACGTGTAAGCTCAGCTTGTTTATCCGCAGCAGGTTTTAGTTGAGATTCACGGAAGCCTATTAGAAAAATGTTGCAAAAGGAGTGGTTCTCTTCTGACTGCCTCAGACTAATCTCGTCATGTTGCTTGGATCTATTTGTCATTTTTAATTGTCCAGAATCAACACCAGTTTGCCTACACCTAGCTACTGCTCCGTCGATTTCAAATTATAAATTGTTCTGGAAAATTTTTAATACATTTGGTTTGCTATGCATCGATGTTTCAAAGAAGTCAAAGTGACTTTTAATTTGGAGGGAGCACGTATCATTGTAGGCTGGATAAATATAATTACATTGTTTGCTTTAGTTCCTGTCGCGCACCCATGCTGACGACTGAAAAAGATTGTGTATCACGTTCGTTTCATTATAAAATAATTGGTCAAAAAGTACGTACACCTGCTTAATGTCATTGGAAGTGTTGTGTTAAAAAGACAATTATTTATTATTTATAGATCTATAAGATATAAAAAGGGAACATGAAGCTTTTTGTTACCAAAACCATAATGGAAGCTATCCTGGGCCCTTGATCAGGATTTAAATGGGCAGTTTACTCGTAAATTTGTTCTGGGGCCTTCAGAATTCAATCTGCCAGCTGAAATGAAGCCTAGTTGGCCATTCAGGTCATTTGGCTAACACTTTCCGGCCCAATACCGAGCTGCTAGTCTCTTTTTTTTTTTTTTTTTTTTGAGTTAAATACACGGCCTTTAGTATCGTGGCACTTAGGTTTACTGAACTTTCAAAACCGAAATTCCCCCTAAATTTGTAGCGTTGTGCCACTTCGATCTACAAACTCTCAAACCGACACCCCCCACCCCCCCTCCCCCTTCCATTTTTAGATAATGAATATAAAATTTGACTTCATCTATCGCCAGATAGAATCAAGCCAATTATTACAAAGTCTTACAACATAAAAGATAACTGACTGCAACCACCACTGAGGTGCAACCTGGAAAAAGGGAAACTGAAATAAAATAAGGTTTTTCTAAACATGACCAACAAATCTTGACGATAACCATCCACTTTGGAACAAAAAAAAAATGCAACACCAATGACTCAAGATGATGTGCAGCTTGGATCGAGTTTTTTCCCCGCTAATCATCATGTCGCAAACTTGCCCACTTGACATAGCCAATACATTCCTCTCAAGAGAACCTGCAAAAAAATTTGGTCTACATTTATCAAAAACAACTTTGTTTTTTGTTAACCAGATTGCCCAACACAAAACTTAAGTGTAAATATGCATAGTCCTATTCTACCTTGTTAGCTCTAGTCTACTTCTACTACTCTGAAGTATGCTAAAAGAGACATATTCTCTCCAGTCAAGTGGATGACCATGCATTTTGGATTGCATGTAGTGTACCTTACAAAGTTTGGTTACAAGCAGATGTTTTTGTTTATGTAAGGTCTCTTAAGGTCTTTTTTTAAGAGTAGTTTATCATTCTAAATTTAATTTATATTAAATTTTTAATAATAGTTTATCATTCTAAATTTATATTTTTATTCTAGATAAAAACTAAAATAATTTAAATTAATAGTTTATCATTCTATCTGAGCCATACATCTCTATCTCTATCTCTATCTCTACTACATATAATGCAAAAAAAACTTTACTAGAGCCACACGACAAGAAACTGTCCCCCTACAGTCATTATCTCTCCTAATTTTCTCTAAGTGCAATCCAATAAAATATACCCCAAAAGCTAAACATCTTTTTAAATGAATCGGTCCCGGATCTATTCTAACCTCTTCTTTCTCTCACTCAACCATATCAAGCGCCAAAATTGCTGGGATCAACGCTCATCTACCACCGTCCTAATCCCCCCCGCGCGCGACTCTCCTCCCCTCCCGCACGCGCGCGAGGCGCGACCCTCTGTCTCCCCGACGTCCCCGTCCCGCACACTTGCCGACGCGTCGCGCGACCCTCCGCCTCCCTCTCCCGAGGTGGCGGCGCCCCCGCGCGGTTAGCCCCGACGGCCTCCCTACCTCACACTCGCGCGGGCGGGTCTCGCCCTAGATCCGTCGCCACCACCCGCACCATCCCCGCGCTGGCGCTGGCTGTGTCACGGCGGCGGCGCGCGCTGGACCGAGCGGGGCGGGACACGCGGAGTCGACGGCGCGGGAGGGAGGATCGCACGCCTGGGCGACGAGGGTCGGACGCGGCGGACGGCGTGGGGGCAGTGCTTCGCCATCGACGCCGGCAAGGACATCGACTTCAACAAGGTCTGGCCTCTGCTTAGTACTGCTCCCTCCTCCGGTTGATGCACGGTCGCCGGCTGCCGCCTCCCTCCCCGGCCCTGCCAGGATCCATCTGTGACTGGATGTCGTGGTTCCCTTCCTCCAGCTCTGAGCCGACCGGACGCCAACGCGATGGGTGCCCACAGCTTGGACGTAGCGGAGCAGAACACACGCATTTGTGGCTGCTGCGGACCCGACGGCGACCCGCGACGGTGGCAGGTCCTGGTGACCGCCTCCCAGTGTTCTGCGCGGACGACCAGTCCTCGGCATGGCGGCACTCGGCGACCTGACTGTGGCACAGGTAGGTGCTGATTGGATGTCTCCAGCGGGTGCTTTTTTTTTTTTTCCTGTTTTGCTAATGGTTAATGATTTCCCCATGGCTCGTGATGCAGGGGACGCTTCACGACTAATTTCCTGTGTCAGATTACATAAGCACTGTAGAATGCATGTGTGTCTGTTCAATAATACTCTGGATTTGAACTCTCGTACAGCTATAGTTGTGACAATTCTGAAGCACAAAGAGATTTCGGTAAGGCCCAGAACAGGTACAATCTTCAACATGTATATTTTCTCTCTTTTATCATACATCTGTTGTTCCTATCTCAAAATGATTGAGTGAAGTTGATGAAAACATGTAATTTCAGCTGCATAAGGATACATTGAGCAAAATGGATCAAAAGCGTTTGAGGATGTTGTTAACAAGGTATATTATCTATTTCCTCTTAAATTTTACCGTTATCATTTGTTCAAATAACTACTGAAACTGTTGTTTCCGAACATGTAAATGCTTGCCAGAGTAGTATAATGTTCAGACATAATGCCTGGCAGATTCTTTATTGTATGATCTTTTGATCATGTATCTTCACAAAATCACAAATTCTAGAATATTTATTTAAACAAATTTCGACAGTGATAATTTGGGCATATTATTGTGAGTTATCTGTAGGAGCTCTGTGTTCTCATACAAATGGAATGCTTTCTTCAAAATATTCATGGTTGCAATTCATTTTATTTTGCATGTCTTGTCATGGCTTACAACTTGATGTAATGTGTTGGAAGTATCCAATTCGTATTGTCATCAGAATTTGAATTATCTGAATCTTCTTATCTGAATCTATGACTGTTTTTCAGCTACCCGTTGTTTTCTAGGTACTAAAATAGTTTCATCAAGCAGACTAAAATTTCAAGACCATGTCATGGCGTAGGTGTCGAGGAATTAATGCAAAAAAGATGGGTATGGCTCATCTCTGCTTGTCTTTGTCAATCTAAATTGATGCCCTAAAAATTTGTGGCCACACTGATTTTAATATGTGAACTTTCAGCGAACCTGGACCTTTTTGTGTTTTTCATCATGCACAAGTGCTAGGGGATAATAGTTGGGTAATATTTGTAAATGTAGACATTATTAATGGTTCTATGATTCCTATTAATTAGCAGGATTGGCGAGTGGAATATACAATATCAATATATTTCTGGTACAAGAATTCATGGTATAAAGAAAACAAAAAACTGACGCTGCCGATTGTTTTAAAAAGTCCTCCAATTAATAGGCAGATCTTCGACAGCCGTGGCAATCCCGCCATCAAGGTGCGTTCGTTCGTTCGTTTTTGCTGCAAGTCTTCTAGGGTGTTGGTGCTGTGATGAATTTGGTGATCTGTTCGATTCGCCGCATCCGCTGTGCCGATGTGCTCGGTTTTGATTTTCCTATGAATCTGGATTAACTGCTGCGCCTGTACACAGGTGTATATCGGCCTCATCGGCGGCGGCAGCTACGCGAGGGGGCGTGCCTAGCGGCGCATCCATTGGTACGTCTGCCTGTCTCTGCTATGCTCCATACACCAGCGTGCTCTGTTCCTGACCGACTGCTTGGTTTGCTTGATCTGGGCGTGGGATTCGAGCTGTGTCTAAGAATGTTTTTCAGATAATGTGATATATTTATGTATCTTCAGTTACACTTCTCTGAACCTTGCTTCAATCATTCCTGAAGTATTCTTATCTATTGAATCAAAAAACATATATGTGATATACCATGCAATTTAATCATTTTGACATGTTAGCAACATAGAAAAAGACAAATACTTTTCATAGTATTATGGGACGTCAACATCTGCTATTTCATTTGGAATAGACTTCTTGTGAAATTTCAGTTTGTGCCTCGTTTTGAATAGGTTGCGTTCTGTAGTTGTCTCAAATATATGTTGGCAAGTTTTTTTGGGCAGTTTGCCAAACCATTTTATTAAGCGGAACCATCGTTGATTTAACTGCTTCTCTGAAATATTGGACTGCTAAATCTAATCCCTGATGAATTGTTTGGTGCAGCCAAAATGGCATCCACTTCATAGCTAGCACCACAGATACCCCTGATGGACAAGCTTCTGGACAGTGGTGTACAGCAACCCATCTGGGAACTACGCAAGTGTTTCTAGAAAAGTAAGTTATACATGCTTATGATTTCCATTTCTCTTTCTTATCTGACAAACCTCTCTTCGCAAGGCATTTATAGGAAAGTAAAAGGCTGTCATTAGCCATCTCTAACAAAAAAGTGATATGCCAGGACCTCAAGATATGGGCTAGGAAAATAGCCACTGAATGTGCCAGTAAGATCATCTTCTTTTGAACCCGCAAAGAGTATGCATTATCATTATGGATTTTTGAACTGACTCCTAAACTAAGAATGCAGAGAGAGCCGAGGTGGTGGCCATAGCGGTCAGCACGGATGCTGGCTGGCTACTGTTATACTTGCTCACCGGCAATCTACTGCACAAGCAGGTCGCCATATGATCCTGTACATCTAGATCTCCTTACATAAAAGCTTTCGATAAAATTTTATAATTATCATTGCTATTTTTGATATGGCATTCTTAAAAGTTTTCAGAATGATTTTTTTAATTCAGTTTAACCATATCATGCTCAGGGTAATAACTGAATTCTAGGTTTCTTACAGAGTGTTCTTAAGAAAAAAACTTGAAGATGTAAATGCACGCCTGGAGAAGATGTAAATGCATTTCTGGTTAAAAATGGCAGGAGTATAAAGAGAGCAAGATTCACCTCATAGTGTCCCCAAAATAGATATTAACAAAGATTGAAGAAACTGGAAAGCAACTTGGCTTTGATGCTCACAAGGAAAAAAAAAAAAATACAAGGTATTTCCTCCTGAATTTTGTTATGTTCAACATTCCACTTTTCCTTCTGCATATGTTCTAAAATTTGGCATGAATATTTAGGTAATAGAACTCTTTCTACCATCTTGCACACTTCAGATCCTAATAGGGTGTGTTTGTTCTTCCAGATTTGGATGGAGAACCCATAAGCAGGTAGAAAAGGCAATCTATTTATCCTTCTTCCATAGTCAGTATATTAAAATGCGTGAGACAACGACGGACAAATTTTATTGTTAGGTTGTTTTAAAGTGCATAAGTGTATTCCGTGCGTGAGACAACGACGGACAAATTTTATTGTTAGGTTGTTTTAAAGTGCATTTCTTAAAAGAAACCGTGGCAACGCGCGGAACCTTTGTACTAGTGAATTTAAAGAGTAAATTGGCTGTGGAGAAAACCCGTCGGCCGGGCTATCCACGTCATTCCAATTATTTTTGGGCGTTCGATTCGCGATCCGGCGGTGCGGCGACCTCCTCTGCCTCATATATAACATCGGCCAGCCAACCCTAGCCCTAAACCTACCCCTGCCTCTCCCGGCCGAGCCGCCTCTTCCCTCTCCCTACTCTCTCTCTCTCTCTCTCTCTGCTTGGGCGGTCGGTCTTGGCGGGCGGCGCGGCGCCGCAGTTCGGCCAGGCGTGATGATGCTGGCCCCGGCCGCCCGGCGCCGCGCCCGGCGCCCGGCGGCCGGTGGACGGCGTAGAGGCGGCGGCGGCCGGCGGCGGGGCGGGACGGGCCGGCGTGGCCGGAATGGCGGCCGTATTTCAGCTATTTTGGGGTATTTTTGGTTCGTCGATTTGAGACCCGATTTGGTTCGTTTTTATGTGATTCGTGCAAGGACATGTCTTGAGGTTATCTACCAAGTGATTCGATCAATTCAGCACGAGCATGGGCGAATCGATGAATTTCTTTTTGGGCGATTTTTTAGTGTTCTTGGCCGTGATTTGATTTTCCGGAGATTGAGTTCAAATTGAGCAATGATCTTTCGAGGGATAGCTCAAGAACTCCTTGGTGATTACCGGACAAATTTTGGGAAAAAATCACGGTGATTTGATCAAGTTTCGGTTCGTTTTTTGCGTCGTCCTTTTTCTGCTCGAGTTCGTCGGGTTCTTGGTTCGTGTGTTGAGGTGGTCTGTCCTCACATCTGCAGCATGTAGCAAGGACCAAGTGCACCACCACAACAGGTATATTTCTCCCTCGCTGCTCTGGTTTCAACTTTTGTTTTGATCCATTATTTATTTTGCTTCCAGGTTTCTAGCTTAAAGATAACATTTCCTGAACTATGGAGCATTTGAAATGCCATCACAGTTAGTGTTCTGAAAAGGCAGCTTTTAAATATGCTAATAAAGTGTTCTGAAGAAACTGTGAATAGTTGGATAAAAATGCTAAATATTACAATATTCCATTATACAGATATGGATGATTGGCCTGTAATGGTTTTTGGACAATAATCAAGTCTCTATAAATGAATAGATGAGATATTGATCTCAACTATGTAGCTTGTACAAAAATGAATAGATGATTGGCCTGCGATGTTGATCCAATTTAAGAAAGTTTGGTTCTGATCTCTGATTCAGGTGTGTTGCTTGGCAGCTTGGCGAGCGGTAGGTGAGGTTGTGTCATGTAGGTCAAGGCAATGGCTGTCCAATTGAAATTTATATGGATGTTGCAGGCTGAGGCAACCCTTACTTGAAGCTTCCGCGAATCCAGACAGAAGCAATCAGGTTTCGTTCTCTACCTCTATTTATCTCAATCTAACCAAACAAAAATATCACGGGTGATTCATCTAGGAAAGAAAATACTTTTGAAGACTCATCTATATTTTGCTATGGAAATAAGATCACCTGGATGCTTTTGAATATGTAGTATTACATTCGCCTAGCTTGGTAGCGTTGGTATTTCAAATCAGGAAAAATATTCTTTACAACCTGCATTTGTGTCTAGGCAAGCAATGGCATGACAAGCGGTTGATTTTGCAACTTTCAGGTGCAGTAGTAGCTGACTAGCTACAACGAGGTGAGCGACCCTACCTGGAGCTTTCTGCAGAAGAGCAATTGTACTTGAGTAGGGCTTGCTAGCAAGGTAATCATTACATGCAGTCCATCAAAATCAGGGTATTTTAATTTACTTTTATCTTTAATTTTTATTGGCTTCTTTGATTCCAACTGTATAACTGTAACAGTGACTATAAAGCAGTGATCTTCAATTTTTTTATGGTCATACCTTGCTCCATGAAGTGCCTGTAATGTTCTGTTACAGATCTAGATAGGTTAATTTGTGTTTGCCTAATTCTAGAAAAAAAAAAAATGATTGCAGGTTTAGAATCCAAAATAAATTGATTGTTTAGGGGATTGGAATAATGGTATGGCAATGAATTTTTTTTTGGGGTATTTCGGAATATTAGAAGTTTTCATGAACCAGAGAAACTAAATTGTGTTGTTTTTTTTGGATGAATCAATATACACAAATAAGATGAGCAGGCTCATGCATTTCGATTGAATTTTTTTGTGCTACAATTTTCTTTTAAGTTCAGTGCCTTACTTCAGCTTTACAGGTTACTGATAGAATACTTCATTGATTTCCCTGTGGTTTAGTATATGCCTGTCTCTCAACTAACAATAACTGAAACCTTTACTTACTGTACACCTTGCTTGTGCAAAATTTGTTTCTAGGCCCATGTGCATGCTCCTTCCTGGGCTCGACGAAACCGTACCTGTGGCGGCAACGGCAGCGACTCAGCTCCGTGTACGATGTGGTCATGCCTAACCCTGCAAATGATTCTTTCGCCTAAAAACCTAATGTCACACCCCAAATTTTTTGGATTTTGGGTTGTGAATAAAAAACTCTAAATTCATTTTTGAGCTTTCCGTTTAATCCTTCGTTATAAGTTTCTCGAAACCCTTAGACTTAACTTCAAATCACTTTTCTATGATCGAGTAACATCAACCCGTCCACTCAAATCTTTTCATGATTTTTTCTAGCTTTTATGGAGCTATTTCTCGCTTCCTTTTCTTTTTCTAGATCATTTCAAATATCTTTTCATGAGCTCCAAATACTTTATTTGGCTTCATCTTGATTCAAAGTGTCTCTGAGAATTTTCCCCAAATTATTCGAGCATTCAGAGTATTTTCTCGTGACTTGTAATATTCTGAACTTTTCTAGAATTATTATTAGTCACGAAATTACATAATCCTACAAATAAGTATCATCCTAGTCCATCGACCGTTTTGCACTTATATTAATGCAAAAATCAAGGCATCGTTGGCACCTATCTATCTTACATTTTTATTTATTTCCTTCGTTCCTTTAGCCTGTGTGCTTTGGCGTGATGGCAAACGCAAGCAACTAGCCACATATATACTCCGTATACATCATCCTTTTATTTAAGCGTATAGCTAATATACGTGTCAATCTCTTGCTAGCTTTGGTTTCCTAATCGAACTAGACGCCGCACGCGCAAAGACACCATATATGACTCAATTCCCTTCTTTGCCTGTTCACCTCGTACGTGCATCTATAAATAATAACAAGCACCGTGTCTTTTTCCAAACCCTAGCACTCACCATCGCCATGGCCAAGTCAAGTGCCGCCAACATCACGGTCTTGCCAAGCTGGGACCTGCGGCCGCCCTCTGCTGCCTCGCCGCCGTCTGCAAACCGTTGACAAGATTCACGTCAAGGAAAGCTCGCTGCCGCCCGCCGAGCTGTACATCGTCGATCTTTGTGTTGCCGTGAATCTACAAGTCACGTTTGATCCTATGTAGGTACATGTCTTTACGCACCAGCTGAATTGCTCTCTCATTCTTGCCCAGTTGTATCTCCTACTAGTCATCACGTGCCTTTGATTCAGCTTTTCCCAACAACGAAGAACTAGAGCATCCAAGCCTATTGCCTGACCGAGAGCTGCTGGCCTGCTGTCAAGATTTCGTCGCCTTGGCTGCCGCCGTCCATCCTGCTCCTGCAGTTGCAGAACTCTAGCCATCGATCGTTGTTTGTCGATCATCGGTGAGCACTGAACATGCATATGGTTCCTATCTTTTTCTCCTTCCTCTTCAGTTAAGACTAAGCAGCAATTCTGTACGTGCATGTGTTTTCTAGTCAAAAGCCGAACTCTAAGATGATGTTTTGCTATCTCCTACTGAACCATCCCTTGCCGTAGCTACCAAAGCCCATCGATGGCTAAAGGGTCATCAGCTACAATGCAGTCGACCAGCCGAAATCATCAAGATCCGATGTCACCGGCGTAGTCTACCACTTGGAGTTTGTAAGTCCGGCCACCGCACATCCTATTTTGTGTTATGCCTTGCCATCTCTTATATAGACGTCCGACCGTTTCAGATCATCTTCGGCCATGTACCAGTTCATCATCGATTTGTTTCCATATTTGCCAGCATGTTCCTCGGCTGTAGCATCTGCAAGTCCGAGCGTCTCCATGCTACTGAAGCATGTTGGCTGGTGAAGCATGTGCAAACGTGCACCAGGATTAACTGAAGGTCAGCGGCCAGATTAGTCCTTGTCCCATTATTTTATTGATCAAATACCTTCCTGATGTCATGCACGTATCATCCATGAAATCACCTTGGTTTAATTCTGAATCTATCCCATATGGTTGTGTGTTGTTGATTGGAATCAAATAGACCGGTGAGTTTGACGTGGTGAACTGGAACACATTGATGATCAAGAAGGATCTCATTTGTAGCTTTGGATTTGAAGAAGGATCTCAATATTAAGGCAAGTATAGCTTTGGGATATGCTAGCTTTAAACCATGATCTTATAACTTGCTTAATGTTTATGCACTAAACTTTAAATGTGAATTGTTTGGCAACATGGGGATTTGTCTGTGACAGAGATCCGGGTATTACAGTACAGCTATGGGGGTTATATGGCTCTGACATTAGTTCCCTAAAGATCATTTTTCTAGCAACTTGGAGGAATTGCCGAATTGGATATAGTATGCCCCCTATCCCGTTAATATGTGAGTATAGGCTGAGAGTTATGTGCCACATAGGAAGGGTGGGTTCTATGTCTGACGACTTAGCTGCCCCAACTTGTTAGACGAACCTTTGGGGAGCTTCTTAGTGGTTCCTGGTGTTTGGGTCTAGCTAACCCTTGCATTTGGGGATCACGACTCGTAGTGAAAGTGTACACCTCTGCGCAGAGTTTGAAAAACTGGTATACTAGCCTTGCCCAAGGTCACGGGCGGCCCTGGAACCTTTACATTAAGGATGATGACTTGTGTTTGTTAAATTGTTCATAGTTATTGTTTTATGCTATTCATTATTTATGTTATAATGATCATGGGTTTAGGATAAGATATTGCCTTGCTATTCTTGCGGAGTTCGACATGGACTCACTCTTGCTATTCCCCCACACCTCAGGTGAAGTATAGGCTTGTGATCAACCAGTCAGTCGTTCCCTGTGGAGTCTACATTAGAGGATCGGAGTGTTTTCCGCTGTTTGCTAGTTGAGGTTATGTTCTTTATATTATGTTCGTTATATTTTAAGCATTGTTGGCTTGATACTACCCTTTACTTGTGACTATATGTGAGATTTGACTTCCAGGGCTCACATATGGTGTGTACTTGGTTTTGTCCTTAAAACCGGGTGTTACACCTAAGATTCTAGATAAAGCCCTTTGCAGGTCCTTGCAGGTGTGAGATTTAAACATGTCTGACTGACGAAATTTGTTATGCAGAGAAGGCAACATGCTTCCTTTTGTTTCTTCAATCACTCAAGGAGAAACGCAGGTAATTTTTTTCCATGTCTAAATTTGATTGCAGGAAAGGGAGACATTTTACATGCTTCTCACAATATTCTAAATTTGATTGTAGGAAGGGATAAAGCTTACATGCTTCTCACAATATTCAGCTACATGAATGTTATCCGAAAGTAGTCGAGGTACCGTACATTCTTTGCTTACTTCAGGGTTACAAATAATGGTCCATATCAATTGACATTAATTAATAAGACATGTCCATCCATAGATTAATATTTGGAAGCATGTAGAGGTAAACTGTTTGGGCGCCTCTGACCACTGGTGCCTTTGATTAGCTGGACCATTCACAAAAAAATGCCGTGATCCACCATTGTGCAAAGCGAGGACAAGTGCCTAGACAACTTCCAGTCATCTGGACAATGCCTGGTTGAGTGTGGTTGTTTGAATGTCGTATTTATTTTTTTCCCAGAATTGCATGAGCATTTAAAACAAAAAAAATCATCTTTGTTTCGGTCAGGTTCCTGACTCTCCATGCAAATTCCATCTATGGTTTAGTTCATACATGTTGCTTGATGTAAACCATGTTTCTACACATTGCGATTTGAGAGTATACAAATTGTTGTATGATTATGGATGGTAATCATTGGAATTTTGATCAAATTCCTAACCAATGCCATTTGGATGAATTACATGATCTGCTTCTTATTACATATCATATGTATCTATTTAAATTTCTAGAGTGTGTACATGACTGCAAACTCAAATGTAATGCTTGGCGAGTGTTTGGTGAACTGTCAATGCATACGTCTGAGAACTGAATCGGATTCGACCCTCCCTGTCCCCCTCGGCACTTTTCTTTGGATGCACAGGCCACACAGGTAGAATCAAGTGATAATCATTGTAGCTATTTAGATTGTAACCATCATCATTGGTTCTCTGTGTTTGCTAAAACTCATCTCATTTTCTAAAAATCTTCATGTGTTCCTCATGATTTCTTTACTTGGTGCATGCTATTTTGCTATCGATTCTCTGCTGTCACTATTGCATCATATCTTTCATCTCATGTTGCCATGGGTGTGTGCACCGCACAGGCCACGCTGATGGATGTGGTGCGCTTGTTGCCATCCCTATAGTCCAACTTGGATGAAAGTCATGTGCAAATTTGTGGTTTCTCATTGGGGAATTATGGACTACATCAAGTTGCGGTTAGCAACCAATAGGGTTGTGTGTCTTTTTGGTTGAGGTTCTGAATGCAAAGTCAAGCAAAGATAGTGAATGGCCTTTCATGTGTTCTCTTTTTTACAGATCAAGTAGTTGACGATGCTCCAAGGACTGCATTTGAACTCGATAGTGACTGATACTCGTGAAGCGGCCTACCAGAGTTCAAGTGCCTGCAAATTGCCTCTACCGCTCCTGAGATTATAACAAAGGTTAGCTACCAGTTTTCAATTTGGGAAATCATGGTTGCTATTGTTAGCTGGTCACAGCTGAAGAAAAACAGCTAGAATAGATATAATCATTAAGCAGGATGTCATTTGATATTCTAATCTTTGAACTTGGGGTGCGTCCTGGAGCTTGGGTTCTCTGTTATATTTTGTGCCTATATAGTGATGAGCTTTATTAAAGTTAGACTATGGGGACATGAGGCATATAGTTTCTTGAGGATACCATGAGACACCTCGAGTTGGTCAGTCCCTCACTTTGGTTGGGCAGTACCAGCACTCCAACAAGAAGTGCAGGGCCTTTCTTTGCCACCTTAGATAAATGAAATGATAGTTCTATCTCTGAATTTTTCTCTCTGCATTATGTTAGTTGCTCTTTGTCTACTCCATATTGTCTCATTTATCCCTGTTGTCTGATGCTTTCTTTGGTTTCAGTTCGTAAATGTGATTCACTTGATTCACTTTTCTTCTCTTAATATGCAAGGTGCACAGTGGAAAAATCATCAACATTTCCCATTCATCAACCTGTTGGAGTTCCTGGCCCTAGAGATGGAGCAACATTGCTGCCTAAGTAGGAGTTTAGTGGCTGGCAGCAGATAGGTGCCTGGTCAATCTTACCGCTTCATGCTTTGCTAACATCATCCCCGGTCTTTGTACCGGTGGTCTACAGGTGATGGTCTCTACCATGAATCCATGATCGAAGTTCTAAAAGGATGAAAATTATAAACCCCATTATATAGCTACTGGCTATTGTAAACAAAGTTCTTTTATCATACTATGTCATTGTGGTACTTGAGAAAACTCCTACTTTTGTAATGATATTATAGTATTTTAAATGTTAAACACCTACTCTCCGGTATTGAATCTTTGTGTGGGCTATCTTAGGACTTACATTAATTCTAAAGCTTGCAATATTCTGTGTTTCTCACGCATGGACATGTAATAATATATGAATGTCTCAAAGTTATATTTATCATATTTATTCTGTGAATACTATTTCATTTCCTATATACAACTGTGGCCATGATATGCGCCAATCAATCACTAGTCGATTAAGAGAGAGAGAGAGAGAGAGAAATCAGTTACAGTGGACCATACGACAATGTCCGATATAGGGAGTATCTCCCAGCAGTAGCAGTATATATATAGCTTAGTACTGGTATATATAGGAGTATATATACTGATCGCTAGCATATATGCGATTGTCTAGGCACTGTAGTCAACGAGAGAAATAAAGCGAGGTCAACTATGCATTCGGCATTCCTGCGTACATTCCATTCTGTTCCATTATGTTGCTCTTGGAGCCACGCGCCCTCCGCTACGTCGTACGTTTGTCCATTCCATTTATGTTGCTCCTCTTGGAGCCACGATACGAACTCGATCTCCGATCGGCCGGCTCACGAAAGGGGGAAAAAAATAAAGATCAGTATCCACTAGCTAAGCCATGTTCATTCGTTTTATGCTGGAGGACCACGTACGAATTCCCATTCTTGCAGCAGTGTGTGTACGTGTATGTATAGCTAGCAGTGTACCAACGGGAGCATGCAATCTGTCATCGTTGCTAAAAACTGACGCGACGAACGAAATGAAATATCTGCATGCATCTCTGGCGCCGTCCGCGTCGTCGACCTATGGGCCGGCCGGGGCCCGGCATCACGCGACGCATCCTGCTGCCATCAGGTCGATCTGCCATCCGTCTGGCGCCGCGCTGCGCCACGTTCTCCCCTCGGCACGGCGACGAGGTGTTCGCGCCGCTGCCCTACACAGTGCGATCTATCGCCCGCGTGGACAGCGAGCGCAGGACGGGGCGGCGTGCACGCCTCGGCATCGATCAGCAGCAGGCAAAGCTGTAGTAGCTTCCCTGCAGGCGGCGCGCACGACCAGCCCACCCGCGCTTCACATGGACGCCGCCAACTTGGCAGGCGGATCGACGGCACGGCGTCCGCAGCGCCAGACCGAGGCCGCGCCCGCGCAGCTGATCACCGGGATAACGATCGAGACGGCGACGCACGCGCCCCCGACGGCGACGCCCGATGGCGAGATCCGGGAGAAAGGCGCGCGGCTTTTCGCCAAATCATTGCCGCGGCCCGCAGCCATGCGTCGTCCGCGTCGCCAAAATCGATCCCTGTCCGCTTTACTGGGCAGTCGGCAACAAGTTGCCCCGGCGGATGGAGATCGATCGATCGTCTAGCTTTTTGCCTTCCTGTTTCGAGGAACCACACATATAGTATAACTATGAGAGATAGCTATAGGTATATAATATGCATGATCGACACTTGACAAGGTGATGATTGAACAAGCTTCGCCATAAATCGACGACGACGCCGGCCGGCGGGTAATAATAAAATGACGATCAGATAGTAGTACGTACTGTACTACTATCTGTGTGCTCGTCAGCATCATATCAGTCGCGCTCTACAACTAGAACCCAACCTAGCTAGCTAGCTTCACCCGGCCCCTCGAGTAATATATAGGAGAATATGCACGGGATCCGTCCATATTCTGATATTCATAGTGATAAAAAGTGAAAAAATTATGTGGAAAACACACATGATGGCGGCGGCAAACATTATTAAAGCAGCCAGCAGGTACCACCAGGGCGCACATGAACATGTACAAAAAGACTGGCTATGAGCCCTGGCCCCGTACTAAAAATTGAAAGATTGGGTATGCTTGATTCTCTATGAATCAATCGTTACCAACGCAAGACCAGGAAGAGACGAATATTAGACTGATTCCTACTCATACCCATACGTAAGAACAAGGACAATATATTCGACATTTTTCCACATGTTGCCTTCACCATGCAACTAATTTCTATATTAGAAAAATATAATAAAAGCTTTTATCATATATTTTTTATGACTTCTCTAAAACAAAGTCACACAAATTCATATTTCATCTTTGGCTGTTCCTTTATGGTTAATTCCCGGTTTAGCTGGCACGGTCTTTTGCCATGAAAAAAATAGTGTGCATGGTTAAATCGGTGCAAAAAATTCAAACAAATAATATACAACCAGTTCTTATATGGTTGGTCGGCCCCCTTATGTATAATTTCTGGCTCCGCCACTTACCATATTGCAATAGAAAAACTGAGTACGAAACAAGCATCAACTGATTAGCTAGTAGTGCTGAAGTGGGAAACATGATTCCTCTTTCCTTTGTAGGTGTCTTAATTTTACTCGGCAAGATGGGGATTCAAAAAGTTCAAACAAAGCTCTTGATGGAATTCTTGGTTTTAGTCCTGACAATACGACAATGTTATCACAGCTAGCTGCTGCTGGTAAAGTGAAGAAAATATTTGCTCATTGCTTAAAAACAACACCGTTGGTATGCTAACCATGTAATACTAATTACTCTTTTGGATGCATTACACCTGTGGCCGAACCTAGTGGCGGAGCCAGGGGGGCTGGCATGCCATGCCCCCAACATCACAATAAATTCTTTTATGAACATATAATTAAATAATTTATATTAGAAAAATGTAATAAAAGCTTTTGTCATATATTGGTTATGACTTCTCTAAAAACAAAGTCACACAAATTCATATTTCATCTTTGGCTGGTCCTTTATGATAAATTCCCCGTTTAGTTGTCACGGTCGTTTGCCATGAAAAAATAGTGTGCATGGTTAAATAGGTGCAAAAATTCAAGCAAATAATATACAACCAGTTCTTATATGGTTGACCCGGCCCCTTATGCATATTTCTAGCTCCGCCACTGTCTGCGGGATAAAAACGTAGTACTCCCTCCATGGCTCTATTTCAACTAATTAATAAGTCATTTTAGCTTTCCTAGATACACAGATTTTATCATGTATCTATATATATCGTATAGTACTACTACAAAAGGTTACTAAGAGAACGCCACCGTTTACATTAGGGCGGTTCATTTTTCGAGCCGCCCTATAGTGAGACGAGCCGCCCCTACTGTAGAGACACCATACGAGCCGCCCCTATTATTATTAGGGGTGGTTCAATCACCACCGCCCCTAATGCGGTCCACAGTAGGGGCGGCTCTATATTGAGGCGCCCCTACGTGAGATCCCGAATTTTGAAACGAGACATTAAAAATTAAAAATTCGTAAACGACCTCGGATGGAAAAACTTCCTACATATGAAATGTAGATCTCGAAAAGTTATGAAACTTTGTAGTTGACCACTTTTTACTTTGAATCAATTTAGGGCCTCAAATAGTCAATTTACACTGAATTGTATAATATGTGGGGACGCGAAATGGGTTATGGATACTTATGAGTGTGTAGCGCAGTGGGGGGGAGGGGTCGCGCGCTAGCACGAGGTCGCGGGTTCGAATCCAGCCAGCCGCGTAGCGCGCGATTTAACGTGAAAAAATGCACGGCTGGGGCGATGGGGTGCTCCCCGAAAAATAAAAATGTTTTGGTATTTTTTTTTTTTTTTTGATTTTGAAAACGCGATTTCTGAAAAATTACTGTAGGGGCGGCTCATACAAAGAGGGCGGTGTAAAACCACCGTAGGAACGGGGAGATTAGGGGCGGTTACGAAAAACCACCCCTAACGTGGCTTTTCAGCCGCCCTATTGAAGCGTTATGTAGTAGTGTAGTATATCGCCTAGGCGTATAACTGAAGCTATGTAATCCAAAATGAAATATAACTGAGGATAGAGGCGGTACTTATTAAATAACATATATTGGTACCGTCTGCACCTGAATTCCTCGACGTCTGATGTGTCTTCTTTTTAGCACTAATTGTTGATTCGATGCCTACAGTACGTTGCTGGTCAGCTGGTTTGCAGTGTGAGTTCTGATTTCCATTAGTCTCTGTACCCAAAACCATATGGTTTCTATGTATAATTAGAAAAGATGAGTTGACATTGCAATTAAAGAAGAAAAGAGGACAAATAATTTATTTAATAGGAAACCACGTCTAGATATGGGATCAAGACATGAAAAAATATAATAGGTACATGAGTGTGAGAGAAGAAATGTGATTGGACAAAAATCGTTATGTAAAAATATCCATTGGAAGCACTAGCTAGTTTCTAAGTGCAATGTCTACACAAATTAAATAGACATAGCAACGACCCCAATTGTTTGTAGCATTGGGACTGTCCAAATTAGACATACATTTTTTTTTCTTATTACCAAATTCATGATGTACATTAATTTATTTGATTTGATATGGACTCTATTTATTTTAGACCCTTAGATCATCTCAAAATCCAACGGTTACTTGTTGTTTCATAAAATAAAATTAGAATTTTTTTAATAATAATTGGGGAAAATTCGACAACTCACATTGGCCGACAACGGCCCATCTAATGGCTAGAAAGGCAGGAGGCAACATGAGACAATTGATGTGTCTATAGTCGGTAGGCCATATGCGCCCTTCCATTGCCTCCGCAAATGTAAAGATTGGGACAGGAGGTAATTCCATTCTCATAGTTCTTTTCTATCAAGTGTAAAATGGTAACTCCATAAATGCAAACATAATGTTGTGAGTATTATAGTTGGGGTGGATAATACAGTTAGTATAGTTAGATAATATCTTCTTGTTAATTAATAAAAAACTTCTTCTAGGGTTCTTCGTGCTGCTGCCGTCCAACGCAACAAGCCGTGGACGCGCGACGCCACCGTTGGGTGAGGGCGAGGGAGGTGGCAATTGTGGCGGTATGCCGGGGCGAGAAGAGAAGTTGAGGGAGATGACAGTGTTTATTATAGACCGTTATATCATTATGAAATCCAATTGTCCATTTTGTCAATTAATCTTTCATTGTTTTTAGATCCTCATGGTTTTGTTTATTTTTATGATTATTAGTCTCATAATTTCAAGGTGCTATCAACTTTATTTATTACTCCTAAGTCCCCCGACAAGGAGTATATAGAGGATGTTTGGATCACGCCACAACTCGCCCTGACTAAAGTTTGGCGGCCACAGTGGAAAGGCTAGCATTTGGTACTCGCCTGTCGTGCGGTCGCCACAGCTTTTTGCTCACACCGTGCCATGGCGAGTGTGGCGGCCGATTTGCTCGCCACAAAAGTGTGGCGGAGGCGCTGCGACGGTGGCAGGCTAAAGTTGCCAAGCAAACATCCCCATAGACCGTTAAGTCACAACAAAATTCAAAGGTACATTTTTTTTATTATTATTGGATTAATAATAATCTCATCATAATCTTCCTTTCAATAACACAGTGGTATACATTTTTTTTAGAACCAAGTAGGAAGGTGGAGTGCTGCATTATATTGGGGATTGGAATATAGGAGTATAGGATATACATGCCTCAGCGCTCGAGCCGGTATTGGCCACCGCGAGAATATAGCCCGCGGGCAGGGGTTCCTGTGGTCTCGCGCACGCACACGACGCCCGCTACCAAACTGGTGGCGTGCGTGGACGACGTACATTCAGCTGGAGATGAAAGCAAGGTTCGTGTTGGTTCTTCATTCATGCGAATGCGATGGATGATATTGCGATCGATCCAATCCGATCCACAGGTGACGGGCGGGCGGGCGCGGCAGAGATGGATAGATAGATGCATATGGATCGGAGATGATCGATCGAGTTCACGCGGAGGGCGATGGATCCATGGTCGATCTCGCCACCCACCCGTGGTGCAGTGGGATAATAATTCAGTTCATCCACAACGTACGAACGGCTCTAGTCTCGATCGTCCGGAGTACGTGCAGGCATATAAGATCGGTCAACCAGCTAGCTGTCGAGTTGGAGTTGGGTTTGCCCTTGCCGGCCGGCACGGTGAAAATGGCTTTTTCTCGCGCTAGTCCGCTGTCAGGGCCGTGAAACCCACGTGACGGAGATTCCGCCGCGCGCGCAGCGAGCGACCTCCACATCTATACACTGTACCGCGCGCGCCGTCGACCCGGCGTCACAAACATGCAAGGACGACAACGGCCGACCAGAGCTGTATGTCTTCACTGCTGTCGGGATCAAAAAAAATGTCCGTCAAGTTCTAACGGCATTTCACTAGCAGCTTGAGAACGATCGAAGAATCACCATATATATCAGATTAAATAAAATAATAAAATAAAAAATAGCGAGGCGGATATGATCGTCGATCGTGGCTGCAGACGAGACTAACTGGAGTACGTATATATATATCATCGCCGACCAGGCAACTCGAGCTAGCCAGTGTCAGTGTCAGTAAAGGCGGCCGGCCGCGGTAACAATTTGGCCGGAGCGTATACGTATACATACCACATACGGCTAGTATATAGCTGCATGCAATGCGATACCGTATAGTATGCCGCTCACCGTGTATAAATAGCTAGCTCCTGTGCACCAGAATCCCATGAACACATCTCATATCCACCTACTTACGCTCGCTAGCACACACAAACTAGCTAGCTAGCTAGTGTATATATATATTGTAGCTGAACTGCTAAGCTAGCTAGCTCTCGCGCGCGCTGAGCTCGTGGTCATCAGGGAGCAATGGAGGATGACAAGAAAGCAGCAGAGGGCAAGTACCGTGGCGTGCGCCGGCGGCAGTGGGGCAAGTTCTACGCGGAGATCCGGGACCCGGAGCGCGGCGGCGCCCGCGTCTGGATCGGCTCCTTCGACACCGCCGAGGAGGCTGCCAGGGCCTACGACCGGCGCGCATTCGAAATAAAGGGAGCCATGGCCGTGCTCAACTTCCCCGGAGAATATTTAGCTGCAGGTCGGACGAGCAGCGGGTCCTCCTCCTCCTCGTCGTCGTCCAGGTCGACTCCGGCGGCGGCCACGGGTGGTGGGAGGACGACGACCCGCCAGACGGTTCCTGACTCGGAGAAGCTGGAGCTGGAGTACCTTGACGACAGTGTCTTGGAGGCGATGCTCGCGGAGGACAAGTACAACAACAAAAACTAATTACTGATGATCCATGACACACTAGCTAGCTACCACAACATACAAAGCTACGTAGTACCCCGCTACACTACACCGCTCTTCTATCATCTCTAGCTAGCTAAGGATCGGAGACAACATATACTACTGCCGACTAAGAATAATACCCAACTCCTGTTCTCTTCGGTGCCTGGACCCCTGCTGCATGGACATGACTTGCATGGACACACATACGTGTACACACTGAAAGCTTACACGTCATTGTTCCAGGACCAAGCTCGATCATGCAGCGTGTGCTCATCACACTCTCGTCACCACGAAGACGGAAGTATATAAGACCATGCATATGCATGCATTTGGTTCAGCGCCAGCGCGCACTTACATATGCATGTATATATGTATACAACTCGATCTGCTGCATTTACATAAATCTATATAAGATTATGCATGTTTGTTATCTTCTAGTCGACTTAGAGTGAAAAATACATGTCCAACCAGATATGTTCTCGAAAAGTTCTGGCTACTTGGGAAATATGTATGTGTACCTGAATGCGTGTGGAAGTCTCAAGAATTGATTTTGTGTGACATCTGGTTGTTGTGCATGAAAAGAGCTAGTGCTAACTGATGTATGGACAACCCTACTCCTAAAACAATGATAAGGAGGAGAAGGCGACATTGAGAATATTCCTATTCTATGATCTAAGGTTTTTGTCCTTCACGCAATAAATATTTTTTTTCTATATATAGTTATTATTTTATCTATGTGTTGTACCCCGATCGAGTGTCCTTTGATGAGAAGGCCTAGAAACACACCACACTCCATCATATACTTATTAGGGTCTCGGCAACAAAGTGTTGCTAGTGGAGGCAATGTTCACCGAACACTAACGCCTAAATATTCTTCACCTGGCAATTAATCAAGCAAAAAACGACCATTAAATCGTATAGTATGAGCAAACAACGAGGATGCTCCATTTTTTAAAAGAAGAAGCACACGGAGCATGCTCATAAACTTTCAGCCCTCCTTTGGGTTGTAGGAAGTTTTTGTTTTGTTTTGTGTTTTTCCTGCAAAAAATTGTTGATTCCTATAAAATTCCTACAAAATGCTCTAAAGCGGGTCTCAACTGGCAGGGAACATGATGATCAAACGTGGCCACCATAAGTACTTGTTTGGAAAATACTTGTTCTCTTTCCCGTACAGCGTACGTGTGTTCTTTTCTCATCGTTGATGATATACTTTCCTGGCCGTCAGAGTAGTTAGTTCTCTTGTTTCTTTTTGGTTATCTCCTGTAACCTGTTCCCCTTTATCAGAAAATGAAAAAATTAAGTAGGGCCGAGCCCTGCTTCTTTCTTTCAAAAAAAAAAATGATATATGCCAAGGAATATAGAACATCAGACTCACACACGGCATACATATCGGGTGAAATAAAATAGAATCGAGGCTGGCTGAAGCAATGTGGATTGTGGAGTCATTGCATTATTATTTCTGGGCATGTTATTTTGAAGATAGGAATTCTACAAGGCCAAGTCGGACAAGTTAGAGATTTACCCTCTCCATCCCAAAAAATATTGGAGAGTCAAAGTATTTTAATTTTGACCAAATTTATATGATAAGATAATAACATTTAGGAAGTCAACTAAATATCATTGTATTCTTCGTTAATTATATTTTCGTAATATATCCATTTGATATCACAAGACTTTGTAATTCTCTATATAATTTTCGTCAAACTAAAAATGTTTTGACTCTCTCTCGATTCTTATCTTAGAATGACTTATAATTTGGAATAAAGAGAGTAACACTTAGAGAAGAACCGATATAAGCTCAAGTTTTGGGATGGGATTTTTGGCTGGAGACGGACCCAACCCCTCAGTCCCCGTCCACCGACAAATGCATTGCCCCACAAAGATACCCTAGCTAGCTGCTTTTTCACTCGACATCTCCACTAGCAATCCGTAGTCAAGGCTGATGGGACGAATGCTGATTCTCCACTGCGGAAACCCCTGCGCGACCTTCCTGGGCAACCAAAAGAGAGCGCCCACGTAAGCGGCCTCCCCGAATCCGCTTTGTATGCCAAACCTGGGCACACCGCCACGCCCACGCAGCGGCGGCACACGCCACACCCCCAAACCCCTCAAGGCTCTCTGGCCGACTTCTACATAGGATAGGATATACACCCTGTGTATTTTTCATTTTCTTTTATAAAAATCTAAGAACTAACGCATGAAAAGCACCGGATGCCACCGACTGGAAATCCCAGGCTGCAATCACATCACGAGCATCAGCTAATTACCCACAAAACGGAAACCGAAACGGTAAAAAGTGTACATTCTTTCTGGCAGTACAAAGTTCTCAAAGATACTTAAAAGTTGTAACAGACAACTGAGCCGGCTAAAGGTGTGAATCAAACTACCATCGACTGTCCTCGTGGAGTTAACAACAGAGTACGATGACAGCCATAATCAAGAACCAAGATGTCCACGCTTCGTACAGATGATCGTCTATTACCGATTGATGGCAAGCATTTCACAGCCTCGCGATAACGGCTTCCACCTCGGCAGGGGTGTAGAGGTGGTACTTGGGGGCAACCTTGGCAATATCGACGTTGTTTGGGGTCACCTGTTTAGAAAGGGAAAATAAGATCATATATCGATGAATGGTTCGATAGATCTGGAGTATGAAGGGTCTGCCATGCCCTACCTTCTCTTCCATAACCTGCTTCAGGATAGAAAGGGCTATGGTCTCTGCCTCCTCGAGGGTCAGTTCCTGCATTAAGTCAACAAGGCATTACTCTCGATGTGTTCTGAACTTTGCAGTAACGAATACTTGCACATATTTTTTACAGGCCATAAAGGTGCTACTATCATCCCATTTTACATCCTTGTGGAATAGTGAAGCAAAATCTTCCAATGTCTTACCATATTTAAAGATTCTAAGCAGCAATGCAACTGACATAAAGCTCTAGTTCATATCGACTTATCTGAGCTTTGTTGTAATTATGGTTCGCAGGTAGGTAGCATATCTCTTTGGAACTGTACAAGTACTAGTTGATTAGCTTAGCATTTATCTTATACCATACCTTGTTGTACTGTTCCTGCAAGGAGCTATCAGCTCCCTCAGAGCCTGATCCAATTGCCTTTGCGTTGCATTGCCAAAAAGTACCAGATGGGTCAGTGTAGTACCTTCAGCACACAAAACGCAAAACATAAACTCTTAGAAGTATAGTGGCTGTGTAATATGATCATAACATTCCAACATGGTGAGTAAAATCATAAAGATGCCATGATTGCAGAATGGGGCCGAACATACAGAGGGGCCTCTGCCAACACGCATACACCCAATAAACTTATGTCTGAGACTTAGCTAAACTTCCAGTGGTAAACAAAGAAACTTTTCCCCAAATTTATTGGGAGCAGGGAAAGAAAATTCTTTTCTACTTGATCAAATATCCAAATCATGAAATCTGGAGCATGAGCACAAAAACCCTACAGAAAATTATTACTGAAGATCAAAGTTGACCTTTCTATATAGAGACCTCGCAGAATGGAAAGATAGGCATGACTGGAAAATCTTAGCTGCAGGTTCATTTCACTGGAATTCTACTTTTCTTATATATTTTCCCTGTCAAAGACACACAATGGCCTTCTGTTTGATCATATTTTTTTTACTGAAATTCTACTTCTCATGGGAGCTGAACAAACCGTAAGTCAACACTCTTACAGTAGACTCTACAGCAGAGATATTGACCACTTCATACAAAATAGTGTGTTAGTGTTAACCATGCCAATCCAGAAAGAGCCAGCAAAAGGCAATAAAAGTGCATGATAACACGATGATTTGTACAGGAGTACAGCCCACTTTACCATGACAGTATAAAAAAAGGGCAACATGATAGAAGCAATTGTCACATGATAGTACAATGATTTTATACGTAAGAAAAAAAGAAATAAAACAAAAATACTTTAAGAAGAAAAACATGGATTCTAAACCAGCAATTAAAGAAAACCCAGTTCAGTGGATCAATACTTACAGGCTAGGTCCATTCTCATCGTGTCCAGCAATTAGGAGAGAGACTCCAAATGGCCGTGACTGCACATACAAATAAGTAAATAAGGAAACATAAAAAGTAGATGGGTAATGCAGGAAACTGGGCATATAAATGCTGCAAAGATAACTAGTGGGTTAGCAACATCAAAATATAGTTGGTAAATGGGAATATTTTTTCAACCGTTTGCAACTGAACCTTATCAAAGTAGGGTCCATCTTCACCATTAGGCACACGAGGTAATATAGTGCTCACAGATGGAAGAGCCAATGCAAGCAGTATAGTCTCTACTAACTATTCATCGTCGTCTATAAAGTTTGGTAGTATCTATTATCTCTTCTCAAAGTACTCATCATGGGAGTACTAGCGCTAACTATAACCCCTAAATGATCTGCCAGGTTCTGTTTCCTCCCTCAGTAAAGAAAAAAATGAAATAAAATAAGCAGGTAACATTCAAACCACATTTAGAATGCAGAAAAACTGAGATATATGTGTAAACCCCTTGAAGAGGTGGAAATGGAGTAGTCTGCAATCTAATTAGCCTCGTTTCTTTCATACTGGAGGTAGTATCATAACATAAATGAGGCTCACCATTGACTCTTCATCACCTTCACCAAAGCGCAGAGCTAAGTCACAGATAGCTTGTGTCGAAGATTCTACGGTCATTGGCTCCCCATAGGAGAACCTATGATTCTGATTGTAAACATAGAAAGTCAGATTAACAGATCAAGCTTCCTAAGATGTAAATATGTATATAACCCAAGTACCTGAGTTTCAACACGAGCATGCTCGACTAATGTTCTAGCATCGGCAATAAGTCCACTCATGGCACAGCCTATGTGCTCATCAATTTCCATGATTTTTTCTACACTGCTTGGTTCCTATGGCATCAAAGAGCAAAGAAACATTAAATTCAATGATTAACAATTTAAACATGAAACAGAATATAACATGGAAACAGAGGCTAAGTGGAGCCGCTATATCCTCTGATAAAACTACTCCTGTTATCAAGCCACAAAATTCCATAAAGACAGGAGTTTCAAAACTAATATTCCATTAGCTGGATGGAAAAAAAAAAAAAACTGCTAAGAATGCAGGGATGAACCAACAAGGTAACAACTGTGTGAAAGAGGAGCTACCTAAAGATAAACCTTGTATAAGAAGTCATGAGAATTCAATGATAGACCAAATAAGACGATAATCATAGAAACATAAGTTTGGCCAGCAAGCAACATTCTCAATGTAATCTCCAGATGTTTGTAGCCATATGATTAAGCACTATGACCAGTTAAGGAGAAAAGGTGACTCAGTAAGTACCAGCAGTGGCGAGGTCACACGTTTCTCAACAGCGAGGACAACACCATTCTTTGTCTTCAACCCAATCGCAGTGGATCCCAACTGTAATAGCAAAGAAACGGCGACATAAGCATCACTTACGTCACAGAAACCCACACAAAACCCTGCAACTAAAAATCTTGTCATTGTCCAGGTGTTTGTTCTTGAGCTATTCTCTACTTAATGCCAATCACACACAACCTGCCTGTCAAGGGATAAAAACTAAAAAAAAACATGGCATCACATCTCAGCTGAAATTGACACAGTAGTAATCTAACAAGACACGGAATCACAAAACCATACACAATAGGAGACCTCAATCAGTAAGAACAAGTGAGGCACTTCAGACTTCATCATCATTTAACACCCTCAATTCATAAATCACAGCAATTCTCTTAGCCCTAAGAAACCACCGTCAGATCTACACTCACACAACTGCTAACCCCAAATCTAGCCATGTCCTCCACAAAAAAAACAAGAGGAGGGCTAATTTAATGTACATGGGCCTCACTGGCTAAGTACTACAGTGACATGTTCTGTAAGAATGTCAAGTTTTTTAGGGACGGAAGAGGTACAAGTACAACCAACTATGTCCATCATTTGTCATGTGATAACTTTTTGTCATTTGTCATGCAGGAACTATCTATAATTCTCTAGTTGATAGAATACTTAATTTTACATCTTTATTGTTGACACTCGCTAAACAATTGTTTAGCGTTTAGGCCAACAATCGCTACGACCCCCAAAGAGAGACGCAAGAGAAATCTCACTGACCTTGATGGCCTCGATGGCGTACTCGACCTGGAACAGCCGCCCCTCCGGCGAGAAGGTGTTCACCCCGCGGTCGTACTCCGTCCTGCAAGAACCCGTCCCCAGATAAATCTCATCAGCATCAGTCACCAGATGCGCCGCCGGCCGGCCGATCGAATCGGTAGGGTTTAGAGAAACGAGAAATCAGAACACGGGGATCGGGTACCTCGTAAGAAACATCCTGTCGGCGACGGCGGCGGATTCGGGATGGAGCAAGAACTCGGCGTCGGCGCCTCGCGTCACCTCCTCTCTCTCCCTTTTGCAGCCTCGCCTTTGATGGCTTTTGATAGCTCAGAGCTTCTTGCGAACGAAGTTGAAAGAGAGCCGAGATGACGGCGAGATGTTAACGGAGACGGCGTGTCGTGAAACTTACAGGTGGGTCCCACGTGGCAGGCAGACGGTCCCAGCCGCGAGGAGGGATCGGGCCGTGATACAACATGGAAAGCGTGGATGGGCCGAGCAGATGGGCCGCGGATCATGCCGTCCGACATCCCTCTGTATCAGGAATTCAGTTTCACCTTATCACGAGGGGCACACAACCTGCGCCGTTCTTTCACAGCTGTATGTATCCGTGCGCGTAACAACCCCCGGTTCTGCTTCTGCGATCTCGCGTAACAAACCCACCCCGGCAACGAGATGGAGCGCCGCAGCACGTCGGCATCGCGCGGCGGCGGCGCCATGGCGGCGAGGCAGGAGCAGCAGCTGCAGGTGCTGGCCACGCTCGACGCCGCCAAGACGCAGTGGTACCACTTCACGGCGATCGTCGTGGCGGGCATGGGCTTCTTCACCGACGCCTACGACCTCTTCTGCATCTCGCTCGTCACCAAGCTGCTGGGCCGCGTCTACTACACCGACCCCACCAAGCCGGACCCGGGCACGCTGCCGCCCAACGTCGCGGCCGCGGTGAACGGCGTCGCGCTGTGCGGGACGCTCGCGGGGCAGCTCTTCTTCGGCTGGCTCGGCGACAGGCTCGGCCGCAAGAGCGTCTACGGCATGACGCTGCTCCTCATGGTGGTCTGCTCCCTCGCCTCGGGGCTCTCGTTCGGGAGCACGCCCGCCGGCGTCATGGCCACGCTCTGCTTCTTCCGCTTCTGGCTCGGCTTCGGCATAGGCGGCGACTACCCGCTCAGCGCCACCATCATGTCCGAGTACGCCAACAAGAAGACCCGCGGTGGGTTCATCGCCGCCGTCTTCGCCATGCAGGGATTCGGCATCCTCGCCGGCGGCATCGTCACGCTCACGCTCTCCGCGGCGTTCCGGAGGGCGTTCCCGGCGCCGGCGTACCTGGTCGACGCCGCGGCGTCCACCGTGCCGCAGGCCGACTACGTGTGGCGCGCCATCCTCATGCTCGGCGCGGCGCCCGCGTTGCTGACCTACTACTGGCGGACCAAGATGCCCGAGACGGCGCGCTACACCGCGCTGGTCGCCGGGAACGCCAAGCAGGCCGCCTCCGACATGTCCAGGGTGCTGCAGGTGGAGATCGAGGCGGAGGCGGAGAAGCTGGACGAGATCACCAGGGGCGGCGATTACGGCCTCTTCTCGTGGCGGTTCGCGCGGCGCCACGGTCGGCACCTCCTCGGCACCGCCGTCACGTGGTTCCTGGTGGACATCGCCTACTACAGCCAGAACCTGTTCCAGAAGGACATCTTCGCCAGCATCCACTGGATCCCCAAGGCGCGCACCATGAGCGCGCTCGACGAGGTGTTCCGCATCTCCCGCGCGCAGACGCTCATCGCGCTCTGCGGCACCGTGCCGGGCTACTGGTTCACCGTCTTCCTCATCGACGTCCTCGGCCGCTTCGCCATCCAGCTCCTGGGATTCGCCATGATGACCGTCTTCATGCTCGGCCTCGCCGTCCCGTACCACCACTGGACCACGCCGGGGAACCACATCGGCTTCGCCGTCATGTACGGCTTCACCTTCTTCTTCGCAAACTTCGGGCCGAACGCGACCACGTTCATCGTGCCGGCCGAGATCTTCCCGGCGCGGCTCCGCTCCACCTGCCACGGCATCTCCGCTGCCGCCGGCAAGGCTGGCGCCATCATAGGAGCCTTCGGCTTCCTCTACGCGGCGCAGCCTCAGGACAAGGCGCACGTGGACGCCGGGTATAATCCTGGGATCGGCGTGCGGAACGCGCTGTTCGTGCTCGCCGCGTGCAACTTGTTGGGGTTCCTCTTCACCTTCCTGGTGCCGGAATCCAAAGGGAAGTCGCTCGAGGAGATGTCTGGCGAGGCTGGTGGTGAGCAACAAGCCTCCGGCAACGGCGCCAATGCTGTGCAGCCTTCCGGAGTTGAGATGGTATGATCCTTCAGAGCGCAACTACACGTGTCAGTGACAGGGTATTTTTCTCTTTTTAACGGAACTACATGACATTGAAAGTTCTGTAAACATGCTATTAGATGTAGGAATAGATTTGGAGTTTATATACCATCAACCTATATTAATCCTTTTACATGAAGCGATAATGGAAGCATGAGTGGATTGGTGAGGGTTTATGCATGGTTAGGGCCTGTTTGGTTCCCATGGGATTAGGGACTAATTTTTAGTCCCATTTAAAAGATTTTAGTTCAAAGGACTAATGAGGGACTAGAGCCGATTAACCGATTGCTAGTACATGCACAAGTGCACAAAATGAGTTGACGACCGACAAGAGCACGTGGTAGTCCCAATTAGACTCTCAAGAGGGGCTAATGGACTAGGGGTAGTTGGGACCAAAAATTAGTCCATTAGTCTTGTTGTTGGATAAATTATGAAATACTCCCTCCATCCTAAATTATAAGTCGTTTGACTTTTTTTGGCTCCAAGTTTGACCGTTCGTCTTATTAAAAAATTTTGCGCAAATATTGTCAAATTCAAGTCATTCTTTAAGAACTTATACTAATAAAGAAAGCCACGACAAAAAAAAAGTAATGTTTTGCATAAATTTTTGAATAAGACGAGTGGTCAAACTTGTTATCAAAAAAAGTCAAACGACTTATAATTTGGGATGGAGGGAGTAATTGAGATTAAAAATTAGTCCCTAGTCCCCGGTAGGAACAAAACAGGGGCCTTAGTGTACAAGGCAGATGTGACTAGTTTAGACTTCGAGAGTTCAGTAGAATCATCTCGTAATGATTGGTTGTCCGCTCTTCGTTTTCTCGTCAATCAATATAACAAGAGCTTTGGAACAGAATGTAATTAAGCTTGAACTTGCTTATGTGACGTGTATGATTGCGGGTATATGGTGGTATGTGATGTGGTTGGATCTCTACTTGTATGAATGGTGATCTTGGCCATCACTTCTGAGAATTGAGATACATCCCCAAACAGCTATCAGAATTGTTCCACTTCAACCAAATGCACCATTCAATTTATAAAAACGCTTGACTTTTTTTAATACCATGTTTAATCACTCGTTTTGTTTAAAATTTGTGCAAAATACCACTTCTTTTGTCATGGCTTGCTTTAGTAACTAGTTAGGATAATTCGAATGGTATGGGAAGAATCCACCATTGTATGGTATCTTTTATTCTGATGAGAATGTTAATCAACCAAACACACAAAAAGACCAAGCCAAATGAAATTCCTGGAAATACTTTGAAAATATACACAAACCGCAGCAAATTCGGAAGGTAATTTATTATAATATAAATCACACAATGACACAACCAAGAGCACACAAACAAACCATCCTCCTTTGAAAATATACACAAAAAATCACACAATAACACAAGCAAGAGCACACAAACAAACCATCCGTGCGTGACATGTGCATGCACGCTGAAAGTGTACGTGCAGAGTTGCAGAGACAATCTCTCTAGACTTAGGCCTCAGCTTCCCCGTCCACGTTCTCCTTGGAGATCTCCTCAAGCGACTTGCCCTTGGACTCTGGCAGGAACAGCGACATGAGCATGCCCAGGAAGTTCGTTCCGGCGAGCACGAAGAGCGCGTTGCGGATGCCGATGCCCGGCGAGTACCCCTTGTCGGGCTTCTTTGGGTCCTGCGCCGCGTACAGGAACCCGAACGCGCCGATGATGGCGCCGGCCTTGCCGGCCGCCGCCGATATGCCGTGGCACGTGGACCGGAGCCTCGCCGGGAAGATCTCGGCCGGCACGATGAAGGTGGTGCTGTTGGGCCCGAAGTTGGCGAAGAAGAAGGTGAGCCCGTAGAGCACGACGAAGCCGGTGTGGTTGGACGCCTTGGTCCAGTGCTCGTACGGCACCCCGAGCGCGAGCATGAACACGCTCATCATGAAGAAGCCCATGATCTGGATCCAGAACCTGCCCACGACGTCGATGAGGGCGACGGTGAACCAGTAGCCCGGGATGGTGCCGCAGAGCGCGATCAGCGCCTGGGCGCGCGAGATGCGGTACACCTCCTCGATGGCGTTCATGGTCCTCGCCGGCGGGATCCACCCGACCTTGGTGAAGATGTCCTTCTGGAACAGGTTCTGGCTGTAGAAGGCAATGTCCAGCAGGAACCACGTGCTGGTGGTGGCCAACAGGTGGAGGCCATGGCGCCGGAGGAACTGCCCCGAGAAGAGGCCCCAGGTGTCGGCGCCGACCACCTGCCGCTCCACCTGCTCCTCCTCCTCCTCGATCTCCTTGTTGAGCACCTTGGCCATGTCGGCCGTGGCCTGCTTGGTGTTCCGGGCGATGAGCGCCGTGTACCGCGCCGTCTCGGGCATCTTCATGCGCCAGTAGTAGGTGAGCGCGGCCGGGACGATGCCGAACATGAGGATGACGCGCCAGACGTAGTCGGCCTCCGGGACCAGCGAAGCCTGGGCATCGACGAAGTACGGCGGGGCCGGGAACGCGTGCCGGAACGCCGCCGAGACGACGATCGCGACGATGGTGCCGAAGAGGATGCCGAAGCCCTGCATGGCGAACACGGCGGCGATGAATGCGCCGCGGGTCTTCTTGTTGGCGTACTCGGACATGATGGTGGCGCTCAGCGGGTAGTCGCCGCCGATGCCGAAGCCGAGCCAGAAGCGGAAGAAGCAGAGCGTCGCGATGACGCCCTTGGGCGTGCTCCCGAACGAGAGGCCCGACGCGACGGAGCAGAGCACCATGAGGATGAGGGTGAAGCCGTAGACGCTCTTGCGCCCGAGCTTGTCGCCGAGCCAGCCGAAGAAGAGCTGTCCGGCGAGCGTGCCACAGAGCGCGACGCCCGTCACGGCGGCCGACACGTTCGGCGGGAGGCTGCCGGGGTCCTTGGAGGTGGGGTCGGAGTAGTAGATGCGGCCGAGGAGCTTGGTCACGAGCGCGATGCAGAACAAGTCGTATGCGTCGGTGAAGAACCCCATGCCGGCGATGACGATCGCCATGAAATGGTACCATTGCGTCTTGGCCTGGTCGAGTGTGGCCAGCACGTTTAGCTGACCCCCCGCCATTGTCACTCGAGCTTTCTCTTCTCTCCGCTGCTGCAACAAGTCACCTCTCCGGTATAGAGGAAGAGGAAGACTGACAGAAAAGATTGTTGGCTAGCTTGCTTTGGTCAGTTTCCTGATCATTGTTTCATATATATAGCCAATTAGACCGGCAAGTTGGACAACGATAGTACGGCAACCTCTTATGCATGGCATGGTTCCGTACATTACCAAAATGGTCCTATAGGTTGAAATAGTGACATGTTGGTGCTAAAAAAGGAATGGTATATGTCCAAAAGTCAAATGCTTTGCTTGGAAAGGTACAGCCGTACAGCTACAACAGTTCCTAGTTTAATTGTTGAATGTTAGGGTTTGGCTTCCTTCCAAATAAAGTTTAGGAAAATTTAAAGTTTTGAAATACAACTATATGCAGCTCCTTCTCCCCGAAGCGTCCCGCTCCGTGGGCGACTTCCGGGGCCCCCACGCGCCGCCCGAGCACCCCGGCCCCTTCCCCTCCTCCGGCCGCCGCGCCACCACCGTCTCAGCACAAGGGGCGGCCAGCGGCGGTTGCCCTCAAGGGCACCACGCCCGCGAGCGCCGATCTCCCACCTCCCAACCCCTCCGCCTCCCTCCAGCACTCGCCGGCGGCCGTGGCGAAACGCGGATCCGCTGCGCCACCAGTTTAGATCCGCCTCCCTGCTCAGGCGGGTTCCCGTCCGGGGGCGGTCGAGCCGCCGAAAGGCGTCGCGGTCGGCTGTGCGTGGTTAGCCTCGCCCGTCGGCCTCCGTGGCCTCCGGCGACCAGCCTGGTGGTGGACAGGGATCCGACCGTGGACACCGATTTGCCTTCGGCCGGCCTCTCCGCGCCTCTCCCGCCGGGCGGCGTTGACCGGGCGGCCGGAGTTGGCAGGGACCTCGCAGCGCGCCAGACCGACGACGACGGGTGGATTCGCCCCTGGGCACTAGGTCCGTCCGTCATGGATGCTGATGCCGCCTGGGCCGTGCCCTCGCGTGGCAGGCTGCCCCCGGGGTCCCGTCCTTCCTCTTCGGGAGGGCCAGTGCCCGGGGTGCGCACGCTGGCCGCGGTGTGTGCAGGGTAAGCGCCGCTTCGGGTGGCGAGGCTTGAGGCGCCGCCGTCCCCGCACCGTGGTGGTGTGGGCGGTTCCTCTAGCGGCTTCGTCATCGACGCCATGGTGGCGTGGATGTCGACATCTCGCCCCCTTGTCCTTGTCGACCTGGTTGCATCGGTGACCCCCGCGAAAGCTTAGTCCGACGCGGTGCTCGGGCGGACGACGGCGGCGCCTTTTGGCGCCGCAACCTTCTTTGAAGGCGCCGCCTTCGGGTCTCATGTTTGTCTTCGCGTCGAAGGTTTCTTTTCTCCACCTTGGTAGCCTTGGTCGCGTCTGCTGTTCCTATTTGCGCTTTCATTTTCTCCTCGCCTTGGGTGTGTCTAGCTATCTGTTACCGCGGTCCGTAGTCATGGTCGTTTCCGGCGGATGCTTTGCGGATGCTTTGCCGCGCCCGGTGCTTGTCGTTGCTTTTGGGCGGATGCTTTGCCGCCGTGTACCTCTCCGGCGGATGCTTTGCCGCCGGTGCTTGTCGTTGTTTGGCGGGATGCTTTGCCGCCGTGTATCTCTCCGGCGGATGCTTTGCCGCCCGCGGGTGCTTGTCGTGCTTGTCGTTGCTTTGGGCGGATGCTTTGCCGCAGTGTCTCTCTCCGGCGGATGCTTTGCCGCCCGTGTTGGTCGTTCCGGCGGATGCTTTGCCGCCGAGTTGCTCTTCTTCATGAGCCTACGTTTCGGTGTGCTTGGCCGCCGAGGTCGTGGTTGTTCCGGCGGATGCTATGCCGCCGAGGTGGTCGTCGTCTTTCCGCAGATGCTTTGCTGCCGAGGTTGGTGTCTGAGCTCTAGCGGATGCTTTGCGCTTGTGGGGTTTGTCGCCTACGGCTGATCGATGCTATCTACCCAGGTGTTGTGTATTTTGGTTGTAATAGGATCAGCTACCGGGGTTGTTAGTTGGAGGCCCGCCCCACCCCTTCCACCCTCGTTTCTTTCTTTACTAGTTCCTCTTCGTTCCGATGTCTCCTCGGCATCACCTTTTTAGTTTGTAATTTGGTTTGGATTTGGTTTTCCTACTCTTAATGAAAAACGGGTGAACGTCCCGATCGCGAAAAAAAAAAAAGTTTAACTACGGAACCGGCGGCGCAGCAACCGATATTGGTTGCCACTGTTGCAACGCAGTGGTAGCAAGCAACCGCATTGAACGCAGCGTTGCTGCATTTATTTATTTATTTATTTTTAAAAAATTGAAGAATGTTTCATGCTTGTAAAGTCGCAGTGCTTGTTATTATTTGAAAAAAAACAAATGGAAGAGCTTTGTGGGAGCATATATATCATGATCAACAAGCAACAGAGGAGCGCTCAAAACTTGATAAATGGTGCTTTCTCACATCAATTCGATACGGGGAGACGTGGCGTGTGTACATAAAATATTTATATTTTCTCGTTTCTGATAGTGCATTTCATTTTGCAAGAAAAATCCAGGTACCTTCAGAACAAAAACGACGCAGAAAGCCTGTAGTGGCCGCGGCTAATTGCTGTATGCTACTCCGTCTGGCGAATCACAATTCAGAAAGTATTTCACATCCTCAGACCTCAGCAGTTGGCCATTGACTTCCAGTTTGAAGCTGCAATCCGTCTGGCGAATCACAATTTTTTTTCAAAACTGATTTGCGGCGTTGGTAGTACGCCTGAGATCATTACAGGAACGGATAATCATCCAACTAAAGTAATTGGCCCCTTTTTCATATTGCCAAGATGGTTGTCAACGCGAGAATAATGTGCAAAGATCCGAATATGCGAGTCTTGCCAGTGATTTGTGTAGTTAAATACGTATCTCCATGGAGTTTGTTTGTTTATTACTAACAGCTGCTGTGTCTCGCAACTCACAATTTGATCCGTACTTGGTCCTTATCGTTTGCGAGTTTGAGACGAATGATGGCGTCTTGATTGTCAGCTGTCTATTTATTCCATAATTGCTTCCTTTGGAAACTCGAACAGATCCTGAGAAGACGACCAGCCCGTATTGATGTCCACCCATGGTGCATTATTGCCGATTTAAGAACAGTCACTGTAACATGCTGCTCAAAAATCAAAACCGAAAGCAACTGTCCACGGCATGAAACAACGCAAGAGATCGCAATATAAGCTGGATTTTATGGATTAGTTGCCAACCGTATTAATTTCAAATGAGTTGACATTTCAGTTTAGCAGACGTATGCATTAGGAATTAAGTGTATTTGATACGGGGTGCATCACATCTTCTATGTCTAACTTTGACCCTCGGCTCTAGTTCTATCCAAAATTAGCACCCAACTATCATAGCCGTTTTGACCCATCGACCTTTTTAGATGCTTTTTAAGGTGATGCGGCAGCAGCTTTTCCTTTAAGTTGGTGTTTTCATTTTTTGTCAGCTAAGGCCATCAGAAGAGAGAATTCAAGGTGGCAAAATAAAGTTGAACTTGAAGAAAAACGGTGCCAAATACTAACCCGAAAACCTCCAAAATGGGCTATGATTTTTTTTAAAAAAAAGTTATTGAGAGTAACATGTTTGGATGGCGAACCTCAGGATCGGAATTAGAATCAAAAAATTTGTCAGACTACCTCATGCAGTTAGCAAAAAGCAAAATAGACCACATTTTATGATTCCTCGTCTTGTGGACTTGCAACTATTGTTTGCAACAGCAAACAGATTTGCCTTCAGCCTATTAAGACATTCCAAGCGCCGACCAATTACTCTGACGGAACAAACAGCAATCTTATTTCTCAATATCTATCGACCTGTCAAAATTTTACAGTACCTAATGAGCACGCCCAGCTCTAGGCAACTTGAGAGACATTTAGATGCGGCATTTATTTGTTTATACAGAAATATGCCTCCCTAAAAGGAGAAGGAATAGCACAGAGCAACAATGTCAACTAGATAAATGCACAGCTCTAAAAGGGAACTCTTCTACAGAGGGCAGGACCTTCAACAGAGGGCTGGACAGAGAGTCTGTACAGACTACAGAGTGAGAGTAGTACCGTGAAGCGCACATTTGCAGGTTCATGACAGATCAACCCGATGGTCTCTGGTAGACATGCTTTGTTCTTGGGTCCACGATTATGCCCTTTCCACCATTCACTTCAAGATCATGCCTGCAGGATTAATTATTTCAGACTGGACTTTAGTAACCAGTAGACCTCTAAGAAAATGCGAGCAAGTAATAGATTGCTTACTGGAACACAAAATCAGGAATGGTTAGCTGTTCACGTGGTACATATCTGAATAGCTGCACAAGTCTGTCAACATATACGACTTTCTTCCAGACCTAATCAAAACAAGAAAAAAAAAACAGAAAAATTTCAAGCAAGGAGCAGCTCAAATAATGTTTTTTTGTTTAGCTGCACCGAGTACCTCCTCCGTCAACAAAAAGCTGCATCGCCATAACAGCTGTTCTCAATCCCAGTGTCGGGTGGAGTATATATATGGTCTGTAAAGATTTGTGCTTTCAATATTCCAAATAGGAAACTAGAACCAGGTAATGAGGTCAAATAAGATACTCACGTGAAGATTTTTTTGATGCTTCCGCCTAGTATCTGTTGCAACCGTTTCATGAATCCTAAATCAGGCTGCCTGTAAATTCAAACGAGAAAAAAAAAAGTTCCACATAACAGGGTTAAGACAAATGAGCCAAAAGAATGATGTGATTTCCATCCTGAATATTTATCCAACACTTACGGTTGTAATGATGCTGCAGAGTGGAAATAGACAATTGTGTAAGGCTTCTGAATCAGAGGTTCAAACTCCTGAAAGAATGGCATATGATGATACTTTTACTTTCATAATTTGTTGCTCAAATGAGCCAAAAGGTGTGAAGAAATACTATTCAACGAGGAATCAAGACAGTAGATAGCAATTGATACTCTTCTTATAGCAAATGTCTAATTATGTCGAATTAGAGTTAGATTCAATCACCTTTACTACATATAGAACAAATCTTTCAAGATCCAAGCAGCGAAGAAGAAAGTGAGCACCAACAACGACCATAACTGGACGCCCTTCGCTATCAACTCCTCCACGGTAACTGTAATTGATATAGAACATAAAAATAAAGGCAATAATACCATGATGATATGGAAACATAATGAATAAATATCCTTTAGCATCACAAATGTAAAGCAATGCAAACAAAACAGAATCTACAAAAGGGAATAACAACTGCATAAGTTTGCCTACATTATTTTCATCTCAGCAACATCTGACAGATTCATAGAATTCGCTTTAGCAAGGTATCGTGAATGAAGTGAATATTCTTCAGCAGCAGATAATGGTGGACTGCCAAGATCGCCAAACCCAAGCATGTTAGCCAAGTTAAGTCCCTTGTTTGCCTGAGCAGATTTTTCCCATTGCTCCTTGCGTCGGAGATCGGGATCCTTAATGATAGACATAAAAGCAGGATCCAAATACGAGTCCAACTTGAAAGAATTCCTGCTAATATAAACCAGACATAATCAGATATATTCTTAATGAACAATCACTAAACAAGTGAACACACACAGAATATCCAAGGTAATCTCTGCCAGTCACCAGAACCAAGAAAAATGCACGTGCTTTCAATTTCACCTTCTACGTGTCAATCTCGAATCAGGAAGAGGGATATCTGCAAGTGTAGGAATTGGTGTATTGCTATTTGTTGCCCCAGCAGGCAAGGGCTTTATTCTTATTTTCCTTTCATCTATTACTGTCTCACCATTCTCATCTCCAACATCAGCTGGAAGTTTCAATGCGGCTATCTCTTCTTCTTGCTTGTCCCGAGGGAAATATAGCGGAAGCAACCTGAGGAATGAAACATTATCAACCTATATTGGAAAATTGTCGTGATAAACTAATAGTGGACTTTGATTGAAGAACCTCTTATATATCTCTGTGTCAGATGATGATATTGTACAGAAGACAATAGCTGTTATTTTGTCCTTTTGTTTCTCCAAGAAACGCCTCACAGTTCCTGCTCAATCTCAACCAAAGAAGATAGTACATGAAAAACTAAGCATAGAGTAGGTAAATCATTGTATAAAATAAATCATGTTTCCAATCCCATCCATAGTAAAACTATATAAGAGCAAAAGGCAAATCAGCGAACTCACTTATTGCCACATGAGCAGCTGGTTCACGAGGATAATTCTTGGCTTCTGTGTAAATGCAGCCAGTAGCAATGCTAACCACATCAAAGGCAGAATAAATTACTTGCAAAAATTGAAGAACATTCAATGTAAAACATTAGCATTAGAAATGGAATCTAAACAAAAGTCTTTAAGCACTTAATGTTAAACTTTCTAATACCCTTTTTAAATAAGTACCTTTCAAGGCCATTCTCAATGAGCAGTTCTAGACAAGACCTGTAGCAGTGGCTTAGCGCATTCTCTGCAGCTGTGTGATACTTTACAGCATATTTTGGGCCCACGGTATGGATGACCTTCCTACATAACAAGATAATTAATGTTTGAGTCTTAACAAAAGCACTAAAGTTCTGATGTGATATGTTTCAAACAAATGAATTTGATGAGTTTAAAAATAGTCAGCCATAGTAACACACAATAGGCCTTACAGGAATAAACTACTTTTAAGCATATGGCATGAAGAAAATAATATCCGTATTGTATGAAGGTCAGAGCATATAATGGTTCCTATCTTTCTCAAACAATTAATAAGAAAAAAATGAGCTCCGAAATTACTATAACCTCACCTAAGTTATGAGTTAATAACACTAAAATTACTTATTCCGCTCCTATATAGTCACCACCGATGCACCTATAAATTATAATATAATACGTGCAATGCATATGAATGGTTCTTTTTACAACCAAGCTACTGACCGGTATGGGAAAATGAATCACGGATTTCCCTCACTCTGTCTACGATAAGTGTGCCTTAGTGTTTTGCAAACAAGACTAGACCTCGTGTCAAAATTTTGGTAGACACGAATTAATCCAGCTAACCGTGACAATTAAGGTGTTGACTGTCAAGTTGTAATTGTAACTCATTAAAAAGCGTCCAAAAATCCATACTATTTGAAATGAGCAATACCAGGACCTTTGTCTGTGAGGGTGGGGGGCTGGGGGCTCCTGTATCACCTAAAGGGGCTTATTCAGCGTTACAATTTCCAGAAAACAATGTTGTTGGTGAAAACTACAAAGCCAACAATAGTATGTATGTATGTATATATATATATGCAATATGCTGCAACCTCTTAAGCTATCAGTCACCAATAAAATAAAATCACATACCTGGCAGGCAGATCATAAGCATTTGTCATCTTAGCCATCCCAGTGCGGCAGCCACCCTGCAAGACCATTCATAAACGAAAAGCCAACTTAGAATCCCCATCTTAGCAGCCGAATTATGAAGCAAAGCCAGCATTACACAGTACCAAGGTAGCGCACTCCTCGGCGAGCCCTGGCCCAGCAGCAGCGTGAAGCCCAGGACTGCTATGAGCCTCGTCCAAGTTCTACACAACCACAGAAGTACCGGCCATCAGCATCTCAATTGAAGCATTTCAGAGCTAGATTGAGCAGCCGCGGAGAGAATCCAGAATCCCGACCTCGTTGGTGGAGTTGACGACGGCGTCGACCTCGAGGTTCCACGGGTGGCCTCGCCAGAGGTAGATCTTCGAGTTGATCTCGTGATCGACGGGGAACCGCGACGCGCCACGGCCCCCGCCCCCGCGGCCGCGTCGTCGCCGGTGAGCGGGTCGGAGAAGGAGAGGAAGGACGAGGGCGGGGTCTCGGATCCGGTGGCGGTGGGAGACAGCGGGGAGATGCGCTGGTCCGGGTCGCTCCAGCACGGGACCTGGTCGAGCGTCACGGCCGGCTCCACCCCGCCGACGCCCGCCGATGCCGACGCCGCGGCCGTCGGGGAGGCGGAGGCCGACGCCGCCTCCGGCGAGCGGTGCTGCATGGCTGTGGCCGGATCAGAATCGCGAGGGCATGGGGGATGTGTGCTGGAGGCTGGAGCGAGAGAAGGAGATGCGTTCGCGCGCGAAGCGGGAGGAGGCGGAGGTGACCGGTGTGGGCTGGGCGAAGCTCGGGGGATCCAAGCGACGGGACGGAGGAGGAGAGAGAAAGGAGATTAGATAGAGGAAGTAATTAAAAATTTTCTCTCAATAATTGTTGCTGTCTGCAGAAATTGTAGAGGCAAGACGAGAATGGGTGTAGGACAATACCTACTGTGTATGTACTGATATGTGGGCCATTTTCGTAAGCCTTTTAGATTAGAAGGAAGTGGGTATACGTAGTACGCTGAGTACATTTGAGTTTACTGATGATGATGATGATACCAGTGCTAGCTGGATTCGAATTGGTAAGGTTGTGTTCTGTTTTGTTTTGTGTGCTCCACTGCTCCACATGGTCACCAATGTTTTGAGCCCTGATTTTATTTTATAGGCACCGGTAGGGTAGAAATCGACTTATTGGTGTGCCAATGTCCTAATTTTGTAAAATAATAATTCAACTTATTGCAACTATAATTGCAAAAACATACTTTGTTTTTTTTTCAAAACATACTTCTATCGTCACTTACAATGAATTGAAGATATTTAGATTTTCGCCAATTCAAATAGCAAAATTTCCCTCACCGCTTGTTCAAGTGGTGAATGTTTTTTACCTTAAAAATCATAAGATTTATATGAAAATTATTGATTGATGAATATACTGCTTTATAGTTTAGTTTTAAAAATTGTATAGAAAAAAGTTTACAAATTTTATTAAATTGTTTCTCCATTATATCTTTTAAGTTTTTCTCATGTGAAAAGTTCTACAAACGTTACATAATTTTATTTTTATTTATCTCCATCCAGGCTCATATAGAAAATATTTTTTTTTTTTTGGGATATTTGTTGTGCTGGATAGCGGATAAATGGATGGCTTGTGATTCATTTACCTTCTAAAGAATTTATTTTTCATATGATACGGTATGAATATGAAAGTTGCATGACTAAATGTAGTAGCTCACTAGTTTATTTGAAGACTTTTTATGCCTAAAGTTGTGACTACAATGATATTGGTGGAATTTAACGGTGTAATCTATGAAGATATAACTTCATAGCGTGTAAATTTTTCATTTGAACTACAAACCATTGAGTTCATTTGAAAAGAATATGGAACTTAATGAGATCAGTAACTTATAAGCTATTTGTGGCACTTTTAAAATTTGAAAACATTGTATGCTATTTTTTTTTCCTTAAATGCCATGATGTACCACAAATCCAAAATATTATTTTACTTTTTCGTGAAATCCATCTTCATGTCGATAATAATTTACTCTTAAATGCATTGAAGTACCACAATATTTTGCTTTTCTATGAATACACCTTGATGTCGATATTTAAACTCGATTTTAACTGGATGTGGACAAATCTATAACTTGTACTATCATTTTAGAAAATACTACTTTATAAAACATATCTAAACAAGAAATATCAATGACTCCTTTTGAATTTTTTGTTAAGACATTTTCCCTAACCTGGGAAAATATCTCCTGAAAACCACAACCTTCGTGAAAACCCATGCAAACCATGACAAAAAAAAAAGTCATCTAAATTCACAAAAATCACACATAGATGATATGACACAATTATGTAAAATATCTTATTCAAACTCGACTTCGATTATGAGATATAAAAATAAAAATTTTAAACCAGAAAGTTGTCTAGATGATTTGTTAGAAATTTGTTACACTAACTACCTCATTTGTGATTATATTTCGCAAACACTACCTTAAATTCGTGCAAACAAAATGCCAAAAAAAATCACACTTTTTCAAGAAGGGAAGCTGGACTGAGGAACTGGCTGGTACTGGCCGGCGGCGCCGGGGGAAGAGGGCTGGCTAGCAGAGGTTGATATGCGGTCGGACCACCTTTCACGCGATGGCAGCCCACGGAGCGCAAGATGGCCCAGGCGGAGGCCCACGGGCCGCGCGATCCGCGGCGTTGCCGCCAGGGAATGAGGCACGTTTTTTTTTTTGACCAACGGGGAATGAGGCACGTTGACGCCGAGCAATTTTCATTCCGATTTGGGCGTACACTACTCCGTACTTGCTCTTGGCTTTACCAGTGACACTGTACTGTCGTCGTCACACGGTAGAACACGCATCGGGTAACGACGGAACTTCGTAGCGTCGTTCGAAACGAACCGGCGCGGACGCCCGGTCGTTTCGAAAGGAAGACGGTTGTCTTTGACACGTCAAACAACCCGTCTCCGTACTATGCGGTTTGCCGCAACCAGACGGCAGGCAACCGCCACAGTGGTGGCTGTGCACAGTGCACTGGGACGCGTTCCCCGTGCCGCCGCCGACCACGCCTCCGTGCCGAGTAAGGTAACCGCCTACACAAACTAGTTTACTCCCTAGTCCACAGTCCACAGCGGGCGATTCCCACGCCCACACACATCCCACCGTCTCCGCAGGCAATCCAGCAGTTCCGTCCCCTCCACAAACCCCCCAAATGCTCCTCCACACCTCCGCTTCCCGTCGCCGGCTCCCAAAACCCTAGCGCGCCGATGTCGCCTCCGCCGGCGGTGGCGACGGGCGGTTCCGGGGAACCCACGGTGCCGGCGTGGCTCCGCGGCCTCCCCTCGCGCCCCGGAGTACCGCCCCACGGAGTCGGAGTTCGCCGACCCCATCGCCTTCCTCTCCCGCGTCGAGCGCGAGGCCGCCGCCTACGGCATCTGCAAGGTCATCCCGCCCTACCCGCGCCCCTCCCGCCGCTTCGTCTTCGCGCACCTCAACCGCTCCCTCGTCTCCTCCTCTGAAGCCGCCGCCGCCAACCCCACCACCGCTGCCTCCGGCTCCTCCACCACTGCTCCTCGCTGCCGGAATCCGCCGCTGTGTTCACCACCCGTCACCAGGAGCTTGGCACGCCGCGGCGTGGGCGCCCGCCTCCGCAGGTGCTCAAGCAGGTGTGGCAGAGCGGCGAGCAGTACACGCTCGACCAGTTTGAGGCCAAGTCCCGCGCCTTCTCCAAGATCCACCTCGCTGGGCTACGCGACCCGACTCCACTAGAGGTGGAATCCTCTTCTGGAAGGCCTCGGCAGACCAGCCTATCTATATCGAGTATGCCAATGACGTTCCAGGCTCTGGCTTTGCCGCCCCAAAACAGTCCGGGCGGCACAAGAAGCGGAGACGAGAGAATGATCATGTGGAGGAGGGGGAGAAAGGTTCTGGGTGGCGGCTGTCAGGAAGCCCATGGAATCTCCAGGCGATTGCGCTGGGCTCCTGGTTCGCTTCACGCGATTCATGCCAGACGATGTTCCTGGGGTTACGCCGCCAATGGTGTACATCGGGATGCTCTTTAGTTGGTTTGCATGGCATGTAGAAGAAGATCACGAGTTGCACAGTCTCAACTTCCTTCACACACGGTGCACCCAAGACATGGTATGCAGTCCCTGGGGACAGAGCCTCGGAGCTAGAGGAAGTTATCCGTGTGCATGGATATGGAGGAAACCCTGACCGCCTTGGTATTTGTCGTTTTCTCATGTTTGTCATCTGCATGTTTCGGTTACGGTTTAGCAGGTTCAATAAATTCCAACTGTTAATCCATGCAGCATCGCTGGCAGTGCTTGGGGAGAAGACAACATTGATGTCCCCAGATGTTCTTGTAGCCCGTGGTGTGCCCTGCTGTAGGTACAAGCTCTGAAATGGCCAGTGTTTCCATTCGGTCAGATGTTTATGATATTATTAAGACATCAGATTCTTATGAAATTCTTTGCTGATGTGTGCTGTTTCAGATTAGTGCAATATCCTGGAGAGTTTGTGGTGACATTCCCAAGGGCATACCACATTGGGTTTAGTCATGGTTAGTTATGCCATTGAACTCATGTTGCCTTTTTGGCATGACTTTATTGAATTGATTATGTTACGCTATTTGTTAGCTATATTTGTTCCAGCTTTGCTAGATTTTCACTTTTATGGTATGGGCAGTATAATCAAACTATTTGGAAAACACAATAATAATGGCTTCATGGACAATCCTTAACGGATCTGTGCTCCCCTGTCCCCTCATATGTCATATATTACAAACTGAGGGTACTTGAGATAACATATATGATACTAACGATCAATTTGAAGCTAGATTGCTTGTTTTGCCTGTTGACAGAATATTTCCCATGTGCAAGTAGGGATAGTCTGAAATGCTGCTTCGATGTTTCAATAATTATTAATGGCTGTCTGTACCCTTGTTGCCTGCTATTACATTCATAGTTTTCCTAATAGTCTATATCCTTTCCACTCTAGGGCTTCATTTATATACAAGACTAAACAAGCATACAGACAAATAATTTATAATTTATTTTGTTCAACTAGACTAGATTTGACTATCTACATATTTGCACAAGCATCGCCTAGTGTTGAGAACATGAGTTATTTTATTTATTTTTGGCCTGTCCATTTGACTAACATTCTTATTGTCTGGACCCACACAATGTAGGATTTAATTGTGGTGAAGCTGCCAACTTTGCAACTCCGCAATGGTTAAAATTTGCTAAAGAGGCTGCTGTACGAAGGGCCGTGATGAATTATCTTCCGATGCTCTCTCATCAGCAGCTTCTGTACTTGCTAGCAGTTTCTTTTATAACCAGGTAAGCTTTCAGGCAATAGTACTTGCTAACAAAATATCAAGTTATTGACATGGTGACTGGTGCAGCTAGTTGCTATAGGATTAGATTATTTGTTATGTCTGGTTCATGTGTTTTGTTTTGTACATATTGAAGGCATGGGGTGCTTGAATGTAGCATTGTAGCTTAAAAATCACACCAGCCTTTAGTGAATCACAGTATGAGCTGCTAGTCCCTGTAGTATCAATGAGCTCCAGCAAACCCACTTTCGCGCTAGCTAGCTAGATTTGATTCATGTATCTGCGACTTATATGTTGCTGGGTCATCAGATCAGTGTAATTAGCTTACATTTCTCATGCTAATGCTAAAAATTAAATGAAAAAGTAATTCATGATGCAATAGAAACAAATTTCTGAGAAGTGGAGCCCAACAGTTCTGTATTGATGCAGTTTCAAGAGAAAATGTCTTGAAGCTAGTGATATAGCATCTCACTGGATTCAAAAATTGACATTTGCTTGTAGTTTCCAGTTGTTTTAATATTATTACTCTTTTACATTACTGTTTGTATAGATCTTCCCTAAGGGTGTACCGCACCCACACAAGCTGTGGAGCCTTGGGAGGGAATTTCCAGACAGGTTTGCCCTTGCAAAATTTGCGAAAGGGGCTGCCGGGCTGGTTCGAACCCATGAAGTTCTAGCGCAGCCATGTTGAACAAATGTTAGGGTTGGAACATGACTAGTAATTTAGTGATACTGCTTTGCTCTCTGCATGTATGACTTACTTTTTGTCCAGCATTGGTGATTGTTTTTTATCAGAATTATTAATAAATTATTTAGAAACACCTATTATTCATCTTCTACAAATTTAACTTGACTAACTTGATCTTTGATCTCTTGATTCATGCTTACCTAACTTTTTGCTTACCTAGCTTTTTTAGTGATCATGTTACAACCATCTGAGCATCAATGCTTATTGTTTTCTGCACTTTGAATCTGGTAGTTCATTTTGATTTCAGAACCCCGAATGTATTGTCTGGAATTCGAACTTCTCGCTTGAGAGATCGAAGAAAAGAAGAAAGAGAACTGCTGGTGAAGCAGGAATTCTTGCAGGACATGATTAGCGAAAACAAGCTCTTGTGTTCTTTTCTGGAAAAGAAATCAATTGGTCATGTTGTGCTCTGGGAGCCTGACTTGTTACCATCTTCGATTGCTCTACATTCCTGTTCTTCTGGCTCAAAAGCTCCTGAGAAGAAGTCTGAGAATGGTTGCAGAATTGAATCTAGTAATCGTGGCCCCAAAGATAGTAGCTCTGATGGCAGTGCTCATATGATTGGCGCACAAACTAAATTTATTTATGGTAATAATAGCAAATCATCTGACGCTACATCTGCTTCCGTGGGCAATGCCAATGCTGATACAGATGATGAGGGTGACCTACCTTTTGATTTGAGCATTGATTCTGGTTCATTGACCTGTGTTGCTTGTGGAATTCTTGGCTATCCATTCATGACAATTCTGCAGCCTACCAGAGAAGCATCGGAAGGGATTTCCCTTGCTCATACGAGTAGACACAGGATGAGTTCTAAAAAGGATAATTGTTCAAATGCAATTCCATGCTGTCCTGCTGACAGTAATTTTGGTATGCCTTTCTTAGCTTCCGATGTTTTGTTTTTCGTTTATATATTTATATTTATATATATTGGAGCTAAGTTAGAAATTTCATTGACGCATGTCAGTTTTCATATATTGTGATGGAGGTTTTGAACGGCAAATAGCCCCTAAACAGATCACGAGGAACTCACACACAAACAAACATAGTGTGTTTTGTGGCTGACTAGCTGGAATGACTTAGCCTTTTCTGGTTTTCCGCCTAGCTTTATACAGTGCTGAGAGCTACATTTGTGGTTGTGATAGCCTCCTACTTAATGCAGATTGTTACCCAAATAAATAGCCTATTACTCCTATTACTCGATGTTGAAATTTAGCTAAAGTAAAGGCTATGAACCTAGACACACAGGATTATTTCCAACAAATTTCATTGATGCATGCAATTTTTCTTGTTTTTTTGTTTGTTTTGCAAATAACAAATGTGTGACTGCTTTAAGTCCCAACCTTGAATTTGCTTTTTAAACCAAAAATTACAGTTTTTTTCTGTTTGCCACTTCCTTTTGGAAACCAAGGGGCAAAATGTAATTAAGGAATTAAAAGAAAAAATGAATGCTATATGGAAAGGCTAATTTGGTTTTTGACCATAGCCTGTATGGCTGACTCTTTTCCTTTATTGAACTTGTTGCACTATTCGCAACCCAAGAACCCTTGATGGCTATATCCTCGAATCCCTTCATCCTCCATCGAAATAGAGAAGGGGTGCAGCAAGGAGGTGCAGTTGTGGCTTGGGTCCATTTGTAGAGGCGACACTCCATTGTGGCATCTTGAGCAGGGATGGGTGGAGCACTCGGGACAGATGAATGGGTAGGGATGGGTGACTCGGTCTATTTTGAACTTGCACATCGCCGTTAAGTAGAAGTGATAGGTGGAGGGTGAAGACAGGTGTTTTCATTGATTTTTGACGTCGGGAACCATCAATTTATACTGTTATTATCATGTTAGGAAACTCGATGGTTTAGGAAGGAACAGTGTCATGCTGGACTACAAGTTTACTAAAATTACTAAAACTAGATGTAGATTGGCCATGGGTGCTCCTATTGTACTTCACGTGAAACCTCCAGCCGATCGGTGTTAGTCCAATCTATGTTGGGTCCAACAGATTTTTGATAGCAAATTTGCAGTTGTTCCGTTTATAATGTCAGTTTCACTATAGCCCTTCATATTAAGGCAAATTTGCACTCCTTTTGTCTAATTTAGAGAAAAGATTATGGTTGGGAGAGAACCTTTTGCTTCTAGACAACACAAATCTAACTATTTTTTTATTGAAAATGTACGGTCGTGGTGGCTGGTTGATTGGCCATTATGAAGTGTTTGTGGACGAGAGTTTCTGTCTGCAATAAATGTATGCTGAAGAGTGATGTGACCTGTAGGCGTGTTTTTTTTTTGAACAATCAGAATAGGCTATATTCAGAAATAGTTTATCATAAGCTCATTAACAATGGCTCTTACCATATACTGTACATTGTAAATTTTTAACCGGATTTTATACACACAAGTTGACTGTCTTAACCTTGCTACTTGATAACAACCATGCCTTTTCTGATGTAATGGTGGAACCCTGTGGCCTTACTAATCTCCATTTATTGATCTGTAGTATTTCTTGTATATGAAGATTCTTATGGGACCTTGACACATGCTTTTGCATATGTATCAGGATGTTCATTTGTTCCCAATAGACCCTCCTGGTCTGCGGAACAGCAATGTCTGGATACTCCTTTGGGGCAGGCTAACATCAGTCATCAAAATGTAAATTCACATAAAGAAGTTTGTTTAAGGGAGAATGAACCTAATGGGTCTGTTCTACAACATAGCGATATTTCACATTCTTGCAGAAGTGAAAATACTCTTCATTCATGTAGTGACAGGGAAAAATCTGAGAATAAGATTCCTGAGGGCAGTGTTGGCCCAGAAGTTAGTGAACAAACAGGCAAATATGATGGTGATGCGCAAATTGCAGAAAGTTCTGATGGCAGTAACTGGAATACAAGTTGTAAATTTGCTAGGCCCCGGATCTTTTGCCTGCAGCATGCCCTTGAGATTGAAAAGTTACTCAAGGACAAAGGGGGTGTCCATGCTCTCATTATTTGCCACTCAGGTAGGTTATATAATGGTACTTCTATTGTCTTCATACTCTATTTGACTGCTGGTGGATGTTCTTGTGATCCTGCATACTTGATACAAAATAAGTAATTAGCTGCTAGCCTTTTCACTGGACATGTTGGTCATGTTTATATGCAAACATTTTTTAATATATGCAGGCTACTCTAACCAACACATTCTATCTTTGGAACATACCTTTAGGTATCAATGATAGATTATGTTTTTAACGAAAAACTATACTTTATGCATGAAACTGGATTGTGGAAACTGATGTGCTCTTTGGGCTTTATGGATGAGACCAACTTACTTTTCTCTAGTGCGAATCAGTGAAAACCAACAAAGGAAATACAGGAAAGATGAAACAACATGGAATTGTTCAGACACCTTGATTGAACTCTGAATTTGGCTCAGTGTTACTGATGTTAGGCAGCTGAACTCTATTCACTGTATTATGATTGATTACATATTTTCATTGTATCTAATAACTATTGCTCCATCTTATTTCCGTTGCTTTGCCTCAAAAAAAAATATTGATCTGTTAGCTTACAATCAATCACTGGGTTTGCACTGTTATATTCATGTTTAAGTGAAATATGTTACTCAAAAAGCTAAAATGATACAGTTCGGATGAAGGGAATACTATTGTAATTTAGAATTGTATCAGGACCTCAGTTATAATCCCTAGTTGGGCCTACTTCTGAAAATAGCAATTAAATTCATTGTTCTAAGATTAAATCATGATTTAAATCATATATATGCTTATCTTTTGTTTTACTTTCCATGTACCCTGAGGTTTCCACTGATCTTAAGGTATTTCTATTTGATTTCTGCAGACTTTGTCAAACTAAAGGCGCTTGCAATATCAATAGCCGAGGAAATTGAGTTTCAGTTTGATTGTACAGACATTCCACTTGCAAATGCGTCCAAGTCTGATTTACATCTAATCAACATTTCAATTGATGATGAGGGGCATGAGGAAGATGGAAGAGACTGGGCGTCACAGATGGGTCTAAACCTGAAATATTCTGCCAAACTCAGGAAAGAGAAATCAGAAAATCAAGAACAATCTCCTTTGTCATTTGGGGGACTGTTCTCCTGCCCTTCCTCTGTTTCGGTTGTTCCTAATCTTAAGTGGCTTTGCAAAAGAGCACGAACTCCATACACAGTTATTGGTATTAATAATAGGAGTTCTAGTGCAACAGCAACTCCTGATGAGCTGAAGTCTGTAGTGAAGACAGAGATAGTCACTGATGGAAATGTCTGTGAGGATGACAGTAGGCAGCATACTTCTCGACAAAGTGGCCTTGATCAACCAGGTGGACTGCAAGATTGTGATAAGCCTTCATGCTCTGAGGACAATGACCATGGAAGACATTGTCTTGTTAATATACCTATTGCTGTTGCTGAATATCCTATGATGCATCAAGTCCGTGAGGGTCCAGTTAGTGTTAGCACGTGCAATGACTCCATTTGTTCATCAGGTTCCCTGGATTCGCCTCCGCTTGCCTCACCAGTTGAAGTAACTAGATATCAAGGATGTATACAGTCAACTGAGTTGAGCAGTTCACCATCCTTTTCTGTTCAACGCTTCCTTAATGATGAAAGTACCTCTGTGGAAGGAAGCATAAACTGTGTAAGCAATGGCTGCTTAGAATCTCAGGATGTTACTTTAGGGAGCAGAGATGAATGTTTGCTAGTACAACAAGATCAAGAGAAGATGGGGCTTTGCAATAATCCCATCATGACATCAGTTGATTCACACCTGATAGAAGGTTTGGCTGTATCAGAAGGGAAGTGTGGGGACACTGTGTCAGCATCCTTTGAAAACGAGGAGCGTGCTAAGACATCCTACTGTTCTAATACTGAAACAAAATCTACTAAATCTGCAATAGATAATCAATTGGAGGCTCATGATCTGGGTACTAGTCCAGTGAAACTAAATTCAAGCTTTAGTGAGATGCCTAGTGCTGATAGACAATGCAGTTTAATCTTGGGTGGCCTTGGCTCAGGTGATATTCCTGCTCCAACTCAGCCTCTGTCAGTTGCACCTGATTTGATGAGTGACGAGCCGCAGGTTGATGGTAGCCAGTCTGCTGTCAAGGCCATTGAGCACCAGAGCAATAATCCTGCTAACTTGAACCATGAAGATTTCCACATCTTAGAGGGGCGTGCAAGCTGCTTCCATGGCTGCAGTCCGTGGACAAGAGGGAAAATCTGTCGACACTGAATCAAATACTTTTGATATTTTACTTGGAGCTCTGGCTGAAGAGTCCAAGGCAACAGATGCTCCGGGTAAAGATGAGGTTGGCAAAGCTTCCTTGACATTAATGACACTGGCTAACAATGAGCCCTCTGCAGATGATGTTACAGATGTCAGAGCTGTAGAGGTGATGGAAATAGACACAATTTTGGGATCAGCAAAAGATGATAAACAGGCTGATTTGTTAGATGTTGTGTCTAGATGCATTGGGAGCTCAAATAGAACAGATATCATATGCTATGTCAGACGCAAACACAAAAGGAAGAGGGGTTCTCAGTCAAAAACTGATAGTTCACAAAGTAATTCAAGTTTCATCCGCTCTCCCTGTGAGAGCTTGAGGCCAAGGACTAAACCTGCGGTAGTGGAGGAGTCAGAATGGAGGACTGCTGAAACTTCTTTTGCTAAAAGGGGTAAGAGGACAAAAACAGTGGGATCATTTCAGTGTGATATTGATCTCTGTGATATGACATTTGAGACTAGGGCTGAACTTAATGCCCACAAGCGCAATATTTGCACTGACGAGTCATGTGGCAAGCGTTTCAGCTCACACAAATACTTGAAGCGTCATCAGTGTGTCCACAGCGAGTTGAGGCCATTTAAATGCCCCTGGGAAGGATGTAAAATGACTTTCAAGTGGCTATGGGCTCAAACTGAACATATCAGGGTGCACACTGGAGAGCGGCCATATAAGTGCTCAGCTCCTGACTGTGGGCAGACATTCAGATACGTCTCGGATTACAGCCGCCACAGAAAGAAATTTAACCATTATTGACAGGTTCTAGTTTTCGAGTTCCTGGCCGCAGCTCGAGGCAAATCTCCAGCTGCTTGTGTTGGTGGGCCCTGTTTGTTGTAGTAGCTCACATATTTAACAACCTGACAGCTGATAGGCCTAGTGAATGTTCTCCGTTAACAATGTGCTAATAATTTAGTTTAGGAGTTAGAAATTGTTGGGGGTGAAGACCCCCGCCTCATGGTGTAGATTTTGCTTAAGCTGATCACCCCACTGACACATCGCCATTCATTATTTGTTTCTCAGCTCAGTGATGTATTTAATCCCTGACGAACTTAATGAACACTGAAATCATATGCTCGATTTCGAAATGGTCTCGGATTGGTCGTGTGCATGTTCCTGTCTTTGATGCATTGTCTGGGGTTCTTATTATATTGTCTTACTGTTACAGCAGATTACTGATAATCTGTCATACTGTTACAGCAGATTACTGGTAAGCCTAGGTCTACACGAAATCATACTGTTAAAGCAGATTACTGATATGCTTAGGTCTACACGAAATTTAACGGAACTTGTGAGCCGTGTTTTTCTTACTTCACCGAGATGGGCTCCAATGGAACTTCCAATCCGATCGACAAGGGTAATCTGAACTGACGTTGTAAGGATCTCAGCATCAGATACAGATTGGAAAAAACACTTCTACTATAAGTGACAGTAAAAAGCCATTATAAAACATTAAAACCGCATGATTTAATATGACTAGCTAGCTCATCGACCCAGCAGAACTGAACACGCTAGAGCCAAAAGCCCAAGACTACAGCTACCAAAGCGATGCAGATTGCAGACAGACACTAATAACTGACAAATAGTAAGAACAGAGGTCACACTTGCTTGCTGCCGCTGCCGCCCGTGGCATCATCAATCAAGAACACATGTGCTGATGTGCATGGATCTACTGGGACTGGGTGTGGGACGACTCATCCATAGCTGATGCTCCCTTGGCCTTGACCAAGGACCCGAGCTTGGGCTCCCCGAACATGGAGATGCCCTCGCGGGTCCTGAGCATGACGTAATCGCTGGCGCCGCTTGCCTTGCTCTTGATGCTAGCCCACTGGGACTGGGACGACTCATCCATAGCTGATGATGCTTCCTTGGGCTTGACCAAAGACCCGAGCTTGGGCTCCCCGAACATGGAGATGCCCTGGCGAGTCCTGAGCGTGGCGTATTCTCTGGCGCCGCTGGCCTTGCTCTTGATGCTGGCCCAGTGCGCTTGTGCCCACGTCGGTTGTTGGGTCCCCGGCAACGTCTCCGGCTCCGGTGCGGTGGCCTCTGCCGCCGCCGGCTTCAGCGCGCCGTCCTTCTCCATCGGTGATGGAAGGGTGGGGTGGGGTTGTTTTGCTTGATCTTTTTGTACGTAGATCAGGGAGCTAAGAAACTAGAGTTAAGAGAAGATGTACGTCGCTGCGATGATGGCGACGAAGGGGGTGGCCTCGTGTGAATTTATATCGCGCTAGCTTTTTCTTGAGAAGAAAGGCGAGCTCCGGCCGTGCCGGGGAAGAAGAGGAAGACAGGCAAAGACTTGGAGCAGGGGCAACGGAAAGGAGGAGATAATGCTACCGCGCGTTATTGAACACACTTTCTTTCTTTCTTTGGGACAAGACCAGACCTGTAGAAGAAGAAAGAAAACAAAAAAAAGGCTGAAACTGTCTGATCGCCCCAATCGTGTTTGGTAAGGCCGCTATTAAGGCCGGGTTCTGATCCAATCAGATTTCAGCAAAGCCCAATCGTTGGAAGCCTTTTCAATTTCTGCACGTACCAAATTCTTGGACTTCTTCGCTGCAGTGTGTACATTTGATTGGAGAGTATACTGCTTTTAGTTCTTTTTTTATCCAACTCGGCCTTGGCACGGCGCACACGCTCCAGCTTCCTCTCACTCTCCTCCCTCTGAGCAGCAGCTATCCTCTTTGCTCTTCCTCCCTGCGCTCTTTCTCATCGGCCGGCTGTCTTCTTCAACACCTCATGCCTCCGTTCACACTCTGCAGCGAACTCCTTCTGGCCTTGCAGGACAGCCTTGTTAAGCACACTGATCTTAGTGTCGACCCATTGCACAAAATCACAGAGCGGTGGAGCGGTCTGCAACAAAAACAATTGTTACAAAGCAAATATATAATCAAAAAATAAAAATAAAAATGAAATATACTCACAAACATCCGAGTCTGCGGTGTTGTTGCTCTGTATGCTCCCATTGAAAATTGGCACACATCCAATACCTCCGCCTAAAGGTTTCCTCTTCGCCATCCCATTTTACTTTGCAAGGATCACCACAAAGCACATGGGCACTGGAACACCCTTTGGGAGAGGCTTATGGATATAGGGATCTTCCGGCAAACGAGCTACCTCCAAAAAATTTAAAATTGACACAATGCAGTATTGTAATTACGGTTTCATATTTGTTGCATAAAAGATCAAAACTAGGTCTACTTTCCTTTGTAACGCCAATGCATCATACAATTACATATAGGAAATAAATAAAAACTAAATCAATCAATGCCAACAAAATGTAGGTGTCATGGTTGTCATAGTGTGCATGTCCACAAATTTGCCTAGTGTTATCTATTGCTTGCCCACAAATTTAAAACGACACTCCACAAGAGATTACCTGAGCTTCTTTTTAGCACGCCTCGACATCCTTTGGTCGTTTGGGATGGAAGGGATCGGTGCGGAGCGGGGGGGCAGCGGCCGTGTGCCGGCGGAGAGATATGACGAGGGGGAAGAAGAGCGGCGCCGGGCGGTGGCGTCGTCCTAGGAAATACAGAGAGGAAGAGAAACGAAATGAGAGAAAACCGTTCGCCCGTAAAAAGGCCCCCCGCGCCGCCAATCATGGCGCGGTGAGCTGCGCCCACGATGAGCATCGCGACACCGCCGCCATGATCCGGCCGCGCGGGGCATCTTGCCACGTCGGCGTGGACCGCATGCGGCCGGGCCACGTGTGCGACCGCGCCGCACATGCGGCGCGCGACAGGATATAAATGCCGCGCTCACCAAGGGCGGCGTCCAAAAGGGTTTTTCTTGGATTTTATTTTTCATCCGGGTTAAAAATAGTTTTTCTTTAAAATAAAGTTTAAAGTAAAAAAAAATCGCCATGGTTCGTTGCTTTTTTATTCGATTTATTTATTTATTTAGATTTAGAGTTCTTTGTCGATTATTTTTGGATTTTGGCCGTTTTCCTTTTCGAATCTGATCCACGTACGAAGTTTTGGTTGTTGCTAGTATGATACCGGGTCTCAATTCTGAGTCGGAATATTGTGCTTGCCACTATCTATTATTATTTTAATTTTTTTTGAGGCAACGCCCTGACTACTTATATTATTATATATCTGTGGACGTGCAGGGCAGTCAACATGGGAACCGGTCGGGCCGACCCACTGGGTCATCAACCGGACCCACGGGAGTATGGCCATTGGGCCATGGAGGTCGGCCTCAGAGTGAAAACGGGCCAAGAGGGCTAATCCCTGTTGACCCATCGGGTAAGACGGATACTTCAGGAACACGCGTATGGCGTATCTGATACGCGTCCGATACGGATACGCGGTCGATACGCGTTCGATACGTATCCACGAAGTATCGGAATTTTATTATTTTTAGAAAATTCGGATACGGGATGGTTGATACGTATCAGCATGGCGATACACGTATCTCTGTATTTGGATACGGCCCAGCCCACTAGAAGCCCAACAAACAGAACAACATCCGGCGCACTCGTCCCTCGCAGAGTCGCACGCGCCGCAACGCCGGCTCCCCGCGCGGGCGACCCCGCTTGCCGCCCGCGACCCCTGCTCGCCGGCCGCCGGCCAAAGGCGACGAGCCTCCGCTCGCCGGCGACGAAATCCGTCCGGGTCCGGCCCTCCAGTCGCCCCTCGTCCGTCCCTGGTCTCTCTCCGTCTCGGCAGAAGTCCAGTCGTCCGTCCCTGCTCGGCTCCTCGTCCAGTCGTCTGCGTCCGTGCTCGTCACCGGCCGGCGGCCGTCCCTGCTCGTCCCCGTCGCCCACCAACTCCCTGGATCGAGCTCCGGTAAGTTGAATCCCTACTTTTGGTTTGGATGTTGAGGAGGCTGATGTTGTGGATGACAATGTACGTGCCAAATGAAGAATAGGAACTTGCTGGTGGATGAATTGCAAGCCTAAATGCCTTTTATTATTTTCCTAAATTTGAGACTACTATATCTATCTATTTGAGACATTCAGACATGTTGTAGAGGGAACATATCCCGCGCAACCGAGCTTCGTGTCTGCAACATACGCAACCACCAATTAAGGCCACGGGATCTAGATCCAACGTCCGGAGTTTTTTCACTTAAACCCTCCCACTTGAATACACACGGGTTTGATTTAAACCCCACAGGTGGAGGGGTTTAAGTGAAAACACCGCAGACGTTGGATCCAGATCTTGATGGCCTTAATCGATGGTTTACGCATGATCGCACACCGAAGCTTGGCCACACATGATACGTTACTGTTGTAGAGCACTTAAGTACTTATTTGAGACCTTTGGATCTGCTGTCCTGCATTTTTTTAATTTTTTTAATATTAAACGTATCCGCGTATCGGGTTTTTTTTTTTGGGAAATTGGCGTATCCGTATCCGTATCTGATACACGTATCCGTATCCGTGTAATTTAGATGCACTTAGCAAATAATGTTTAAGTTTTGATGTAAATAATGATTCGACAACCACAGGAAGAAGTATAGTGAGCCTGATACACATGCATGCAAGAAGCATGCATTTTTAGTATCAGGGAGTTGCTATTTTTTAGAGTGAAGCTTAATCACTGCAGAAAAATACTTGAGGTTTATTCTGTAATCTGCAATTTGTCTACTTTGTTTGGCTTGGCTTGGACTAGTCTGACACATGCTTTAGATTGACCAGAAGCAATTCAATGGCTGCAAACTAGTACTGACAGTGCTTTGTGGGATTGAGCAGTCCTTGGGTAGATCCTAAATTTGACTTGGTTCTAGAAATTGCCGGATTTCATTTCTTAACATGATCCACAGTTCAGACATTTAGTTCTGCCAACAGTCTGGTCTTCTGATCAGTTCAGACCATATATCTTGTCACTGATATTGGATTAGTCCAATATAGAGTAGCATCAGGGCTGTATATTATATGAACTACTGAAGTGGAGTTGGTTTTATGTTTCTGTAATGAGCATATTCTAAAATTTAAAGAAACTGTTGAGTTGTCGTTGTCACATAATCAGTCCAATATATGGTTCTACACTATTTAGTCGCTAGTCTTGATGCTTGAATGTGATACATACTTGGGCACACTACAAATTAAATTCTTTTTTTTAAAAAAAATGTGTCAATTGAGAAAATTGGTATTTGCATAGTTTACTGAAACCATGTAGTCCAAGGCCTGTAGTTAATTGGACCTATTTTGCTCCTGAGATAAAGCTCACCGAATTTGTCCAATAATATACTATTATTGAAGTGAACTTCTTGTCGCTTTTAGTCGATATTATCTGTCCCAAAGATAATCATGTATACTCCCTGCACTCAAAATTTTAGTACAGTATGGTTTAATCTAGCAAAGGATACTGTCATATTACTGAAATGAGCAGAATGAGAATTCCATATTGGCAACATAGAATGAGAATCAATTTGTTAGCTGCATGCTGTTGTCTTCTACTAAAAGTATCTGTTGATTTATGCAGATGATGACTTGGAATATAATCTCACTGAAGGAGACCATGATGAAGAAGGGAGTCTTTAGAAGAGTTGAGACATCTTGGTGCCTGTGTTGCATCTGTTCATGAAGTTTTTGGGTCGGCCCATTCCCATTCCCACAGGGCAGGATAGAGCAGATTGAAGGCAGTCAGAATTAATAAGGAAGGAGGATATATGAACCAGCGGACCGACGCCGTCTAGTAGTGCAGGAGGTCCGCAGGATAGAGCAGATTGAAGGCAGTCAGGATTAATAAGGACGAAGGATATATGAACCAGTAGACCTCCAAACGACGACGCCTAGTAGCGCAGGAGGTCGGCAGTGACAGCATGATTCCAGATGAGGTGCTGCTATTCCAGATCCTGGTGCGCCTTCCTGTGAAGTCTCTTGTGCGTTTTAAATCTGTCTGCAAGGCGTGGTGCGCCACCATAGCCAGCACTCATTTTGTCCGCCTACACTTGGAGTTTGCAAGAGCTACTAACTCATCATCCATGGTTGTAGTCCCCCGGAAGTACTTGGCAGAACCGACAAAGATGACCTCTAAGTTCGTGCACATCTATAGCTTCCAGCCAGCAGCGCAGAGCAAGGTCGCCAAGCTCATTATGAAGAGCATGCCTCGCCCCAATGGCATCCCACGATTCACCATCCCCCTACACTGCGACGGACTGGTTCTGATCCCCAGCATTACAGGGCACATATTCGTGTGCAACCCAGCCACTAAAGAGTTTGTCCAGTTGCCGCCGGGCACACGGAATGTGTCGTTGGAACAAAGGGTCGCCTTTGGCTTCGATCCCTCAAGTGGCACATATAAGGTGGCTAGGCACTTCTTGCGCTCATACCGTGAAGGACAAATACGTACAGAATACGATGTTGGACATGAGGTCTTGACATTCGGCGATGGCATAGAGACGTTGGAATGGAAAGCCACCATTGATCCACCTTACCCTATCAAGGCCAGGACTCCTATTTGCTTGCCAGGATTCGTCTATTGGAGTGCGGTCCAGTCCGTGGCAGACGCTGACCACGGTAAGCTCGCCACAGATGTTATCCTTTGATTCAGCATGCGTGATGAGACGTTCACTGTGCACCCCAATCCTCCATGCAGTAGCTGCCTAAGTGTCAATGACCTTCTGTGTGAGCTAAGTGGCAAGCTGTGCTATGTCCACTCCCCCTCCCCGTGCGATGTCTCCATTTGGTTAGCACAAGATGGAGAAAACACAATAACATGGAGACTACGTTGTCGTGTCAATCTGCCCATACCAAGGATTCTTCGTGTTCTTGCTTGTGCTTCAGCTGAGGGCACGGTATTCCTGTCCGTGGATTTCCGACACCTTTTGAAGTGCAACCTCCATGATGGATCTCTTGAAACAGTAGTCAGTATGCCATATGGATTGTTGTATGACCACGGGGAAGGGGTAAATTGTGTCCTTGGTTCACGCCTTTTTTCGCATTACATGGTGCCATATGTGGAGTCTTTGCTGCGTATTGGACAATGCTAGCCAACTGACTGAATGTTATCAATACCAATAAAAGAAAAGGGTACAAGCTGCTGTTGATCTGGGGATCTCAAAGGTGGTAGTTGAAGCCGATGCATTACTTGTCAAGCAGGCTGTTGAGTCTCCCGATCGGCTGTTTACTCTGGCTGGGCATGTATTACGGAGATACATGGTGCGGCTGGGCATGTATTAGGGAGATATATGGTGTGGCTCGTCTGATTTTTTTATTTTTTTTTTTCCTTTCGATGCATTGTTGTGCCTGGAACCTGTAATAAGGTATTTCATGCTTTAGCTGCTGCTGGATGTGTGTGAGGAGGGTTGTAATCCAATTTTGGATCCCCTTCCTGATTGTATTATGGAACCGGTGGCTGCCGATTGTGCAGCAGCTGAGTAATGGAATCTATTTCCGTGCAAAAATAAAAGAAAGGTTATGTTGGAATGCGTCTCGAATGTTATCATTAGATGTGGGTGTGTTAAGCTGTTCGTGACAATTACTATCCTCTTTTTCGACGAACAATAATTAATTCATACATATGTGCTCTCTCTCTCTCTATATATATATATCAATCAATGTTAACACGAACAACGCTGTAGCACCTGATTCACCCGATGTGTTGTCTGATGCGGAAATGCAGACTGTAGTCCAACTGTCCAAGTGGATGCCACTTTTGTAGTGGGATGTGCAGCGCCCCGAAAATTATGGAGTATATCATATTATCATTCAGTGTTTGGAAAAATGTACTGTGTTTCGAAGACATAATTACTAGTGGGTACCATGTAGTAATATATTCATGCTTTATTAATTCTTACTTATGCAGAGATCATCCTTCACACCGGGTTGTGGCTACATGACTTTGAGGCCTTAGAGGATTGACGACTCAATCCTTGACCTCCATCCATGTCTCCTCGACCAGTTGGTTCGCGCCGACGCCGTCTCTGCTGTCGCTTCCTGCATTGCCGGTTCCCGAGGGGCGGTTGCAAACTTGCAAGGGGTGCTGCAACGGTGGCGTCACCGCTCCCTACGTTGCCGGTTGCTGGTTTCTGGTGCCATAAGCAAGCACGGCAACCACCGCCTGGTGCGCCGTGCACAGGCACTACCTCCGGCAAAACATGGCGAGCTCTGACCTTGGCCATCGCTCGAGCCGTAGTCAAGCCGGCACCTACCTATTGATGCTATTGCTGGTGCTGGGCACCACCCGTAGCCGTCGCGCCCTCCTGGATACCCGGTCCCGGCGCTCCAAGGTAACGGGACTCATTAGCCCCTTCTCAGTCCTCGCTGCCCCTCTCAAGTTCTCCCTGTGCATTAATCTTGGTCTGAACTTTTTCTTGTTTTGCCACCATGGCAGATTCAGATCGGTGTTTTAATGGCACCATGTCCAGTCCGTGGAGACCTATGAATATGGAGGAAGAAGAAGAGATCCCAGAGCTTGACGCCGAGGAGCAGCAGGTTGGTGAGCAGCCGCAACAGGGTGATGGGCAGAGGCAAGAGTCAGACAGCTGAAGCAAGGGCACAGCAAACCACCGGAGAGAAACGTGCAAGGTCAGTGGCCAATACGTTTACTAATCCATCAAATTCTCGTAAATCTGAGGTACGGAAATACACGAGAAGGTGAACCTGAGTGTTTACCTTGCAAGAAAAAACTGACAGTGTAATGGAACGTCATCTATGTTGATGCATGTTAAAAAGTCAACTTCCAACTATTGTCTACTAGAGCTGAAATGAGCAACTATTTCTTGTGATCTGAGAAAAAACGATGATGGGTCTGGTCGTTACACTACCAAAAAAAAAAAAAAAAGATATCATGGCTTATGTGTTTGAAAAGGAAATAAAAGAAGTCATTGAAACTATCACTAATAGTCCTGGCAGAGTTAGTTTCACCTCAGATAATTAGAAATCAGATTGTCAAAATTACAAATATATTCGCATTACTGCTCATTATATTGATGCTAAATGAAAATTGCATAAGTGGACCATTTGGTTCAATAAATTGCATCCACCACTTGATATGGTTTCTATTGCTGGTGAAGCGCACATGTGCTTTTTGTAATGGAAAGTTGATAGCAAAATTGTTTCCATGATTCTAGACAATACATCATATAGTGATAGAATGATTGCTACTCTTCAAGCTCACTTGTGCTGTCTAAAGGTGCTCTTCTTCGCTTTAAATACTGTTCTGTTGTGCTGTTTATCTCCTAATAGTAAAATTAGTCAATTTGGAACACATGTCAACCACACTTTGGTTACGTTTAGCTCGACCTTTTATTTTGGAAGTTGCTTCTAGATTGTAATTAATATGGTACTTAGTCAGAATATTTAGATGTCGAACAAATCTTGGTAGCTTGATATCTGCCCTGCATTAATAGTTTAATACTGTAATTTTTTTGTGGTGCTGGCAAAGATAAAGGTTGAGGAAAGTGCACCAGGGCTTTGGCTGTCAGTTAAGTCTGCACTACACTTGTACCGTTTGAGCACGTTCTTCAGTTTTGTATTATAAAAGTTTCATCTATGCTTTCTTTTAACGTTAGAGTGCAAGAAAACTGTGTTTCAAGTGCTAGCTCAGAAAGAGGTTAAAGCTGTGGATAAGTGATTTAGCTATGGATAAGTGATTTATTTATATTCCTAATGTTTAACTCAAACCTTGTCCAAACCGACTTCCTTTAATAGTACTAAGGGAGTATTTTTCAGCTTTTGGATAGATGCTGGTCAGAGAGATCAGCAGTGGAGCTTAACTAAGTATCCAGCAAATGAAATTCAAATAAATATTTACAAATGATATCAATAAGCAGCTCAAACACCATCTTCCTTGTGCTTTCCATGATTTCATTTTTCTGGATAGCCCCAACGGATTTGCATATGCAAAGTTACTTATGAACTAGTGGATGATTGAAAAGAAAGACTTGCATTGCTCTTTGAAAAAGAGTGAGCAGCATGAGCATGAAATTCAAAGTTATTTTATCCAAATTGAGACACTCAAACAGAACATGGCCCCTGGTCAAGCAGGAATTTATTTTGTTATAAAGAAAGAGCAGGAATTCATTTGAAGCGGCTCTGAGACTCTGATCAACAACGAGGCATGTTCAGATATACTACTTGTGCATCTGATTAGAAGATAATTTAGCATAATGCACCAAAGTTTACCACAAGATCAAGTCCCAATTCCTCATTGCCCTAGCAAGCTCATCAAATGCAAATGCAATGAATCACTCACTAATCGTAGCTAAACCGTGCCAGATGGGAGCTAAGCAGCGGAAGCAAATCCACCACCTTTATTATTGGCAGGCACTCACTCAAGAAGCAAATTTCCAGGTCCTCCTACTCTGCAGCCTTCCCACCGGTGGGCTCCTCCTGGATGCCCTTGTACTTGTCCAGCGCTGCGCCGGCGAGGCGGCAGATGCGCCACTGCGGGAGCACATCGGCGCCCATCTCCTCGTAGAAGTCGATGGCGTTCTTGTTCCAGTCGAGCACGCACCACTCCACCCGCCCCATCCCGAGCTCGGCCGCCCTGCCGGCGACGGCAGACAGCATCATCCGGCCGAGACCGCGGCGGCGCCAGGGTGCGCGCACGAAGATGTCCTCCACGTAGAGCCCGGGCTTGGAGAGGAACGTGGAGTAGTTGGGGAAACAGATCACGAACCCGGCCGTGACGCGCCCGCCGCCGCGCGGGGAGGCGAAGGCGGCGGCCTCCGGGTCCGCGAGCGGGGACGCGGAGAGGTCGAGGCGGCGGGAGGCGATGATGGTGGAGGAGTCCGGGACGATGGGGAAGGGGATAGGTCCAGGATGAGGGCCGTGAAGGAGGTGAAGGGAGGCGGCGTCGGCGAGGGAAGAGCGTGGTGGTGAGGAGCTCTTCGGTGGCGGCGAAGAGGTCCGTGAGGAGCTCGAACTCGGCCATCTGGTGTATGAGGCGGTGGATGTGCGGCACGTCGCGGGCGTCGGCCAGGCGGAGTTCCGCCCACATGTCGCCGGAGAAGGTGGTGGAGTTGGGCGGCGCCGCCATCTGGGTCAGGACGGGAGATGGGAATGGGAACGGAGGATTGTGGTTGCGGGATGGTTTTGGCCTGTCTGCAGTCTTCTTTTGTGACGTGGCGACTGGTGACCGGTGAAAATCCACCCGTGACTCCAGGGTAAGCGAGGCAACTTTTGCTGTGTACTTTTGCTGTGTTGTCTCTCTTTCCTGATTGTTTCGCTTTCGTAAACTATAAGCTAGGCTAGGCTAGCTTAAAATTGTTCCATTTGGTTGTTTGTGTTAGGTTAGTCTCGTTATGTTGTGTTTGGTCGTCTGGCTTTTCTTATAAAACCACCTCTTCTCTGATTCGGTAAGATTAACCCTTCTGTGATACAATCATCTCTTTGTGGCACACTGCAATTCTAATGATAAGTTTTTTCACACATAACAATGAATAAAAAGAGACAAATAATATCAGCGACAATAAAGAATTTCATATTCAAATTACTAACTTACTCTCTGAATGGCCTTGCCAACCAGAATACCAGATTATGAGATAATTCCATTATTGACAATTCCACCTAGACAGTTGGTGTTGAAGGAACCTGCTACCATAGTAAGATGAGTAGAATGCTCGCATACCTCCGAGAGCGTGCAACTAAATGTAGCACCGACGACCCTAACAGGTACTGCACCGACCACAAGATCCCTCGTGTTGGCCTCGCCATTCTCAGAGGGTGCGGTGGAGATGGAGAGCGCTCGAGGCGGTGTGCTTTGCACGGCGAGCTCGAGGTTGGCGATAAGGCCGAGGATGCAAAGCTGATGTGACTCACGGTCAACAGCCATGGCGCCCATGGCAACAAGCACCGAGGGAGAGGAGCGAAAGACAAAGCCTTAGTGGCGAAGACAAGGTCAGGCATAGGAAGCAAAGATGCAAGATGGTTCTGGATTGGCCCCCAAAAACGACCAAGCCGGTCGCTCGAGGCTATTTTTAAGTGTTTGGTTGCTTATACATGAGCCGGCTAGCCTCAATTCTTATATCCTGTTCGAGGTTATGGATGACTCGTTAGGGGCCCAAATCATGTATAAGCAACCAAACGCTTAAAAAATGGCCCCAATATTTCTCATGTGAGAAGCTAGAGTAAAAAACTAAGCAAACGGATAGGTGTGGGCCAAGAGAAGCTAAACTTTTGCAAATCGTACCTCCTCTAAGCCAAACAATTGTATTTTCCCCCCTTCATTACATGCAGCATTGTCAGCTTGAGTTTATGGCTGTTGGTTGATATTCATAATTCATATCCAATTCCACACCTATGTTAATGGGGAGGATATGAGTAAAAATAAATTATCCATTAAAAATGAGGAGGGTAAGGTGTGGGAATTAAATTATTTATCCAATAGATATACATAGTATCTAATATAAAATTAATTATTCATTGGATATGGGTGAAATCGGGAGGATGGGGATTGGATAATATATAATTGAATTTAGACATGAATAAAAGTGGAAATGTTTATACCCTCTCGACAGCCCTACTTGAATTGACTCACTTGGCATACCTCGATAAAACACGGTTAGATTGACTACTCTCACTAATTTTTTTTCCATTGAATTAAACTTTGGAGCTCTTGGTCCTCGTAATGGAATTCAACCTTATTTGTGGTTTATAGGAGGGGTTGTCATATACGTGTTAATCTTAAACCACTGAGCTTTCATAAGACGAACGGAAATGCAACTTCATCCATTTGTTTAACAAAATAGTAGAATCACACTATGTTATGTTCACACACAATATTCTATTCTTTGGCCAATGCCTATGGTAATGAAATTTGCCATGATGAATATACAACAATTGCATATAGCTCATGTAGGCGTTAATGGAACCCCGGATTACTATATATCTGCGAAAGACACACAGCCCCTTTTTCCTAAATAGAGTGAACTATAAATTTTGAGTTCAATCAAATTTTAAAAAACTCTTGCCCTTTGGGATTTTTTTTTGAAATTTTGCCCTTTTAAAAAGAAATTTCAAATCTATCCCCGATTTGAAACAAATTGCACTCGCATATCCCTTTTTGGTCGCGCCAACTCCGGTGGCGTGATTTTTACACATGTCGCGCGACCGGTGCATCCACGTTGGCGGGCTGGGTTGACCGGTGCTTGGCGTGGCTGAAGATAGGCCCCGCCGCGTCGCGCCACTACATGCGGCGCGACGGGCATGCGGTCTTGCTTTTAATAGACCATGCATGCATTGCGCGGGGGCATGCAGGATGCTGTTCACCACTGAAAAAGTCATGGGAGGCTTTGTTTAAATTGCTAAAATTTCTAACCTTTTTTTGTAGCATATTGTAGCACGCGTTTAGCTTATTTGTGGTAAATATTATCCTATCATGAAGTAACTAAGAATCGCCTCAAGAATGTACATCTAAACTGTATAATTAGTTATTTTTTACCTACATTTCATATATCAAACATATATGCTTTTGATGTATTTAATGTGATGTGATGGAGAGAGTGGAAAAAAAAGTTAAAAATTTTAGTAATCTAACACACTAAACACAGGAACGTGTGCCAGTGCTTTTCAGAAGGAACAACCATGGTGTCCCATCCACCGCAATGCATGCAACTGCCACATGCATGGTCAGGATGTGTGAGAGAGAGGCTTGTGCCTGGGGCCACGCTTGCATGCAAGAGAGCATCGTGAGAGAGAGAGGACTGCAAGGTGCTGAGAGAGGGGAGTGCTGGGACCGCTGGGGACCGCTACCAGACTTTCTCCACTGTTACCTACTCCGTCTCACTGAGTTTATTACTCCGGATTTCGTACCATCTTATTCGATCTTCGTCTTATTCAAATTTTTCGCACGTATATAATTTATTTTGTTATGACTTATTTTATCAATGAAGATACTTGAATATTGATTAATTTATTTTATGATTTACATAAATATTTTAAATAAAGACGGATGATCAAACATGAAGTTTAAAAAAAAAAAAAAAAAAAACTAACTCAATGGGACGGGAGGAAGTAGGGGCTAGCGGTTCTCCACTGCAGCACTCCGTAGGGGCTAGCGGGGTACTCACTATATCCCGAATAAATATAGTTAAACTTAAAAAAAAAACTATCGGCAATTATATATTAAAATAGAATTAATATTTATATTACATAATTAGTATTGTTGAAAACATATTTTGATCTAATTTTTTAACAAATTTATTTAAAGATTTAAATCTTGTATGTATTTTTATAAATCGAAATCAAATTTGTGGCACGAACACCTAAAACTGCATTTAATTTTGGATGGAGGGAGTATTGGGAACGATGGCTACAACATGCATTCACGGGCCTGTCGCGCCGCATGCAGTGGCGCGACGCGGCGGGCCCCATGCTCAGCCACGCCAAAGACCCCGGTCAACCCAAAATTTTACCACCAACGTGGATGCACCGTGGCGCGACATGTGTAAAAAAAATCACGCCACCGGAGTTGGCGCGACCAAAAGGGATATGCAGTGCAATTTGTTTCAAACCAGGGATAGATTTGAAATTTCTTTTTAAAAGGGCAAAATTTCAAAAAGATCCGCCCCTTTGTCCAAAAATAAAGTGCCTTGTAGAATATTTTTTTAGTTTATATTATAAAATGAATCAAATAAAACCCCGGCAGCCCTGGTCCCCTTCTACCCGCCGCCATAAACCCTAACACACAAGTGAGCTGCCCGAAACACCCAGCCAACGCCGCCGGCGGCCGCCCGCCATGGTGAAGGCTTACCTCCGCTACGAGCCGGCCCTCACCTTCGGTGTGATTGCGTCGCCGGAGTCCAACGTCGCCTACGACCCCTCTGGCCGCCGCCTCCTCGCCGCCGCCCTCGACCGCCTCGCCGCCTGGGACCTCAAGCGTGGTCTCCCCGCTGTCTCATTCTCACCTTCCTCCTCCTCCCCCTCACTCGCTGTATCCTGCATCGCTTCCTCCTCCTCCGCCGCCGTCTCCTCTTCGGTACCCCTGAATCCTCTCCGGCTCTCCCTGCCTTCAGTTCTCTTCGAATTTGGCTGGCTGGTTCCCGCATTTGAATTTGGCTCAATTTCGTGCGTTTGTGTTTTGTTTGGTATAGATTGCGAGCGGGCACGCGGATGGGAGCATCCGGCTGTGGGACGCGGAAACAGGTGCTTGCGAGGCAACGCTCCACGGCCACCGCTCTGCTGCCTCCGCCCTCCGTTTCGGCCCCTCTGGCGCCGTCCTCGCTTCTGGCAGCAAGGACTGCGATGTCATCCTCTGGGACGTGGTTGCGCAGGCTGGGCTCTTCCGTTTGCGTGGCCACCGTGATCAGGTACACTGTGGTTTCACATGTCTCTGAGTCTGTTTGATTGGTTAGCGAAGCTTAGTAGTGGTGATTGAGGGGATTACAATGTGCAGGTCACAGATTTGGTGTTTCTCGATTCTGGTAAGAAGCTGGTGAGCTGCTCCAAGGACAAGTTTATCAGGGTTTGGGACCTTGAAACACAGCACTGTCTCCAAATTGTTGGTGGTCACCGCAGTGAGATTTGGTCAATGGATGTGGATCCTAGCGAGAGGTTTTTAGTGTCTGGGTCTGCTGATCCAGAGCTGCAGGTATTTAGAATCCGAGAATCAGTGGAGGAGAGTGAGGATTGGAGCAAGTGGGATGTGCTCAAGCTATTTGGTGAGATTCCACGACAGAGCAAGGAACGAGTGGCAAATGTTAGGTTTAATAGAGACGGTAGTCTTGTGGTATGCCAGGTGGCTGGGAAGACAGCAGATATTTATAGGGTTCTTGATGAAACAGAGGCTGCACGTAAGGCCAAAAGACGGGTGAACAGAAAGAAGGAGAAAGCATCTGCGAAATCCATGATTGCTGAAGAGAATGGCACTATCATTGATCCTTTACCAGTTCAAAACTTACAAAATCCCACTGTTATCGTCACCGATGTATTTAAGCTACTTCAAGTTTTACGGGCAAGCAAAAAAATATGTTCGATTGCATTCTCACCAAGTAATCCTCCAAGAGGATGCCTTGCCACTTTGTCTCTATCACTCAACAATAACATGCTTGAGACATATTCAGTGGACAGCGAGAAGGTATCGAAGATGTACTCAGTTGAGATGCATGGACACCGTTCTGACATCAGGAGTGTCTCCCTTAATTCAGAGGACAACCTCCTGATGTCCACTAGCCACAATGCTGTCAAGATATGGAATCCTAGTACAGGGAATGCCTTCGGACCATTGACTCTGGATATGGGCTGTGCAGTGCTTTAAATCGGAAATCGGTTTGGTCTTGTTGGTACCCAAAGTGGTACTTTGGAGATTGTGGATATTGCCAGTGGGAGCTTAACTGAGGCCATTGAAGCTCATGCTGGCTCCATACGATCAATTGTACCTATTCCAGATGAAGATGGAACTGTTGGTGCGCGAGGCTTTGTCACTGGAAGTGCTGATCATGACGTCAAATTCTGGGAATACCAATTGGTGCAGAAGTCTGATAATGTGAGCCTCCTGTGTATTCCACTTAGAACACATCAATTAATGTTATTCATCAGTTCCTGTTTTCCTATTTACTTCTCCACAGATCAGTTCCAAGGAGGAAAAACATTTTTATATTGAATGGTGATGATTTTCTTATATGACTATCTTCTGTATAGTTTTTTTAACCAGAAAAATTGTTGCTCTATCCATCAACTCGATTGGATGTTATATTAAGTGCTTGAATAACAGTTCCAGGTCAAAAGGATTTTATCTGTCAGTGTTGATATAGTAACCAAATGACTTGTTCATCTATGTATCAATTTCAAAGATTCAGTTGTGTGGCTATTATTTATTTCTGGAGTTCTTTACTAAGCAGCTTATTGATTTCTTAACTTTGTTACAGGACTCTAAGCAGCTGACTGTTACTAATACGAGGACCTTGAAAATGACCGAAGATGTCCTTTTGCTGTCTCGATCAGTCCGGAAGGAAAGCACATTGCTGTTGCTCTCTTGGATTGCCATGTCAAGGTTGCTCTATAAATCATTTCTACTCACAGAACATTTCTTTCTATATGGGTTTTTATGTAACTGCAAATTTGGAATTATACTATCATTTATGTGTTTAGAGTATTTATATGCATTTAGATTATAATTTTTGGAGCGATGATATGGGATTGGTGAACCTGAACCCCTGGTCCATATGATTGGATTGTTTATGTAATATAGACTAGATATTATTGTTTTATCAATAGAAAAAAAAATCTCGCCGATGTATGCCTGCCATTATAATATTTCTAATTGCCATGTGCATGTTTGCATTAGGTGCTTATTTTCTTAGAAAAAAGGAAGTGTCGATCTTTATAGTCTGCACATTTGTTAAATTGGTTCTTAGTGTATCCCCAGTGAATCAGTGACTGAAGAGATTGTTGACACATGAAAATCATCATTTGCCCTTCTCTAATTCTTCTGAAAGTGTAAAATTGAAGAGATGTCCCTCTGGATTTCACTTTCTATTCTAAGTTTGGTTGCTACTTAGGTAAAAGTAAAAACTACATTTTGGAAAGAATAAAAGTTGCTTTAATCTATAATTACCTCTTGATACTTTTCTTACCTCAAATGTTCTTATGTTCATACAGGTCTACCACATGGACACACTGAAACCTTCTCTAAACCTTTATGGGCACAAACTTCCAGTTCTCTGTATGGACATATCATCTGACGGGGCTTTGCTAGTTACTGGCTCGGCGGACAAAAATTTGAAGATTTGGGGTATGGATTTCGGGGACTGCCACAGATCTATATTTGCTCATTCAGACAGGTATGATTGCTTTTTAATTGTTGTTTTTGTTTTGATTATAGGCAGAACCTTATATAATTTTTTTGGATGTCTTCACTTTGCAGTGTGATGGATGTTAAGTTTGTGTATCGAACTCATTATATGTTCAGTGTGGGGAAAGATCACACTGTGAAGTACTGGGATGCTGATAAATTTGAGTTGTTGCTAACACTTGACGGACATCATGCTGAAGTTTGGTGCCTCACAATAAGCAGTCGTGGTGATTTTATCGTAACAGGTTCACATGATCGCTCCATTCGGGCGTTGGGATCGTACTGAAGAACAACTGTTCATTGAGGTATTTTGTGATTATATAGGGTTGAGATGAAATTTCTTTTTGAGGAGCCTCAGAACATATTCTAGTAGTTTCAACCTTCTTTGAGATTGCTCTTTTTTCACCCCCTAAATCTCCATTATACCCCAGGAAGAGAAGGAGAAGAGATTGGAAGAAACCTTTGAGGCTGATTTAGAAAATGATAATGAGTATAGATATGGTCAGAAAGATGATGCCCCTGATGAAGGTTCTGTTGGTGTTCCTGGTAGGAAAACAAAAGAGACAGTAACTTCTGCTGATGCAATCATGGATGCACTTGACACTGCTGAGGAGGAACTAAAACGCATTAATCAGCATAAAACGGTAAACCATACATTACACCTTGTTCCACCTATAAATAATGGAACATTTTCTTGATCTTCATGTTCCACAATTTTCAGGAAGAGCAAATTAATCCGAAGGCAGCTAAATTTCAACCTAATGTTATAATGCAAGGGCATTCACCTTCAGATTATGTTCTGAATGTAGTTTCAAGTATCCGTCCAAATGATTTGGAGCAGGCCCTCTTGGTATGTGTTTTCTGTTCTATGGTGATAGACTGCGCAACAATGCAATTCCACTTGCCAAAATTTTACTTATGAGTTTGTGTTAAAAACTGTTATTTTTTGTGTCAGATACTGGTTCATGGCAAACTAAACTGTGTTTAAACTTGTTACCAGCTATTTTCTTCCTTTATTTTTTTATTTTTTGTACATTTGAAATTAACTTTGTATGGTTAGTTTTACTAATAGAAAGTTTGTGAATCACTTTTCAGTTCAGTCTCTTTAATTATTAAAAACATCAATTCCTTATTTTGTTATCCTATGTTCCGTTCCTAGCTTCCATTGGCTTCAAATTTTATATCATAGTAATAGTGCTTCTTATGACCTGTAATTAACCATAAATTTATTTCTGGCAATTAACATTTATAAATACATACTTTTTAAAAAGAAATATCTTTGGACCAGGCATTGCCATTCTCGGATGCACTAAAGCTCATGTCTTACTTGAAGGAGTGGTCTCTGGTTCCTTCAAAGGTAAAATAATGCATTCATATATAATTGTGTTTGCTATTATGACAATAATTACAGTAATGTCAATAGCATTACCTGCTAGATTTCTCAATTTCCGCTCACATTGAATACTTCTGGTTAGTTTTGTCATTGTTGATTGTGATGTTGCCCTTTTATGTTAAAAAATTGGTGCTTGCAAAAATATATCTTGCTTGTCTTTTTGAAGCACCACTTTTCCAGTCTGTTCCACATTATATTGCATATTTCTGCTCCCCTGATTTGTGCTTTCTAGTCTTGAATATTGAATATAGACACTATTGTGAGTTTTTGTGGTGTGCAATGGTTATGTTTACACCGGTCTCTGGATATAAACATAATTGTTTCTCTACTTGTGCCTACTAGGCTCTCTACAATCAGCAAATATGGATGTTACTAGCACATGTATTTTGTAGTTTTATTTGCTCTGGAAAACCATGTTGATCAATTGTGTTTCATATGCTTAACTGTATCCCAATCCCAGTTCCACATTTTGATTTCCTTCATTTTCCTGTAGCACCACATACAACATCCTGATTTCTGGTATAACCTTGCAGGTTGAGCTTGTTTGTAGGGTTTGTTTAGTGCTCCTTCAGACACATCATAATCAATTAACTGCTACACCAGCTGCAAGATCCTTGTTGACAGAACTGAAGGATATTCTTTACTGTAGAGTGAAGGTATTTTTTTTCGCTTCTCTTGAAATTTAACAGGCAGCTTTGCAGCATTCTGAGCACCATCTTACCTTTGCCCCCAGGAATGCAAGGATACTATAGGCTTCAACCTTGCTGCAATGGATCATATAAAAGTAGAGTGTCCCTTTTTCTCCCTGTAACTTTGAGCTACTAGATATTTTACTTGTCTTTTACTTGTAAGTTTAGCTGATATATGTTATGTGCTCATGTTTTAGGAATTGTTGGCGATGAGATCAGATGCACCTTTCCGTGATGCCAAGGCGAAAACTCATGGAAATCAAGCAGGAGCTGTCGAAGCGGTCAAGTAGGCTTGATGGGGATGAAAAAGGAAAAAGAAGAGAAAGAAAGCGTCCGCAGAAAGCTGAGCCAACAATCAAAGAATGTTGCCTTGTTGTGCTCTACTTTTTGTGTAACTAATGGACGTGCTCAATTCACGAGCACGCAGAATTTTTGATAGATGAGTGTAATCAGAAAGTGCGTCAACATGGTGAGAGTAGCATGGTCCTTCACATTCAGTTTAATCCTATACGTTACAGAAGGCCCATCCAATTATTCAAACTTTCTTGATGCCCATAGTGGTTCGTGTAGGGTATCTGATGAAATCGTGGACGCATGTGATATTGTGAGTTTGCGACTGACAAATGATGAAATATATTTTTTATACTGTCCAGTAGTGTTGAAGCCTCCTGTCATCCCGCTTCTCAGATTTTAAACCGGTGAATTGGTTCCCTCGTGCCGTCCTGCGTCCGATTTTAAACCGGCGATTTGAATCCCTTAGCGTGACGATATGGTGAATTGATCGTTGTATTGTCCACTTCTCACTGACACAGCCAAAATTTTATTTTTAGCTTAACCGGCTCTTCTGTGAGACGAGGGGATGCAGAGAGATATTTGGAATGAACAGTGACATAGCAGGTCGGAGCACTACTGCTCCCTCCCCTTTTAGATGTCACTATGGGGTGCGTGAAACTTCTCAACTTGGTTTGTAAAAATACGTGCAACATTTATATCTTCAAATAAATTTATTAAAAAAACTAGACTTAAAGATCTTTTCAATGATACTAATTACTTAGATAAATATTTATATATTTTAATATAAAATTGCCGGCAGTTTGAAACGTTAACTTTAAACGGCGAGAATGGCATCTATTTGTTAGGGACGGAGGGAGTAGGGCCTTCATAGGAATTATTTTTTTTTTTTTTTCTGCAACGAGACATAAAAACCCTTCTGAAACGAACTATATCACACAGTGCATTTCGTTTGATCGCCCTCAACAAAATCCAACGTATCTAAGCTCTCCCCGTGCGACGGATGAGAAATGAGAATTGACTAAACAACGTTGAAAGCTCCAAGTTGTCAAAAAAGAAAACAAAACGTTGAAAGCAACTACTCCCAATGCGAGTGCGGAGGTCCCACTGATATATGGTAGAAATGGTTATCTTTTAAGTTACTTGCCATACAACGAACATTTCAGGCAAATGGTAGAACTGACCATCTTTGATCACCTCGAATTAAGAAACCATAGCACAAGACAAGCATGCAAACAGATTTAAGGACCTACCAAAATATAACTTAATCGTATATAGATACAGTGAATCCTGGTGCCTGGCACATAAGTCTTAACATTAATATATAAAGTACTCGAGATGCGTCACAGCAGGACTGCTAATCTAATTGTACAAGTCGTCATCGTCAGCTGCTGCAGCAGCGGATGCAAAGGGATCGGCCGCACCAGCAGAGCCTGCAGCTGCCGTCGGTTGGTCAGGGAACCGGAACTCGGTGCCAAACCCACGGGACTGCTGGAGTGTCTGGGCAAAGGCCTGGTACTTGCGGATGTCGGCGTCGCTTACACTGCGGCGGGCGAACTTCATGGACTCCTCGAAGTGAGCAGCCTTGATCTCAGCAATGTCATCTACCTCGTCTTCCTCCATAGCCTCAGGGTTGTCCTTCCTGCGCCTCTCCCTCTCGATATCCTGAAATCAAATGTCTCGGTTAGCAAACAAGCATAATGTCTTAGCAAATAAGCATACTACTCTGCAAAACCAATACTGCAAACCTATTCTGAGAGAATGGATTATTACCTTCTCAATGTTCTCCCTGATGGCATACTTGCAAGCACGCTGGCAGATCTCAGTGATATCTGCACCGCTGAAACCCTGTGTGTATTTGGCAAGAGCATTCAAGTCTACATCCTTAGCCACAGGAGACTTCCTCAGGCAGGCTTTGAAGATCTGAAGCCTGGATTGCTCATCGGGTAGAGGAATGTAGATAAGCTGATCAAGACGCCCTGGCCTCAGCAGGGCAGGGTCAATGATATCTGGTCTGTTTGTGGCACCGATGATGAAGACAGTCTTCTTGGCATTCATGCCATCCATCTCAGTAAGCAGCTGGTTCAAAACCCTATCAGCAGCACCGCCTGCATCACCAACACTGCTTCCTCTCTGAAATTTACAATAAATAATCGTCAGTTACAATTCATTTGCAGGTTGTATTGGTATGAGCACATGAGCATAACCGTGATGCTATACCTGAGTAGCAATTGAGTCAAGCTCGTCAAAGAAGAGGACACATGGAGCAGACTGCCTAGCCTTGTCAAAAATCTCACGGACATTAGCCTCGCTCTCACCAAACCACATGGTAAGCAGTTCAGGACCCTTCACACTAATGAAGTTAGCCTGGCATTCATTAGCAATTGCCTTGGCCAGCAAAGTCTTGCCACAGCCAGGAGGACCATAAAACAAAACACCCTTTGAAGGAGACATGCCAAACTTCTCAAATTTCTCAGGATGCTCCACAGGATATTGAACAGTCTGCAAGAATTTGAAGTTTGTTAGTAAATGGCAACTAAGAAACAGCAATTTAACAGCAGAACCAATATATGAAACCAAAATACCTCCTGTAGCTCCCTCTTAACGTTTTCCAGACCCCCAATATCTTCCCAAGAGACATTCGGAACTTCAACAACCTGAAAAAAGTTAAAGGTTAGCTTCTGGAACAAGTAGGAATTTATCACAACATGCAGAAGAGGTTAGTCTGACAGATACTCACAGTTTCACGCAGAGCAGATGGATTGCTTGTCCCAAGTGCAGTCTTGAAATGGTCATTGGTGACAGCCATAGAGTTCAATATCTCAGCATCTATGGTCTCATCCTCAAGATCTATAACATCCATCTTCTCACGGATGCATTGAAGAGCAGCTTCGGTACATAGGGCAGCAAGATCAGCACCAACATAGCCATGGGTATCCTTCCCAATGAGCTCCAAGTCAACCTGCAACAGTATTGCGATTGAGAATTTGAGATTGATTTTAAATAAAGAACTGAATAAATAACATATAGAAAAATAATATTCACATCAATACAAGTATCAGTGAAGGTCACTTACATTGTCAGCCAGTTTCATGTTTTTTGTGTGAATCCGGAGAACCTCAAGGCGTCCAACTTCATCTGGAACACCAATATCAATCTCACGATCAAACCTACCAAACCTTCTAAGAGCAGGATCAATGCTGTTTGGACGGTTTGTGGCACCCATGACAATAACATGTGCACGAGACTTGAGACCATCCATGAGAGTCAAGAGCTGTGAAACAATACGCCTTTCAACTTCTCCATGGGTCTTCTCTCTCTTAGGAGCTATGGAATCTATCTCATCAATAAAAATAATGGATGGTGCATTTTTTTCGGCTTCTTCAAATGCCTTCCTGAGATTGCTTTCGCTTTCTCCTGCTAGCTTTGACATGATTTCTGGGCCATTGATCAGAAAGAAGAAAGCACCCGTCTCATTAGCTACAGCTCTAGCAATAAGGGTCTTGCCAGATCCAGGAGGGCCAAAAGCAATATGCCCTTTGGTGGCTTCACACCAATAGACTTGAAAAGCTGGGGATGACGCGGTGGAAGTTCAACCAGTTCTCTGATTTGTGCCATCTGCTTTCTAACCCCACCAACATCATCATAGCCAACCTCATCAAGCCTTTCCTCATCCTCCCTCTTAATAGGCTCACCCTCACAGAATATTTCTGTATCTGGTGCAACGATACAATACTCTGCAGGATCAGTCTCTATGACTTTGAATTCTACACTCCTCATGCCACCCCTGACTAGGAAAAGGTCTCCTTTCCTCAAAGGACGATAGGCTTCAAGGAAGTATGCTGAAAAATTGGAAGATAGAGTAATTAGCAAAAAGAAAATGAAACTGACTACAGCAGAAGAAAACACATTAAATCAGACTAGCAAGTTAAGAATGAATTGAAGGTTGCCCTGTAGTCTATCATCTGGATAATTAGATATCTATCAAGGTATCACAAGCCTAGTAATAAGCAGAATAAAGATGATGGTTCAGAGATGCAACCAAATCATGGAAACTAGTACTAACACCTGGACAACACTCAGAACTGAGTTTGTTTAGTACCAAAAATACCATCTTTCAACACACATAAAGCTATATAAAAAAAAATAGGTACAATTAAATGTGCATCTAACGTAAGTTTATCTTTCAAAAAGTGTTCAAGAGAACAAAAAAAAAGGTGATAAAGAAATCTCACGTTTCAGAAAGGCATCAAATAAGTTTCCAGTGATGCCTTCAATGGTGTCATCAATTGGAAGTGTGTGCACACGCTTCCCGTATTTGACATCTGGACATTGATGGACAGATACCACGTCACCAAGCCGCACCCTCAAGTTTTTCCTGACAACCTTATTCATACGGACCTTGGGCTCCTCACATGTGTCATCTGCAAGCACAATGCAGATAGTGTCCTTTCTCTTCTTACCCTGCAATGAAGTTACAGGGAACATCAGCAGACATGAATCAAGTGGTACTGATCACATATTATCTCATACCAGTCCCAAATTCAAAGCACAATTGTACAGGGGAAATTAAAGAGTATCATCCATAATGTACAAGTAACGTAGCTATAACAAGCAATTCCAATAACCTCATTATGCAGTACATGTTCTGCAGCATGGTAATAGAACCAAAATAATTTACGTTACAGGTTCAGAACTTAAAATTTCCGGACAATTTAAACTACAAACAATGTCCAAAGTACAGTGGCATACCTAGATGCATATAGATTGGTCGGGATAAAAGCAAAGATTTATGCGCTACCACACAATTTAACTTGGTCATGAGGTAGCACAGATTTATGAACTATCACACTATTACAACCCTACAAGGTCAGGAACCCTACCCTGTTAAAATTCTCACAGCAGCTTCAAACACGACTAAAACAAACCAGGAACATACTATTACCAAGGCCATGTAGGTCAGAAATATCTCACCAACCAAGCATTTAGTTACCCCACAGCTATGACCAAAATTAACAAACTGACAGTGACAAAGGTCACAGCTGTCACAACGGACTTGTAATCTACACAGTAAACAACCACCACAACCGAGACCCCGCAATCCAATCGAAACATAAGAGTCGGCGAGATAAAGAGCTCATCCGTACCTTGAGCAGGACAGTGTCGCCACGGAAGAGCTGGAGCTTCTCCATGGTGCCCGGGTGCAGAGCGACGACGGAGTTGTCATCATTGGTGGCCTCGTCGACCACCAGCCGATTCGGCGACTTCTTCCTCTCGAGGATCGCCGTCGAGAAATCCTTCTTCCCCTTCCTGCTCCACACACACGAGTGTCAAAAAAAAAATCACCAATAAGTAAAATCCCCCCAAAACCCTCTACTCGCACCAACAACAACTGTTAGATCTGAGCCCTAGGTGCGAGCGCCCAGATCGGAGCGGGTACTCACGGATCGGAGGAAGACGACTCGCCCTCGTTCGCCATGGCGGTCGAATTCAAGGCGCGCGGCGCGGTCGGAGCTGTTGGCGAGACGGCGACAGATATTTGCGGGTGTTCGTTCGGCTTCTGGGGCCGCCGAAGATGAAGACGAGGAGAGGGGGCAGGGGATAGGTCTGCCTTTATAGCTTCTTTCTTGGAGCAGGGGTTCGGGACTTCTCTACCTCTCCGTCTCGGTTTCTCAATGACGTGCGGGGTCCCAGCGTCCGTGGTCCCACATGACAGTGGAATTCGAGAGGTTTTTGGGCCCCTGGGCCGTGTCCGACTTGAAGAGTTCTTCCCTCCCAAATTTGACTCGATCCCAAATTTAACTCCATTTATAAAAAAAAAATTGTACTCCTATCTCTAAATAAATTTGCTACAAAACTAGATTTAAATTTTTTTTTATGATACTAATTATGTAACTTAGATATTAATATGTTTTAATATATATTTAATCAAAATTACTTATCAAGAAACGAGAACAGCAGTTATTTTGAGACACAAACATGCAATTCTCGTTTTCTGTGGAGTCAAACAATTTAAAATTCAACTAAATTTATATAAAAAATACTAACATTCATAATATAAAATAAAAAAACCGTTAAATTAGTTATAGAATTTGTCTTTATGAAAAAAATTATTTGGAACAAAAAATGCTAAGAATATTTACTAACTTGGTCGAACTTAAATTACTTAGACTGATTCGGATCCAATAATTGCATTCTTTCCTGGATTACAGAGGGAGTACATTCATACAACACATATCAAATGCCAAAGTGCCTTTGCTAAAAACCATCCCATTCACAAAGCAAATGATTCCGTTCAAGGAAACCATCAAATTCAGATCGCATCTCATATACTACTGTACATGGATAGCTTATTACAGTGCCAATAAAGTGGCAGGCATCCTATCACCTATTCAAACTCAGACACGTCGCAATGACATCCAGTTTCCAACCTGCAGATAGCTTCCATCTTCGGAAACAGTTTGCCATTGCTTCCTGTGATAATCCGCGAGTGTGGCCCTACAATGCGGATCTTCCCATTCCTGTCATTCAAACACTCACATTTCATCAAGCCATAACCAAACAAACCAAGATTGATTTGCACTATTGGAGACAAAAGATTAGCAAACACCACATCTAATACAAGTCACAAACCATATTTTTTTTTTTTAAAAAATATTTTCTTTTTATAAACAAGAGAAAGAAAAGTGATGTTAGAAACAAAAACAGTAGTTAATTAAGAAGCATGGCACATGTGTGATATCTACATATAATTTAGTGATTAAAGTGACAGCAGCTTACTGTTTATTTCTCTCTTCTGAAGATTAGAAAGGGCAAAAGCAATGTTTGCACCAATAAGAGCATTGTTCTTAACAAGTGCAATATCTGAACATCACTAAGGAGAACTGTCTTGGATGGAAGGAACTAAGAGAGCACACAACTGATATGGGATTTTCTATGGCAATTATACCCATGAAACCTTTGCTTCCCACAAAAATCCAATGTGGTACTGTGTAATAAGAATTTGGAAAATGCATTGGATTTCATATCTGTGGAATACATCAACTAGGCTTAAAATTCTTTGTGCATGTCATGCGACCATCCTAATAACTGCCATCCAATGGAACTATTATACAGATAAGATAATGTGCCATTGAATGGAACTATTGTATAGATAAGAAAATGTTTTAGGATACTAGCTTCCAAGGAAGATCCTCCAGTTAGTTCTTTTACTCTTTCAAGCATAAAGGGAGTGATCGCATTTCCTATTATCCTTTTATCCCTGAGAAAAAAAAAAGGGGCAAAGTTCATCAGCTATCATTTTTATATCAGTATCAAAAGTGGAGATGTCGACTGTACTCTGCCTCCTTTAGAGTTGTCTGTATTGCAGACTCTATAATTTTCCCCTGAAGCTGCATGCTGCTTGGGGATAGGTACTGCAATTAGAATCCCAGAACCAAGATGCAGGTTCTTGTTTGCATCTGCATGAAATCAAAAAAATCTTACAAGCAAAAACCTCTAGAACCACTGACAGGTGACAATCAAGATTCTAATCAGTGCAGAAGCACAAGCACAAAGAGATAATACACAACATCAAAAGTTTCAACAACTTGATGTGTGGGTGGTCAATTGGACTCTGTAATGTGACTGAGTTTTTGCAGAAGAATCCAAGCATTCTATGTGACGCCTTTGATTTTGGATTTATAGCGCACAAATTTGGAGCTACCTTATTAATCTGCCAGTCTGGCTGAAGATTTTAAAAGTGGCAGCTACACATTGAAACAATTATATCTACATACCAGTTAATATCTCTGAAAAATCAAGAAATAAGATAACTAAGAGCGTAGAAGGTCATCAGTGGATCAGGTCACTATGTTCATGTGAGATTAATAATCTCATGAAAAATGTAAGGATATAAAGCAAAAATGTTGTAAGTTACTACTCACGTATTATTTTGGCACACTCTTCTGGAGAATCAACACGACATGGTACCTGTATTGGGTTCAAAAGTATATGTCAGTACATATCCAGAACAGGAGTTACTTACTAGAGCCTACTTGGATGCAAAAAGAAATTGCAGGAATGTTGCAAGGAACGTTTCAACTCCAAAATCCATAAGAATCCAGAAAAGTACCTCCCTGCAACAAGGTCTAAGTGTGTATTATCTAATCATTCTGTGATAGTGCCAAATTACTCCAAGACTGGAGGCAGTATACTCTACTGGATTATTTGCATAAGGTTATATTGCATAGTTGTCAAACACTGAGATGGACATAATCCTGTTAAGCTAAAATCAAATATAAAAATATCCATATTGGAACTAGACTAGTTGCCTTAGCACTTAGCTTATGTGGCGCGTGAAGTATTTATAAATACAAATGCAGTTGGAGGAGAAAAAAAACAAATACTACAAAGAATAAAAAGTTTTTTCTTAGGAAAATAGGAAGAAGTGATGCCCTTTAATTAAGATAGAAGGGAGGGTTTAGAAGTTACAGGACAGAATACAGATTGCATAGTATGGGTAAAAGGAAAACAAGAGTGAAATGCACAGTAGGTACATAAACTTATGGCGATGTGTCAAATATTTAATTTTACACCTAATAAAACTATCTCAAATAACAAGAATACACCATTGCAAAGAGCTCGTCGAGACGATCAAAATTGATATATTATTTGTTATATTTGGAGCTCGAATAAAAAGATATCAATTTCGAAATAAAAAAGAGTGCTGATGTCATCAACGACGTCGGATCGCTACGATGCCCATGCAAAACCGCTTGGAAAACCGTCGTGCAAGGCATGCAAAACCGGGTTGGACCTGGGGTGAACGGGTTCGCAAAGTTCGAGGGGTTGGATGGCTGTTTTTTCTAAGTCCATGGACCTATTTGGCACAGCGCCGCAAGTTCATGTACCTACTGTGGATTTCACTTTCGGAAAACAAAAATGAGGACAAGAATACGAAGGGCGATTCTACAATGGTTAAACTCGAAAGACTTAAAAGGTTATGCAAACCTTCTCTTTCGAACATCACTACAACCCGTGTCCAAACCACAACTTTACTGAATTATGAATGCATCTAAAGTTGCAATTGAATCATGCTAAGTCATCGTTGGTTCAGATGAAAGCATTTGGCTCTTTTCAGCAGTGCGGCAATTACATTCCAAATATAAACAGGACAATATATTACAGAAGAAAAGAAATTAACCTGGCATCCACTGATTTCTGTGAAGAACGCAGGAAATTCATTGGTTTTGTAAGCAGCAACAGTTACCCCTTGAGTTTCCTGTCATGCAATAGACTAATAAGATCACAGGACTGAACATGAGCAAAACATTGTACCTTGCACGGTATAAACACAAGAGCTTTTTGTGCAAGCTTTTACTGAAAAAAATGATCTCAGGTCATTCAGGATAAACATGAACAAAAGGGTCCCTTCAAAATAACAAACACCAATAAGTTGACGTTTTAGTTCCCTTTAAATTGAGTAAAGTGCTAACCAAATAAAAAAGTGAGTTCCAAAGCAATGGTGCTTTACTCTTCTCGAATAAAAAAGATGGTGGCGAATGCAACTTTCGATACCATTATCTTACAAAAAGGCTTTTGTGTACTGGTGACAGAAGTTGCATGTGAATTAGTCTAATTTTGCATCAACTCATTTTGAGCCCATATTTTCCTACTTTCATATCCAGCTATAGTATGCAAAAAAGAAGTGACAAAAATTTAGGCAATCTATAATTCTACATAAAAGTTTATTTTAATAAACCAAGTTATCTGTGGAAGACAGCAAACAGGAAGTCTACTACCAGGTATTCAAGTGTCCGCGGTATGTCCAAAATGGACTTCACACCTGCCGATACAACAGCTACAGGAGTCTTTCCAAGTTCAGTTAAGTCTGAGGAGACATCCATAGCTGCAACGAAATGGTGAATTCATCAATCATTGTACAACTGTTGGTTGCTTGACCATGCCAAATGCTAGTTTAGTTTAGCTGTGCACTCTGAATGTTGTGCTTCAGAAATCAGAAAAAAGAGAACAAATTTTATTCATGAACTTTCAGCTTCAGAGTTCAAATCTATCAATGGACAGTTGACAGAATATCATCGATATCATAAATTAACAAAGGGGTCACAGAGAGCTGTGCGAGACACGAGACTGAAAGAGCTAAATCAAAAGCAGCCAAGATACAATGACTTCCTACCAGTGTTAACACATACAGCAAAAATAAGTACGCAATAAGAAGATGCTTACTTTGTTCACCATGTCTATGCACACCTCCTATGCCCCCTGTAACAAAAATTGGTATGCCAACCTGAATTGGAAAGAGCTTAATTTATTTAGAATGATTGGTACTAACATGGAATTATATCAGATCAAGCTAAGATAAACAAGACAGGTGTGTATAATGATTTTTTTTTTCGCACCTTGTGAGCAAAGAACATAGTGGCGAAACTGTTGTTGCGCCCATTGCCACCAGATGCGACCTGTCAAGTAGGGAAAAAAGTATTTATGCCTACGATAATTCAGATGTCTCGCACTAATGGTCACCATTGCTGCCATGTCAACAAGGGGGCAGATTGTTGAGGCGCAAATCATGTAAAGTGTCATTTTGTTCTTGCGTTAAAAACAGGAGGACAGCAGATAGAGTGGAACATGAGAATGAATAGTTTCTAGTGTGTAGGTCACTCACGACATGGGCAATATCCCTTCTAGCTGTCTTCTGAAATTGCCTTCCACTTATAGCCAATCTCTTCAATTGTTCACTGTTAAGGCCTGTTATCACACAGATAGTGTCAAGGGTAGAATGTAAAATTGACAGTAGAATTTGACTTCGATGGTGAAGTAGCAGAGAACAGACCGACATGGGGGACTCCGTCTAGAATTGCTATGGTGGCAGGGATAGCCCCGTTGTCCCTGACGATGGCCTCCACCTCCATGGCGGTCTGGAGATTCTTCGGGTATGGCATACCTAAACGGGACCCCGTGAAGCATGTTGCAGTCAACGGACATCCACCCATCAAATGGTGCACGCCATGGAATTGAGTCGAATCGAACTTTGATACGCCAAGCTAGCTAGAAGGAAAAGGCAGGAGCAAGCTGACCGTGGCAGATGATGGTGGACTCGAGGGCGACGACCGCGCCACGGCGCGCGAGGGCAGCCGCGACCTCAGGCGCCACCACGATTGACATCTTCAGCGGCTGTGCCGGTTCTCTCTGCAACCGTACGCCGGCGGTGGAGTAGCTAAGAGTAGACTCCGGACCGGGCCGAGCCCAAAGAAGCCTGGAAAGTTTTCAAATCAGATGGTTGTGCGGCGGCACAGCAAAAACATCACGATCTTTGTATGGAGGGAGGGAGGAAGAAGAGTAGAATGATCCAGCCGACACAGCCGCAGGGGCCGGGGGACTTCGATGGTCCAGCGGAGGCGGGAGAGGAGAGGGAGGTGCGTACGAAGGGTCGCTGGCCGGTGTGCGGAGGACGGAGGCGATTGCCGAGAGGCGGGAGGGGAGCCGCTAACGCGGCCGCCGATCCTGAGACTGCCCTGCCGTCGCTGACAGCACGAGCCTTAGCGCCGCCTCCGTCGCGAAGATGGAGCGGCGGCGGCTGTCCGTCTGTGTGACTGAATTAATGGGCTTTGAGATGGACCGTTAAATAAAGCCCATCCTATCTTTCTTTTTCCTTTTTCATTTCTTTTGATTGTTAACATCTTTTGATTGTTCGCAGTTTAGCCTATTTATTACACACTATTTAAACTTACATGATGGTACATTGTTTCGATTTAATCAGTTTTTTTACTGTTTATTAAACGGTCATTTTGCTCGTTTAAACACCCGCTTTGCCAGGATAATGGGCTAAACGTCAGGTGAGTGACTATTTACTGTTTACTGAACATTTTTGATAAATCAGCACATAATCTATATCTATTCTATATATATACAGTAACATATTTACCTACGATTTCGTATATTGGTGCAGTTTACTTTCAATTGCAAGATGTAAGGTACCCTTCGTAGGTAAGTTTGGTATATATCCTACGTGTTTAGATGCCAAAATTTTGAAGATTCTTCGTCACATCGGATCTTTTCTTTGTATGAATAGAAAGCATCTAATATAAGAAACAAAAAATAACTAATTGTATTTTATGAGACGAACTTTTGAATCTAAATAGGCTATAATAGAATAATATTTACCGCAAACAAACGAAAAGTGTTGTGCTTTTCAACTTCACTTTTTAGGATCTGAACACAAACTATACCAAAAGAAGTAAAGCAACCGATTTTACATAGATTTAGGAGCAGTGGTGTTAGATACGGTGCACATGGCCACATGCAGCTTCAGCAAAATTTGTAGACATATATTCGTGAACTGTGATGCAAGTTCCTGTTTTCGTGATCAGGTTAGGGCAGACCACGTCGAAGTGTCCTACGAAGTGTCCTACGTGAATGACAAGCACACATCATATATTCTGGGCTTCCGCTTCTGGCAGTTTACAAACATGAAATTTACGCATCTTCTAACATGTAAAACTTGCGCAGCTGTAAGATTAGAATGCCCTAGAAAAAGGTAAAGGAAAAGAAAAACACTTCGTCATCAGTGACCAATACTTGCGACATCAGAGGATATTCAATACAGAAGGTCCTCCACAATTATAACAGAATGATAAAAGAAATCTTTACATGAGACTATGAGTGGTCTTCCATGCAGACCCATATGGCCATATATATGGGCTGGCATGCATTACATGGTACAAGCTTGTATTTGTGTCACTCTTGAATACACACACAAGTGCTTTGTCATGATGCCGTTGGCCTGGGCAACCTCTTTGCAATTTCCTATTACAGGAGCACAGTCATATTAGGAGGATAATCACCACAGCTGGTAGCAGGTATGGCTACAAATTCAATTTTGAAACTGAAAATTTGACATAACCGAAAGATACATGACTGATAAAAACAGATGTAGTATTAGGTTTAGAGATCACAAATGAATCCGCATATATCATAATGATATTACGCAAGTGTTGACGGCTAGCATGATGCAGTTTGCCTGTCCATGGGATTGAGGGGGATTAAATCCCCTACAAGTAAAAATCTTCCTTAGTCCCCATGGGAGTGGAATTTCTCAGGCCGTGCAGATGGCCTATTCCTGCAAGATGGGTGCATTTTTGTGCCATTGCTCTCTCTGTCATGGCCACGGATCTTGGACCTGGCTGATGGTGTGTGCTGTGAAAGATAATCCCAATGGTACATGACTTGTCCAAGTACGCACACTTTCTTCGCTCAGCTACCTCTAAACTACGGTCTCCATTGCGCAAGTCTTCTTCGACAACATAGTGTGGCTTCAGGGGTTGCCATGCTCCATTGTCGGTGACTGTGACCCGCCTCTAGACAGGAGTTGTTCAACCTCATGGGTGTCGTTGCTCAAAAAAAAAAAAAAAAAAAATGGGTGTCAAGTTTTGAATCAGCACTACTTTTCACCCCCAAACCAATGGCCAACTGGATGTTACATATCGTACATTGGGCATGTAACTGTGTTGCCTTGCTGGTGACCGTCCTCAGAGTTGGCTTTGATGGCTTCCTAGGGCGTAATATTGCTACCACACATCATTCCAAACAGCACTGAAGACTACCCATTTAGTGTGGTCTATGGTCAAGACCACCTCAATTGATCTCTTATGATCCAGGACTTGCTTAAGTGTCGTATTTGGGACAAGCAGCTTGGAGCTCGGGGCATGTTTTTGGTGAAATCCATGACCATCTTGCCCATGCTCAAGAGCTGATGAACTACCAATATGATACTACCAATATGATAAGGGCCATTGTGATGTGAAGTTTGCAGTTTGTGGGTGTGGCTCCTTTTGCATCAGCGCATAGCCACAGTCATTACTCATTACAGACAAATCAACCGCTAAGTTGGCATATAACTTTTGTGGCCCTTTCATGTGCAGGAGCATGTCAGGTCTAAGGCAAATCACCTCGCTTTGCCACCAAAGGCTCTTATTGATAATGTGGTCTTTCTCAAGAAATACATTGGTGATCCTCCTCAGGAACAGGTGCAGCTTCCTCCCATCAAGCGTGGCCAAGTACTGCAAGTCCCTGCCAATGTTCTGTGTGATCGCCTCAACCTTGGCAGATGGGAAATTTCAGTTAAGTGGTTTGGTCGAAGTCAAGCTGAGACTACTTGGGAGGACTCGGAAGAATTCAAGGGGCAAATACCACAATTTTAGCACGGGGACAAACTGTATCCAGAGGAGGGAGGATGTGTTGTCATGTTGTGGGCACTTTCCTTGGATGACAATACCAGAGGCGTTAGAAGAAGGCAGTCAAGTAGAAAACATGTTCGAGATAGAGTTGGATTTGAAATTGCTACGGAATGTCTTGTTGATTAAGTTAGCTAAAGTATATGAGGTTTGTAAACTTAATGAATTGGGGATGGCCAATTTGGGAGATCAAGCAAGATTAAACCTACATAACTCACATCCTCCAAGGGAGGGTGAGTTTGTTTATCCTTGCCTACCCATTCTCATCTACTAGGCACAGAAAACTGAGAAATTCAAGGCGCCGATGCTTTGTTTGCTCAGTCTCATCTTTTTAAAGTAGAATAACATTAACAGCTGCAGCTAGATTTGCTTATCCTCTTTCATGTTATGTGAAACAAATATTTTATGTACTCAAAGCATACCTCAAACAGTTGGTTTATATTATCAGCTGTCTTGGCTGACGTCTCAATGAAAAACATATCGTTCTTCTCTGCATAATCCTGTGCATCCTGCAACAAGTACACCATATGTCGCATAGCAGCCATTAATACAATACCAATCAGATGGCAATGAGCATATTCTCTTACCTGCGAGGATACACTTCGATTATCATTTAGGTCAGCCTTATTCCCAACCAAAACCATTACAATACCAGGACTACCATGCTTCTGAAGTTCCTGCAGAATGGGGAAAAAAAAAGGAGTGTTGTTTTTAATCCTGAAACCAAAATCAGGGTACAAATCATAATAGAATTTCAGACCGCTAAGATGGAATATAATCACGGAGACAACTGCTAAAGATAAATAAATATTCAAGGTGCATGATCATTTCTAAGTTCTAATGTTCCTCAGGTACAATCAGTTGAATATCATTTGATTATATTCAGGATCTGTACTAGTGTTTAAGGTACCTTATTACATAAGTGTTTCAAGCAGAAGCACAGACCAGTAATAGGGAATGGGGAGAAAACCAAACATAATAACTCAGAAGAGTACAGGGTTGCTGGTAGTTTACCTTTACCCAATACTGCGCTTTGCTAAATGATTCTGGACTCGTTATATCGTAGACAACAATTGCAGCAGCAGCTCCTCTGTAGTAAAGTGGTGCCAAGGCAGCATACCTGAAATTGACCAGCTGTCAAGACTTCTTGATTCGGGCAAAAACATGCATGTGATTGCAAAGAAAGATGGATCAAATGTGCATAGAATACTATAAAAAATCTTCTGACTATGTGCTGCAGAGTATCCCAAATTAGTTATCCAAAATAAGTACTGGTGACAACACCAAATTACCTTTCTTGTCCAGCAGTATCCCAAATTTCAAACTTCACTATTGTTGAATCTTCCAATGCCAATGTTTGTGATAAAAAAGATGCACCAACAGTTACCTGTAACCATTTGAGAAGATAAGTTGGGAAATGGAAATGCTGCAACTGAAACTAAAGTTTCATTCTTGGCTCGATCTGATCAAAACAGGAAATCACCTTGGAAGTAGGATCAAACTGACCACGAACAAAGCGAAGAACTATACAGCTTTTCCCAACACCTGAGTCTCCCAGCAATACCAGCTATTGCAGGAGAAGGTTGAAAAAATTAAACAAGTTTCAGTACATATAGGACACCTTTAGGTGCTTTTAAGCATTTAAATAATTTTCCCTCCATGACTGCTATCAAAATTCTTCACTAGATCATCTAGGGAAGATGAGCCTAAATATACAGCTGACATGCTGATACCACAACCAATGCTAAGCCAAGAGAAGCAACCAAAAAGAAGCAACAGAAAATATGAAATCAACCACCATAATAACAAAAGGTAAAGAGCATGGAGTTTGGCTAACCTTAGCACGCAAGTCCTTTGAATCAGTGGCAGGAGAGCTATCGTTGCTGATAGTGTTTAGCCCTCCAGTACTTCTAGCTGAAAATGGGAAAAAAACATACTGTGTTAGTGTTATATACCTAGACATTAACTGATTTGACTATCTTCTGCTCGGACTGTATGATTCGCAACCACATATCACATTTTTACACCTTGTTGTCACATTAAATCCCCAAATTAACTACAGAAACAACTAAGCCCACCACCACAGTACACACTTAGCCAGGCTTCATGAACACAGTCTTTCCACTTTGTGGTGATGAGCAAGCAACCGCCACTTCCAATCAATCCAATCCAATTAATCTACAAAGCACAGCCGACAACCCTAAAAACACACCATGAAAATTCGCGGCTTAAACCACCACTACACATCAAACCCCCACCGGAACCTGTGCTAAGCTTTTAATCTGTCCCCTCCGGCCACTAATTGGAGACAAAATCAACAATTCTACACAGAATTTTTGATACTCGATGAAGGAGGTGCGAACCTGGCACGGAGGCGGAGCAACCCATAGCTCACGCTGTCCGCCGGCGTCGTCGCGGCTAGCGCACCGTGGGTCCGTGGCACGAGTGCGGCGACCGGCGGGGAAAAGGGGATCGGGGCCTTTGCCCTGCCTCCGGCTACGGCTACCGGGCTACGGGTAGGTTCGCCGCAGTTTTGTCCTTTCTCGTCGGTGGTGAATCTCGTTGTCACGCGCGACGCGTTGCTGCCTGCTGCTCGACTCGGGGTCGGGGAAAGCAGGTTGTTGGGCACTCGGGGCCTCGGGCGTCATGGTCATGGGTCGGCTTGTCAGCGAAAAAAAAAAACGGAGAGAGGAGCAAAGTTTATCTATGGGCCGGGCTGTATTGCTAGAGTGGGCCTCGTGCATTCTAGTGTGACTAGGCCTTGTTTTCCTTTTATCAAACATTTTTTTTTTTTTTCCTCTTAAAAAACCGTGTGTGTATAGATTAGGATACTTTTGAGTGGATAGGTAAATAACCCAACTAATCTATGCTACAAATGGTATTTTTCTTAAGCAGATTTTGTGAAAAGAAGTATCATAAGTGAGGAATCCATAGATTGATAACAAAACACTTAGCTAGCTAGCTAAATATTATCTCTAATATATCCAAATAGGAGAGGTTTTGGTTATTTGTTTTAGCCAAGTCGTCAACTAATTGTAAGGCAACTAGCTAGCGTACTAACTTTAGCCACAATATCAGTAACTAGCCATGTGTACCAAACATGCCCTTGGTTGAAACCGAAAGCTGAAGAATTAAGATCAAGAAGAAGGGCATAAATGTTTTCGAACTGCCAGGCATTTCTTATATTCTTATTACTCCTTTGCAGCTTTCAACTGGGCTTATAGGAAGTCAAGTGGTGATAAAGTTGAGAAGAACTTGCTATGGGGTTGTCTTGCTTCATGAGGAAATTCTCCTGCACATTCATTCATATTTTGCTTTGTTTTCGTTGCTTTTTGTCAGTTTGAGTGAAGATGCAAAATGCTGTGCAAGCTCTGCAGCAGGCCGGGCAGTCGCCCAGCACTCCTTTTCCTTTTTCCCCCCCTCTGCTACTGCTGTGCGAAACTGCCTGCAAACTTGATGAAACTTCACTGATCTGGCGAAACTTTCACCTGGATGTACGCATGCATTCGTCTCCATGCCCTTCATTGCTACCTACCCTCGTGGTGGAACTCAGCTGAACTGAACAAGGCAGCCGTGCAACAACCAACTAACCGTGCATGTGCGCAAAGCAACGGAGTCGATTGCAAAGTTGACCTGCCGTGCCCCGGCTGTAAAGCCGAAGGGGCTGCACTGTCCGTAGTGTGCTCGTGCAGGAATGTTTCCTCTCTTTCGCTTTTCCTTCCAGTGCAGCCAGCCGCTGCATTCGGCATGCCTGATGCGTCTGAGGAAATAGAGGACAAGCAAAAGCAGCTCTAAATTTGGGAGCAGGGATTGTGACATGCCAAGAGCACAAAGGAAGGGAGGGAGGTGGTGGTCCATGCAGGCATGCAGCACAGAGCACCCTTTCTCCTTTGCCTTTCCTAAAGGGCCTCCAATTTTACTTTGTTGCTGCAAGAAAAGGTGGAGGAGTAGGTTATTTTATAGGTGGACTTCTTTTCCCAATCCTGAACTGTTTTGTTTATGAAATCCAGAACTACAGTCCAGCTGATGATCATGCTTTTATGCTGTGCTGTACCCCAATGTTATAGAGTCAGATTAGTAAGGTCAGGTTAAGAGTGTTACTGCTAAGTTGTGGGTTTCTTCGTTCTTGCAAGAAGATTTTGCTGTTCTACTAGTACACGTATCTATTGTCTTTGTAGAATTGTATTGTAGGGGTTGGTGGTGCTCTCTTCACTGAAATGGATGGATGGAAATCTCTGGTTATAGACAGCTATATATGGCTCTCCAGTAGAAGTAGGGGTGGTGATCCAGGTAATGTTCGTGTTACCGGATCGACCATTGTTTGTAACACTCTTTCTGCTTAATGAAAAACGCGCCTATGCGTGCTCTTGATTTTTATAGTGTTTCTTTGTGAAACTGTTCGTGAAGACCTTGTGCAAAACTTTGAGATCACTCTTGAAATACAATAGGATTCTGAGCTCGACGGCATTATTGGCTTCTTCCATCAAAGTCAGAATTCAGAAACGTACTGGTTCAGACCTGATAGCCACTGGCTAACACAGAACGGTCTGCTTCTCGTGCAACTCATTAGGAGGTAGTACAAGTCGATCGCCGGACGAGTCAAGACATACATTTCAACTGCAAAAACCAAGGACAGGAAAGAAATTACAGCTACGTCTATCAGGTAAAACGTCCAAACTGATCTTTTTACCAAGCTAAGCTCTTGTAGGAGTATTGTGGTGTACGCAGTAATGTGGTTGTTTCACTTGCAAGTTACCAGCTCCAATTACTAGGTCACCCACCTAAAAGTTAAACCAAAATCGCATGAGATGTGGCCATTCAAGTCACCACCAGGCCTGAGCGGGACACTGCTGTCCAGTCATGCACTGCACCAGAATGGAAGCAGCTGTCCCAGAGTAGAGGTAGCACTTGGCAGAGCATGAGAGCATTCCAATGGCTGCAGCCTGCAAGAGGACGGGTGTGTGAGGTGGCAAAGCAAAGGATTAAAGGACCCAAGCATGCATGCATGCATGCATGTGGTTAAGGACCCACCCCAAAAAGGCAGGAACAGTCTTGTTTGTTTTGCTTCATGTCTTTTGATAGATAGCTACTAGATTCCTTGTGATCCCATGTTCTTTTTCTTTTTATAAACATAACAGGTACTTGTGTAAGTTTTTGAAAAAGGACGTCAAATCATAAATAAAGAGGAAAAAAGAACAAAGCTGCGAGGCCAAAGATAAACAAGAGGAAAATTTCAGGATAAAGACAGAAAAGGGCAAAAGGTCAGCACAAAGCTTTGGCTTTTCGTTTAGGCGGGAGTTTACATGGACCAAGTCCTGTTGTAATATCCCGTCATAGCAATTTTTAGCTAGCCCTCCAGCCGTCCAATCCGATTATATAATTTTAGCACATTGTTTTTCTGCCTCGTGCAAAGAAATGTACTCCATATAAATGTTTAATCAGCCATTTACCTATGCTCAAAAAAAAAAAATCAGCTATTAATTTTACCTGAAAACTATACACTTCGATGGAATCAAATTCAACGCGTACGTGCGGAGCAAGGTTCGGCGGGTGCTTCGATTTCCTCTCGAGATTATCCAGCGTTTTGTTTGTTTTCTTTTGCAACAAAACAATACAATACAATACAATTACGAACTTTGAACCAAAGACGCAGTTCCCATTTCTTTCTGCGGACAATCCAACAATAATATACAATTCTTTTGTGAACAGAAGAAAAATTCTCTGTCGAACTCCAACAGCATGGAACCAGCAGAGTAGGCCGGTCGGTTGTTAATATAACTTTTGATTCGATTCTATCCAAATCCCATTTGTGACTCGGACGCTCTGACCTACCATCGCCCGTGCTCATTTGAATATTCTGTCTCGCTTCCATGAGGCCATGAGAGAGGCTGGAACCCTGCAGCACACAGGATCTGAATTCTGAACGAGATGGCGTCGCTATCCTCATCGCCGTCACGAGGCTAGCTTGGTGTTGGCGAATATATAAATATATATCATTTTGTGTGAAATTAAATTCCAAAAGCAGTCCAGAGCCCAGCGACCAAAATGCAGTGTGAAGTCAGAATGATTTCTGGAGGGCTTCTTCCCAGTTTCCTAAACCACGAGACCAAATTTTCGTTGGCAATTGGCATGTGCCAGGGCCAGGCCAAACCAAACTTAACAGCGAGTCATCAGATAATTAAGCGAGCTATGAGCACGCCGACAAAAGACACGTGGCGAGTTGCTACTCGAACGGGATGACTTATTATAACATATTCTAGGGGTTAGTATAAAATTGAATATTCTTTTGAAGCCTAGCTACAAAGTCCATATTGCTGACACGGTGCTTATGCAAACACCATTAAAAAAACTTCTCTTAGCTTATTATATAAGCCAGTGTAGCAATATTCCTGGTCAAACGTACCATGCCCCAGCCCGAGGACAGATTAAAAAAATGGAGACGATGACGGAGTTTGTGGTACTCTGATGCGTGTGTTCTTTCCTGCATTTGGCACCGTCTCGACGATGCAGCAGCAAGCCAGCAGCAGCATGATGCTTAGTGATTATTGAAAGGCCACAACGATTGTTGATTATACAATACAATACATAGCCGGACAATTGCGAATGGATAGGGCGCGTGGTTTACATGCCGGATTAGCTCCATTGGCTTATACGCAACAAACTTGTGTGTTGGAAAACGCTTTCTGAATTGAATCTCTGCAAGCTTACGCTAGCAACCGTGTGTTTTTTTTACTTACTTTTTTATTATTACAACAAAGGCTAATTGCTTGTCAATACTAAAAGCAATTGGCGGCACTGGAACTCTGTTCATCGACTAGTGAACAAACACACAGTTTGGACATGGGATTATTTGGAGTCATAATTCATAAAGCCTCAAATTTTTCTTTTGAATCAGATCGTCTCAGTCAGAAACTGAGAATACGCACCCTGAAATCAGAGTATTAGATACTAGAACACAGAGAATTTACAGAGAGAATTTGTTCCAAGGAGAAACCATCCCTACCTCTGGTGTGACGTCATGATCACGACCTGCCTGCCGCTCTAATCTAAGGACCTGTTTGGTTCGAGGACTAGAGACTAAATAGGAACTAAATAAAATTAAAAATTAGTCTTTAATCCTTATATTTAGTAATTTAAAGATTAAAAAATTAGTTCTAATCCCTAATCCTATAGGAACCAAACCGGCCCTAGTCTTGGGACTGTGATACTAACCATTTCAACGTCCCACGCCTGAAAGGCCTGGTCACACAGTCCACGTAATCGCAGGCTAGCTATAAATCACCGTTTGTTTGAGCTCGATTGGTTGACAACCAAAATTTGCCAAACCATTGTTTTTGGCAAGCCAAAAGTTGAAATTTAAAAAGTTGTGAAAAGATTTGGCAGTTCAAAATGTGAGTAGTTAGCGAAGTTTTGGTTCTTACCAAATAATCTTACCAAAATCGTGGAACTGCCAAATCCTTGGCGTGGCAAATTTTGGTAGCCTAACCAATCGGGCCCTTTATTCCCGATCGACCGTGCTGGCGGTCGACACTCGACGAACACGCGACGGGCGAATAGGGAGGAATATGCAAGACCACCCTTCCGTGTTCGCTGGGATGGATCATGGTTGGTGGTGGTCGTGGTCGTGCCGTCGTCGTGCGTGCGATAGGGAAGGCAGAGAGGCATGGAAAATGCGTGCGAAAAGCGCACGCGAACGGAACTGGAAGCCCCGTTTCCGGTCCGGATAACGCCTTGGACTCGGACGCATTTTAGACATCAGGAGAAAACGTGGCCCAGTCGTTCAAGGTACCGACACGATTCGTCCGTTCAAGCACGGTCAAAACCAGTTCATCACTGACCTTCTAGTCGATAGTCGCAGTAGTAGATACAGTATTTTTCTGTTCGAAATCGCAAGACTTCAAAAGGCTTTCTCTTGTGAAATTGTGATTCACCGCGTAGTTAAAAGGCACTTCCTTTTCCTTCCTTACTCGATTCCTGAACGTCAAAAGAAATGTGAACCAGCGTTAGAGCATCTCCAACCATAGTCCCCAAATTAAAGCCCTCATTTTAGATTTAGGTGTCAAATCTAAATTTTTGTTAGCTCAAATTGAATGTGTACTCCAACGGTAGCATCTAAATTAAGACCCTAAATTCCGACTCGTAGCTACTCGGCGGCGGGGTGAAGTAGTTGAGCCTCTCGTCCTCCGCCCACGGCGCCAGCGGCGCGACGACGCCATCGGCGTGAGGCTCACGGCCAAGAACACCAACAAGTGAGCCATCGAGAAGCGGGGCAGGCCGGCGGGGGCAGCCGCGGCCTTGACACGATCGCAGCCGCGGCGGGCGGCCATGGGCGTCTTTGGCGAGGCGAACGGCAATGCCGTTCGCGCGGCGTCGCCATCGGGCGGGGCGGGGGCGGGCGCGGCGCAGCCTGCCCGGGATGAAGGAGGCGGCCGCCGAGGTAGAAGGTTCGCTTCGTCATGGAGAACGACGACGCGGCACGGGTCGGGCGGCGGGCTCGGAAGATCCCGGAGTGGGTGCGATATGCGCCGGCCGTCGGGGGCTTCTTCGTGGTGCGTGTGGGGCAGCCGGGATGGGGCGTGGAGACGCACCGCGGCGGAGGGGGCGGCGTGCGTGGGGTGACCGTGAGCGGCCCGACGCGGGCGATGGGTGGCGGGCGCCACGCCGCGGAGGCGGCGGTCTGTGGCCGGGCGCGGCCGACGAGGTGGAGGGGGAGCGCCCGGCGGCGCGGCCGTGGTCGCTTGCCGCTCCGACGGGGGCGGCGCGCCGACGGGCCCGCCAGGGCGCTCGCCGCGGCCGACGGGGCGGCGCGTGCGGTCCTCGTGACAGGTGACGGAAGGGAAAGTGGAGAAGAGAATTGACGTGGGACCCACCGGTAGGGGGTTTCCGGATCCGAGGCGAGGATTATAATTTGAGGTGGCATGGAAAATAGGAGCTCGGGTAGGTGGGCTCCATCGGAGTTGAATTTTTCGTTAAAAATCCTATAATTTAGGGTAGGGGCCCAAAGAGGGGCCCACCTGGAATGCTCTTATACGACGGCACGGCACGGCCCCGGCGACGCAGTCATGCAGGCCTCCGAATGTCTTTATCATCGCCGATCGAGATTTTATTTATTTCCTCGCAGTGATCTATCGCTAGATCACCATCCAATCAAACCAAAACATCAAAAGTTATCAAAACAGTCTGCATCTGCATCGATCAAAATGAGTGGAGTTCGCAAAGAGACAGACGGCACGACGAATTTTGTAGAAACCGTGTCTGTGTCGTTACTCGGCTCACACGTCGGATTCGAGAGAGACGAGGCCAAATTTGCAGCCATACTCCATGATGAAATCGACTCCTTCCCTGGCATAGTAAAAGACGCCGATCGATAATTTAAATCAGTGGCGTGTGGAGGATTCATTGTCAACCAAGAAACGCACACATTAATTGATTTTTATTGTCCGATATATTTATCGCTGAATCAAACGCCATAACTTAGATTAGGAAACAGTCACAAAAGAAAAACTTAGATTAATTAGGAAACGGCTGCAACCACAAACCAGTCGCTGAGCACGCAGTCGCAATTTTGGACCAGTTCCAAGCATCTCGTCTGCTGCAAAATTTCACTACCAACTCAACCAATGAAGTTGAACAAGCGTTGATCACAAGATAAGAACGAACGAAAGGATTAAACAAATGAAGCAAAATTTTCATCAGAAACTTAATTAATCCTACGAGCTCTGGACTAAAGGCTGAATCCTCATTGACGACGATATGTACAGGCCGGTGGAGTTTTTTTCCCGGCCAGACGACGGCTAAGGTTAAAGCTGACGACGGATCAGATCAGTGATCGAGCTCGCTGACGCAACCAAGGGACACACACCGGCGGCGACCATTTCCGTTACATGACGGAGCAGTTGTTGGGGTTCTCGTCGCTGAAGGGGTTCTCGTCTCTGAAGAGCTGCGGCGCCGGCGCCATGACGTAGCGGTACGGGTCCGGCGGGTACGCCACCTGCGGCTGCTGGCTGCCGTCGGGCTGCTGGTGCGGTTGGTGGTAGTAGGCGGGGTTGGCGTAGCCCATGCCGTCGCCATTGCCGTAGTACGGCGGGTAAGGGTAGTAGCTGGCCGCGGGGGCGGTGGAGCCTGCTGGTACGCCACGTACCCGTACGGCGGCGCCACGTGGTACGTGCTCGCTCCCGACGGCGCAGCCATGAACGCCGCCGCGGCCGCCGTGGACGGGCCCGCCGACACGTCGATCCCTTTGCCCTTGTCTTTCTTGTCGTCGCCGGCCACGGCCGCGCTCTTGTTCTTGCTGTCGCCGTCCTTGTTGTCGTCTTTCTTGGCGGGCGGCGCCACAGCCTCCACGTCGCGGTTGAGCTTCTCCTTGAGGTAGGAGAGCATGTCGGGGATGTCCATGGTGCCCGTGACCTTCACCTCGTCCTTGGCATTGCCCTCCAGCACCACATCCTTGACGCCTGCACCGACCAAAACCAAAAAGCGTCAGTCGTTGAGGAGCCGTGCAGTGCAGCGAAATTGTAACGGAAAAATTGCAGATGTGAGAGAGAGGGACACACAACAAACCAACAGAATTTCCTCTGCTCACCTTTGATCTTGTAGATGCGTCGCCGGATGCGGTCGGCGCAGCCGTCGCAGTGGAGACGGATCTTGAGCAGCACCGTCGTCGTCTCCTGTGGAGAAAGAGAACCAAAAGCAGAGACGTTTTTTAGCTGCTGCTGCTGCTGCTGAAGGTCAGAAGAGTAGTTGGGTTGCGTGGGCGGCATTGCCTGCCGCGTACCGACCTGCTGCTTGGGTTTCTTCTCCTCCGCCGCCTGTTGCTTCTTCTCCTTCTCCTCTCCTCCTTGGGACTCGCGCCCTTCTTCTCGCCGGCGCCGGCGGGCTCTGCGGCGGCAGGCTTCTTGGGGCGCCGCCACCACCACCGCCGGCGGAGACGATCTCGACGGGCTTGCTGGTCTTGGCCTCGAGCCGCGCCTTGAGCGCGCCGGCGTCGGCTGTCCCCGCCACGACGACCCTGTTCGCCGCGACGTCCGTCACGATCGTGTCAACACCTGCGCGCAACAAGAACAGAACAGGCGAATCAAACCAAGAACAGTTGCAGAACCACTCGCGGAACCGAAGGTCGCCGCGGCGAGAGCACGCACGTACCAGGAAAGCGTCTAATTGCCTTCTTGACCTTGTGCGCGCAGCCGGCGCAATGCAGGTCCATCTTCAGCACGACGGGCTGCGCGGCCTCAGGCGCCGCCTCGCCGCCGCCGCCGCCGGCGTCTCCTCCTTTCCAGCACCCATGGACCGAGACTGAACTAGACTCGGGATCGTTTGTGAGTTGAGTCGAATTGGATTGGGTGGGCTACTTGTTCTCAACGTGGCTATGCTGTGCGTGTCGCTTGGTCTGACGAAGAGGAGAGGAAGCAGAAGACGAGCGCGGGCGGCGATAAATAGGAGGGAGGCGCGGCGAGGGGAGGGAAGGGGAGGGAGAAGAAAGGAAACGGTGGAGGTGGGGCCGAGGGGTCAGCCGGTGGTGATCCGTATCCGCGTCGGACAAAGTGACGCGCCCCCGCCGTCTCGTCTGCTGCAGTCTTGGAGAAGGCGGTAAGTTTCTGGCAGGCAGGAGCGGAGCAGGCTGGCTGCTGATTTCTGGTGGCGGCTGGTGGAGGTGGACTCGCGCCTGCCTGTAGGATGTGATGTGGATGGATGAGTGCCGGTTACGGTCAGCTGTGGCGTCACAGCGCAGATTTTCTTGGCGTTCTAGTACTGTACTGTGTGTGCTGTAGTACTAATCCTACCCGGCCTCGGCCTTCTGGTACATTCTGGACTGCAGGCTGCTTGTACTACCACGGCGCGTCGGCGCCGGCACAGCTAGCGCTACTACCGGTTTCTTCAAAGTGTTTTATTAAATTGGGTGCATGGACTCAAATGTTGAATCTTTAGTGTCTTCGATTGACACGCGTCCCACACAGCGGCACATGCTACAGGGATGACGGTAGAGTGTCTTACTCGACTCCGGTACATTTCCATTTCCATAGGAGTGTACTCCTACCTCGGTCGATGCAAGCAGAGGCACATCAGAATTCGGGTGCCTCAGTTTTTCTTCTAAAAAAATACGGGTGCCTCTCTTTAAACAGTGGTAGTACTTCATCTGTCCCATAAAACATACTAAATCCGTTTAAATTATAGTTCGTTTGATTTTTTTCAACTCTAAGTTTTACCACCTGGTCTTATTCAAAAAATTATACAAAATATCATTTCTTTTGTTATGACATGCTTTATTAACAAAATGTCTTTAAGAATAACTTAAATTTGACTTGTGTTTCCACAAATTTTTTGAATATGACAAAGATCAAAAACTTGAGGTTGAAAAAGTTAAACGACCTACAATTTGAAATGTAGGGAGTACAACTTGAGCACCGTGTCACATTTAGTATCTTAAATTATAGATAAAAGAAATATGATATCAAATAAACATCGTTGAATTATTATAATATATATTTTCATAATAATTGAGGTCATAAATATGAATATACGGAGTAATTCACTAGAAACTTAGTCAAGTGTCACTTAATTTTTCTAGCAACCCATAGTGCATGTTTTGTCGGACACTACTATCTTCGGCTATTCCATGCTGTATGTTTGATATGAACCTGCACATGTACTGCCCCCACCTACTACTACGTGGTAGGAGTACGAGTAAGTATATCTACTCATGTGCAAAAATCTTTTAGGTAGTGACATTTGCTTGGTACCGAAGGCACCTTGTATTTCCTCCGCGAAATAAAGAAACCAAATGTAAGCACTCGATCAGTTAGTAGTGAGTTACAGGCTGTGTTATATTTTCTCTTTTTTTTTTCACTCGACGAGTCACTGTCCTTTAGCCAGGCGATCGATTGCTATTCTTTTCTCGCTGTACTATTTTTGAACTAAATGTTTTCTCATCTTAGTTTTATATATTTCTATTTTCTATATATACACTCGACAGTTCCATGTTCTGCGATGTGACCACTAGCTTATATAAACGTACAATGGAAAAATGAAAGCAAAACTGCAAAGGCACCAATGCACAAACTTGGCAATCTTATCGCTACTCGATGTGGCCACTAGTATTATTTGTTGGAAAAAAAAAGGAATCTCATCGACGCGAAGCTATAGGGACACAATAGGATACGAGTCGTAGTTTCTTACCGCGTCTACTGCCCTTTCCTCGTGCGCGGCGCTACTGCCGTTGGCGTGATGCGGACGATGACGAACGAAACTTGGCATGCCCAGCCGAGGACGGAGACGTCATCTCGTCGCAGTCGCCGACGCAGAAGCTGGAGCGCGGAATCGAACGACGGCTTCGCTTGAACTGGGTCGGAACCTGCCCGGCTCGATTCCTCTTGGGCCAAACAACGCGGATCTCAGCGTGGGCTACACGCTTCCGGATGGCGCGTCCACCACTAATCCCCACACTTTGTACTAGCGCAGCGTGCCAAGCGAGTGGTTGTTGGTCAAGGTGAAAATTCCATCTTGTTTAGATGTCCAATTGCTTTTTTTTTTTTGAGAGAAAGGTAGGCATACTATTTATCAGTAGACATAATGTTTTTGAGGTACATGCAAAATATTTGGTCGCTCAAGGAGCCAAACATATCTCCCTAAGATCATCTTACATACACTTTTTAGCAATAGCATGAGCCTCATTGTTACAACACCTACCTTCATGCTTGAAAATTACATCCCGAAACAACCTACTCCTAGATTTGATATCCCTTAGAATGGAGGAGTAAGCACGTAGACTTTCCTTATGAAGATTGACAATGACTTCCAAACAGTCCGAAGCTATTACACATTTGCATGCATCAACATCTAGTGCCGGAGATATCGCTTCATTACAGGCCATTACTTCCAAAGAGGGTGGATCAACAAGCCCATTAATGACAATAGCACTAGCAAAGAATGTAGTTGCCCGCATTATCTCTACAAATCACTCCAACTGCTCCTTTGTCACCTGTTCGCGCCACTGCACCATCAACATTGAATTTCAAGAAACCTTCAGGTGGAGGTAACCACTTAAGAGGAGGATCTTTAGTCTTCACTAGCCTTGTTGTACTTTGCTCGCAAAAAAACCAGCTAGTTCCATATCATCAATGTACTTAGAAATAAAACTAAAAGTTGACAGCGGGCTTTGGAATACCTCCTCATATAAAGCCTTTCTCCTAGCACCCCATATTGCCCAACATATAACCAGAAGTTTCTGAAACATCTTTGCAGGGAGTGTTTCTTGCATGTGGAACAACCATAGCTTTGGATTATTAATCTGGACGGCAACAATGTGTTCAGTAAGATCCTTATCAACTAGAGCCCAAACACATCTTGCCATAGTACATTGAAAAAGGGCATGCAGCCAAGAATCAACTTCAACACCACACAATTTACATGAGCTTTCTTTTGTCATTGACCTTGCCTTAAGCACTTCTCCTGTAGGTAAAGAATTGTGACTTAGTCTCCAGGCAAATATTCGTATTTTTGATGGCACTTTAACTTTCCAAAATAACTTCCATCTCCTTCTACATCCTTCTATATCAGAATTTTCAGCTTTAGAATTAAGCCGCTTTTCAAACTGATTTGTAGTGTGCACAAGCATTCTATATGCTGACTTAACAGAGAAAATACCATTTCGTTCATAATGCCATGCCCAAAAATCATTTTGTCGAGTAAAGCTCAAAGGAATATTTTTAATTACCTGGGCATCCATGTCATTAAAATATTTTTGAATTACTGCATCCTTCCATTGCATAGATGTGTGGTCAATTAATTCACATACACGTTTGGGTGGGTTTAGTACCTTAGCTGCGATTGGGCGCATACCTTCGTCTCTTGGCAGCCAATTGTGATCCCATATACTTGTATTTTCACCATTTCCAATTCTTTTAATCAAACCAAGCTTTAACACATCCCGTCCATCAAGAATACTTCTCCAAATCTGTGACGGTTTACTTCCTAAAACAGCTTTCAAGAATTCCCCATTTGGAAAGTATAATGCTCTTAGCAATTTGGTGCTCAATGAATGAGAATTTTGCATAATTCTCCAAGCTTGTCGAGCAAGCAAAGCCGATTAAACATTTCAATATCCCGAAATCCAAGACCACCTAGATACTTCGGTTGAGTCATTTTCTCCCAAGACACCCAACATGTTTTCCGTTTGCCATCCTTGCTACCCCACCAAAATTTTCGAATCATTTCATTAATTGCATGGCATAGTCCTCTAGGCAACCTGAAACAACTCATAGAGTATGTGGGAATTGCTTGAGCTACAGCTTTAATCAAGACTTCTTTTCCACCAACCGATAGACTTTTCTCCATCCACCCTTGCACCTTACTCCATACTCGATCTTTAAGATATTTGAAAACACCACCTTTTGATCTTCCCACATCTGTAGGCAGCCCCAAATAGCGTTCGATCGAGCCTCATTAAACACATGCACCTTTTCCTTCACCTCTTCCTTTATACTATCAACTTTGCATTTCTTGCTTGAAAAAAATAGATGATTTGTCATAGTTGATACGTTATCCTGAGGCAAACACAATAAGTAGTAAGTATCATTTCAGTCTCTTTTGCAGCACATGTGTTTGCCTTGAAAAACAATAAGTCATCATCCGCAAACAATAAATGACTAATATTAGGAGCATCTTTAGCCACTACAATCCCCAAGTCTTGTTGATTATTGTTATTTAAAAGACATGACAAACCCTCTCGCACATAATAGGAAAAGATACGGGGAAATTGGATCGCCTTGTCTAATGCCCCTAGAAGGTTTAAATTTCTCTAAGCTTTCTCCATTGAAGAGTACTGAGAAAGATACTGTAGTTACACATTTCATCACCAAATCAACCCAACTTTTGCTAAAACCAAGCCTACTCATTATGGCGCACAGATAGGACCATTCAACCCGGTCATAGGCCTTAGACATATCAAGTTTTAATGCACGGTAAGCATTTTTCCTCGTGCCATTTGTTCTCATAAAATGCGAACACTCATATGCTTGCAATTATATTGTCGAAAATAATTCTACCGGGGACAAATGCGATCGTTCTTCGGAGATGATATTAGGGAGAACAGTTTTGAGCCGATTAGCTATTGCCTTGGAAATGATTTTATAAATCACATTGCATAAGCTTATAGGCCTGAACGCCCCCACCATATTTGGATTAGACACCTTAGGAATTAGGACAATGAACGTCTCGTTAATTTCTTCGGGTGATTCATCCCCATTAAGAACTCCTAGCACTGCCCTGGTAACATCTTCTCCACATATATCCCAATTTCTTTGGAAAAAATGAGCCGGGTATCCATCCGGACCTGGTGCCTTTAGTGGAGACATTTGAAATAAAGCTTCTTTGACCTCTTGATGTGTAAATGGTCTACACAAGTAGTCATTCATACTGTCGGTTACTCTTTTCGGTATATGTGACAATACTTGCTCCATATTTGTGGTGCCTTCAAGAAGAATATAGATTAGCATAGTATTCACTTGTCATCTGTTTCATCTCGTTAATATCTTCACGGATAGTACCATCGCACGAGTTAACTTTGAAATCTTATTTTTATTATGTCTACGACTAGCCTTGTGGTGGAAAAACTTTGTATTGTTATCACCTTCACAAAGCCATTGGATACGGGACCGTTGCCTCCACATAATCTCCTCCCCAAAACTTAGCATTACAATCTTATCTTCTATTTCTTTCTCTTACGCAGATGGACCCATTCTTTGTGGATGTGCTCTAAGAATTTCCAATTTTCTCCTCATAGTTCGTAATTGTCGTCTTACAGCACCAAAAGAGGTAGCACTCCATTGTTGGAGCATACTTGTTAGTCGGGACAGCTTCCTATTTAATTCCATAAGATTTCCATTGTGCATATCATCCTTCCACACTTGTGAGATCAAAGGAAATATAAATCTTTATTTGTTTCCCACATAACCTCATACCTAAATGGTCTTCCTCTATAAGCACCATGTGCACAACAATCTTCTCGCTCTCAGAAAGTAATATTGGACAATGATCCGATTTCACCGCGGTTAAATGCTTCGGAGATGCCATAGGGAACATCTTTTGCAACCATCACCGTGGCAAGTGCACGATCTAGCCTAACTCGGACATAGACACCATTGGCCACCTTTTTTCTCCCAAGTCCAATCTAAGCCCACGTAACCAATATCACAAAAGCCACAGACATCTACTGCTTCCCGAAATCCCTCTATTAGGTATTCTTCTCTGGGATTTGGGCCGAACTGTTCCTCTGGCCGCAAAATTTCATTGAAATCTCCCATACATATCCATGGCAAAGGGCTATCACTTTTTATGAATTTTAGTAAAGCCCAAGTCTTATGCCTTTCCGCACGGTTTGCTTCTCCATAAACAAAAGTCAGCCTCCAAGGTTCCTTTCCGTTTTCATGTATTTCCGTATCAATATGGTATTGAGAGTATTTTGTAACCTTGAGAGATACGTCATTATTCCAGAAGACACCTAGACCACCACTCCTTCCATTACTATTAACAGCAAAGCTATTATCATACCCCAAAACATATCTTAAATTCTCCACCCGAGTTTTAGCTATTTGTGTTTCCAAGATACATAACACCGGGGGGGCAAATTCCTTCGCGAGATCGCGAAGTTCTCTCACTGTCGCGGAGTTGCCAATTCCACGACAGTTCCAACATAGTGTTTTCATTTCTCCCGGCGGCACTCCCTAAGGGAGCCCGCCGATCCCATTTCAATGTCATCAACGTCGTTCACATCCGCCTTTTCGAATCTTTTATAGCCTCGCCCATTTGGGCCACCATTCTTATACAAATCTCCGTAATCATCTTTTGCTATCATCAAAAACTCATCATGTTTCCCAAGTTGACCCCTAAATTATCTGTCTGTCGAAAATAGGAATAATTGCCATAGCCATATTAGCATCGAGATAATCTCCTCCATTTCCTAACATAAGACTCATGGAAGCCCCCTTCTCGATAGGTTTTAGTCTGCTGGTCCCTACCTCTTTTCATGAGGCTTTTTGCATCATCTTGTACATCATCATAATCCTCTACTGAGTCTTTTTGACTACCTTCTCCACCTTTAGAAACAGAGTTATTCTTCGAGTGGATGCCCTTAGCTAACTCACTTGAATTTGACTCCTTTGTGTCTACTGAACCAATTGAATTGCTCTCTTTAAGCCTTCCATTTCCTTTACGGGTTAGCAATCAGCCAATCCCCATACTGGATAGCTTTCTTGTCATGCACACCATCCCCACATTCAGATTGAGTGTGGCCTATCGCCCCACAAACAAAGACCTGAAACTTAGGTAACTTCTCATATTTAACACGAAAAAAACTTCCCGCTTCCCTCTTTTCCAAAAGATACATAGACAATTCTTGTGAGTGGCTTATCAATATTCAAGTTAACCCTGATGCGCGAGATAGTCTCGCCATCCCTTAATATCATTATCTAGCTCTACCCACAAAGTTTCACCAATTTTGTCACCTAGTTGACGCCAATTTTCTTATTTCTAAAACATGTTGGTAGATCGTAGACACGTGCCCAAATAGCCAACTTCTTAAATTTCACTGTGGGTGGTTTTGTAACCCCATCATACTTCTCTAGTAGGACAACATTTCCTTTAAATAGCCATGGGCCTTCTTCCATGACCTTACGCCAATCTCTAAACATGAGAACTGGAACTCAAACAAGTTTTCATCTATGGCCTTGAACCTGAACTCTTTTGCTAGACCCCAAGCATACTTCATATGAGCTAGAAACACAGAATGACTGAAAGTTTTTATGAGTCCAATTGCTGAAGAGACAGTAGGCCACTTTGGCTTTATTATGTGGGCTGGGCCAATCTGCCGGGCGGTCCGGGCGTGTTCGCGGCCTGCACGTCCAAATCACGCGGCCTGCCACGGCGCGGGGGCGGTTGGTTGCGTTGCCCGACTCCACCTCCGCCTAGTCGTCAGGATCCATGCGCAACCGCCAAAAATGCAGCGGCTCTAAAAGGCGAAGGAACGCGAAACAAACGGCGCACGGCAAAAGAAAAATTCAGAAAAAGAAAATTCGAGGCCCGGCGATTTCCGTCTCTCCCTCCATTTTGCCCCCAACCTCTTCTCTTCTCTCTTCTTCCTCTCTCCGCTTGCTGTCTCCTTTGCCTTAGGGTTTTCTCCAGCACCGCGCTCCGCCTCGCTCCCTCCCTCCCCGATTCCGCGGCTCCGATTCGTGCGATCTCCGCGCGGCCATGGTCTCCGGCGCGGCGCACAACCCGGACGTGGGCGGCAGCGCCCAGGCCACCCAGCGCCCGCCGCCGCCGCAGGCAGGGGCCCCGACGGCCCTCGTCACGCCGCCGCCGGTCTCCGGGGGGCGCCGCGCACCCGCGTCTACTAGTGGGGGCAGCGCCGGCTCACCACCATCCAGCCGCAGCGAGCAGCACGCGCCCGACGGTGCTGCCAAGGGCCCCGCCCTCGGGGCCGCGCCCGCGGCGGCGTCCACGCCGGCCAGCGACAGCACGTTCCTTCGCTTGAATAATCTCGACATCAACGGCGACGACGCGCCATCGTCGCAGGCTCCTACGAGGTTGGTTTGTGGAGACTTGTGTCGGATGGGTATATTATTATATATGGGCGCGAATGCTAGTCCGTGCAGCTGTATTTGCTCGTTATTCCAACTATAGGGTGCTTTGGTTGCTGCGCGGTTATGTTGGAGATATGCATCGATACACACTGACAGTGTGTCCATCATGCGAAAGGTTGTCCTGGAGATACAGTTAACGTACATACTGTGGGATGTTGCTCATTCTGTGTAGTAATCTGTGTGTCACGACGAACTGTTAGCTGCTGTTATTTGGACTGGCATGCTTGGCGAAGGGTCTTTTTTGGCCATTTTCATGTCTGCAAGCGTGATTTTACTGCAAAGCATGTACTAGCTCACGTCTTGTAGGTTTGGCTTCCTAATAATGTCAGCATTGCTAGATAAGATGAACTTTTCAAATGGCGACTCAATGCCATGTGTTGTCTATTTGAAGTATGTGCCCATGTTAAGCTGTTATACTGGACATGACTTGTATTCTTCTACAATCCTATACTGCATAAATTGAACCTAGCAGTTGACAATGTACAATATATTTTTGCTACCATTCATGTGGTTTGTCTTGTCTTATGATGTTGCTACCACACAGGCTCTTTTTTATACACACTTTACTTTTTTTTATAGTAAATAGGTTGGAAATTCATAGCAGGAGTTTCTACTTCTTAAGAATCTTTCGTTTCCTTTCTTTTAGTTACTTATTATCTAAGCTTTTGGGGCATTGTAAAACTGCAGCAAGAAGAAAAGGAGAGGCACACGGGCAGTGGGGCCTGATAAAGGTAACCGGGGGACTGCGCCAGTTTAGTATGAAAGGTGAGACTATTTTTCCGTTCCATGTTATACTTTGATATGACAGTTTTCTTTGGAAAGTTAAGATAGGAGCATAGTGCAAATGTAAACATTTAGGCACTTAAAGTATGCCATCAATGTTTCCATCACATCAGTCATCCATTTCTTGATACATATGATTGCTACATGATTGTGAATAGTACGGTACAGTAAAGCAGTGAATGCAAAAAACCATAGATGCCTTAATGCTTGTTTCATTTGTTTCTTCACAGTTTGTGAGAAAGTTGAAAGTAAAGGGAGAACAACATATAATGAGGTCAGTGCCTTTTCATTCTATTATCCCAATTTATTCTTAATTGTATTAGTCTAGATCAGATTGTTTTGCTTTTGTTCTGATAAAAAAGCATTGCAAATTTGCATTGTTTCTTTTATTCCTTTGCTTGTACTACTTCTATGCTCTACCTTCAAGATTTGATCCACTATTTGAAAGAGGAAGTAAACCAGGAAGATCTGACAATTTAATCCTTCTTTTTAGGGAACAACCATTTGATCCTTAAACTGTCTTGTTCATATATGTTCATGCATACAAATTGTTACACTTGTTTCTCTTGTTTTACATCGATTGTTTATAGGGGGCCCTGTTAGCATCATGCTCATGCACACAGAGTCACAGACACACTAAACATGATGGCATTATGTGCTTGATAAAAAAACTTGATGGCATTATATACAAAGGACAAAAGTAGCCGTTGATCACTGACCAGATTGCTTCATATCCATGCTGGCCCCTGTGGTCCTGTACGTTTTATCGACATGTTTTTTGGCTTTTGGTGAATAAAAACCTGTAGGTTCAGTACTGTGTGTAGAGATACTACATTTTTGGAATTTTGACAGGTGGCAGATGAACTCGTAGCTGAGTTTAAAGACCCCAATAATAATATGGAGGCACCAGATCCTGATAACCCTAATGCGGTAAGAAATGTGGCTTCTCTTATGAATTTATTTATTTAATTTGATATGTGCTCGCTCCTCACTGTATGTTAACATGCAGCAACAATACGATGAGAAAAAATATACGACGAAGAGTTTATGATGCTTTAAATGTTCTGATGGCTATGGACATTATATCTAAAGATAAAAAGGATATCGAGTGGAAGGGCTTGCCGCGGACTAGTATAAGTGATGTTGAAGAATTGAAGGTTCTTTTCACTCTTTAAGTTTTAGCAATGCATTTTGGCATTTGATTTGCTTATGCTATTTTTATCCACTGGTTTATCCTCTTTTACAGACGGAGCTTGTGAGACTGAAAAGTAGGGTTGACAAGAAAAGTGCTTACTTACAGGAGCTACAAGACCAAGTAAGGATATGAAATCAGTTTCCTCTTCCCACCTCTTGTTCATACAGTTATAACATGGCACCTCTCTTAGGAAAAAGAACTGATGGTATTGTATACTTTGTTTCACTGTGGCTTTACCACAACTAAAAGTCTCAGTGAAGAACAAACACATACTCTTGTGTGCATCCTTTATTATCATGTGTAAACTCATTGAACAAATATTTTCTTTATTGTTACACAAAAGCATAGTTGTCTCTTATGCTGCATATTTAGTGTAACTCATTGTCTTTATTGGCATATGCTGTCCACAATATCATATCAAGGTCCACCACTCTGGCTTCTGTGCTTGCTTATTATTTGTAGAACACATAAGTCAACTGTCATATACAGATGTCACATTCAATAAGCTGTAGCAGGTTGGCTCCTCGACTAGCTAGTTTTTGTGAAACCAATGGCCTTAGCACTCTGCCAGAAAAAAGGGTGCAATTCCATACTCTAATTTTACTGAAAACCTGGTGTGCCATCATCATTCTTAACCTTGTTTGTCAGTTGTCACAGTATTGGTTCACAGAAAATGTTTGCAATATTTTTTGTTTATATTTTTATGATTTTGCTCTTTCTTACATTTTACGTACCCAATTTGTGATTTTCATATCTGTGGGCTGTGTTTTTTTCTGGAATATCAAGTATGTAGGTCTGCAAAATCTGACTCAACGAAATAAGCAATTGTATGGTTCAGGAAACACACCTTCTGGTGGAGTGGCTTTGCCATTTATCCTAGTCCAGGTGAATATGTTCACTTTATGTTCTGTTCCATTTTGTACATACTGGACCAAATGAAAGTGAACTCTACTACTGCGCATGGTTTAGAGCTATACGTTGGATATTCATTCTTTTGCTTGCAGACCCGACCTCATGCAACCGTGGAAGTTGAAATATCAGAAGATATGCAGCTGGTGCATTTTGACTTCAATAGGTGAGACTGGGAATAATACTTACTTTGTCAAATTTGGCTATTATTTCGATTGATCTTTACTTTGAAAGTTTGCTGGTAGGAACATCTCGTGTTTATATCTCATTTATATGCTTGCTGTCAAGGGGGTCTGCAAATTGTGCAATGGCGGAACCATCATGTTCGTGAAAAATATTTGCTTTATCTGTTGACTGTATCTTAGAATAATTTTGTGGCATGCAGAATAGCCTCTAATAAACTAGAAGATTCTGCTAAACTATTTTTTATGTTTGGCTTTTGCAATGATGCAACTAGTATCAATGCAAATACCATTTGGTTCTCATGTAGAATTGTTGCTGTTTGCCCTTGTGTGTCTGTTTTGTATGAGAATTGTGTGCAACCGTGCAAGTGTGCAACACTAGCCTAAATTGGATAAAGTGCCAGGATTCTGAATTCGATATAGAAAAGATAAACTATGAACATTGTTTCAGTGATATCTCTGAGTGAAATATGTCTAAATAGAGTTGTGCATATGCTTTCTAGACCAACTCAAGTTTTTGCTGTATTCTTCTCTAATTTGTATTCTGAAACTGCAGCACCCCATTTTGAGCTACATGATGACTCGTTAGTCCTAAAAGAAATGCAGTTCTGTGGAAGACAAGAACATGATGGTACTCAAGAGTCGATGTCAAATGGAGGTGAGAGCTCAAGCATGTCAAACATGTATTGGCAACAAGTACAGCATCTGGAGCGGCCAAACAATGGCACAGTTAGGTTAACCAGCTCACCGCGCCACCGCCTATTCCAGGGATAATATTGAAAGGACGTGTGAAGCATGAGCACTAGCTGCTAGGGTGTTGGTTCGCTACCCTTTTCGCCTGAGCAGTTCGTTTTATTACATTTCTCTTTTGTGTAAAGAGCTTGTAAATAAGGCAAGGGGGGAGTAGCTTGATCTGATTTAGCTCTGCACCATATTGGTAGAACGACGGGTGCCCTGAGTAATTGTAATCATCCTTGAATCGGTTCTTTTAGTTTGATTGAGAAAAGTATTGACATAATTTTCTAGGTTTAAATTAGTTGATGTCTATCTGGGTAAATGCTTTGTTCTCGGCACAAGCATCATTGTTTCCTGTTTCTTTTCCTTAATATCTTGTGAAAATCAAATGTTCTATGTAATGTCTTGTGAAATTCGAGTCACCGGTTCAAAATAGGCCCTGGACGGTGGACGGTTAAATCCTCATTTGACGAACATAGGTTCTCGAATTCAATTTGCTTTGTCTTTAAATTTAGAATATATATTAGAGCATCTATAATAAACATGATTCCAAAAAGAAAAAAAAACTCACCAACAATTTTCAGATGAACCTCAAACTTCTCTATTAATACATACCTGGCATGCTCTTGTTGCTGGTTCTTCAAAAAAAAAAAAAAAACAAAAAAAAAACAGTGTTAGGGAAAAAATCAGTGCCCCATGGCGTGCTGCCCCCATGATTTTTTTTTCCCCTAAACACATGGATGGATTGAGAGCTAAGATAGAAAGGTGTTGGAGAAATGTTTGTTTTCGTGCTGTCAAAAAAATCAAGATTAATTAGAACTTTACTAAATTGTTGGAGATGCTCTGCTCTACCTTGCTAATGCAGCATTTCTTTTAGATTATAAACAGGAAGGGTTCTAAGGCCCCTACTGGAGATTTAATTAAAAATGAACAACGGTTTGGTACAAGATGATTATTGATTAAGGAACAAAAACGGAAGGAACGTAAATTTCACATGCTTCTTGGAAGGAGCCAGCCGCCAGGAGAGCTTTATGAAGGCAGACTCAGCACTAGAGGAAAGCTCTGAAGAAATATGGAGATGGAGGATCACAACTGTGTTCTTTGCGATGAAAGAGACAGTGGAGCATTTTTTTTGTTTCTGCAATGCACTTTTGCACAGCAATGCTGGAGGACCATCAACCTGAATGTTAATCCCATTGCTAGCCCCTTCTCCAACATACCCGCCCAAGGAGTCAGTTAAATCACCCTTTCTTCATAGAGATTATCATTCTCATGAGCTGGGCCATCTTGTTGACCAGAAACAACAAGATCTTCAGGCAGATCAATGCCACAGTTCAAGGTTGCAAAGGCTTGTTTCTCTTGGAGATGGACGCGCTCCAAGAATGGATAATAGGTACTCTCTCCGTTTCAAATTGTAGTTCACTTTGGCTTTTCTGATACATCGATTTTTGCATTGCACCTTAGTTATACACTATGCCTGTATACATAATAAAATCAATGTATCTAAAAAGCCAAAGTGAACTACAAGAATTTGGAACGGAGGAGAGATAGATTAGATGAGTCTGAATCTTGAGGTTGTGCTCTTGCTAATTTTCTTCCTCTCCTTACTGGTTCCCTAGCTTCACCCTTCCTTTCTTCTCTTCCTCTGTTTTAGTTGACACTTTCTTTGGTTGTATTTTTTTTTAAAAAAATATATATTTAGTAGGGGGCCTCAACGCCTCCCTGTTCCTTTCTCCTCCAGCGAAATTCATGTGCATCCTCCTGTTGCTACACCACACCAGGTGGGACGCCACTGTGCGGCCAGGCCCTCGTCGTGGAGGAAGCTAGGGGCGAGACGATGGAGAATTGGAAACCCTGCACTCCCCTTTCTATTATTACACCGCGAGAGAGACAGCCGCTCGTCGCGTTCCAGCCGTGTCCACCGCTCCACCTCTCTCGGAGACTCCCTGGCTGACCGGCGGTATAAGCGTGGCCCGGCCGAGTCCTGGCATCGCACCGACCCGGCCCCCTAGCTCATCATCTCTGCCTACGTCATGGACGCCCGTCTCCGCCTCGTCTTTCTGCTCCTCCTCGCGGCAGCGGCGTCCGCGCCGCTGGCCTCCGCGCAGCTCTCGACAGACTTTTACAAGTCGTCGTGCCCCGACGCCGAGAAGATCATCTTCGGCGTCGTCGAGAAGCGGTTCAAGGCGGACCCCGGCACCGCCGCCGGCCTCCTCCGCCTCGTCTTCCACGACTGCTTCGCAAAACGTACGTGACAATGAACTTATATACCAGCTAGCAGTCGTCGTCGTTGGTGGCAATGGCATGCATTGCAGCGCGTGAGTGACTGGTTGCTGTGCGTGTCTCCTCCGTCCAGGGCTGCGACGCGTCCATCTTGATCGACCCCATGTCGAACCAGGCCTCCGAGAAGGAGGCGGGCCCCAACATCTCCGTCAAGGGCTACGATGTGATCGAGGAGGTCAAGTCGGAGCTGGAGAAGAAGTGCCCGGGCGTGGTGTCGTGCGCGGACATCATCGCGGTGGGCGCCCGCGACTCGGTGAAGCTGACGGGCGGGCCCGAGTACTCGGTGCCCCTGGGGCGCCGCGACTCGCTCGTGTCCAACCGCGAGGACGCCGACAACCTGCCTGGCCCGGACATCGCGGTGCCCAAGCTCATCAGCGAGTTCGCCAAGCAGGGCTTCAGCCTGGAAGAGATGACCGCGATGCTCGGCGGCGGCCACAGCATCGGCATCTGCAGGTGCTTCTTCATCGAGACCGACGCGGCGCCCATCGACGAGGGGTACAAGAAGAAGATCAGCGACGCCTGCGACGGCAAGGACTCGGGCTCCGTCGACATGGACTCCACCTCGCCCAACACCTTCGACGGAAGCTACTTCGGCCTGGTACTGGAGAAGAAGATGCCGCTCACCATCGACCGCCTCATGGGGCTGGACGGGAAGACGATGCCCGTGATTCAGGCCATGGCGGACAAGAAAACCGACTTCCTCCCCTCTTCACCAAGGCCATGGAGAAGCTCGGCAACCTCAAGGTTCTCACGGGGAAGGACGGCGAGGTCAGGAAGGTGTGCTCCGAGTTCAACAACCCGCAGAACAGCAGCGGCGGATCGTCGGTGATACGGGTCAGCTCCGTCAACGTCGACGAGATGGCCGCCGGGCTAGGCTCGTCGTCGTCCAGGAAGGTGGGCCCAGCAGCTCCCGTCGAGACGGAAACACCCACCATGGTGGCCGATGAGGCGGCCGCCAAGCAACCCGGTGGTGTGGTCGTCAGCGTCGGAACCGGAGGAGCCCAGCAGCAGGCGCCCAATACGGATACGCCTGGCCCGAAGCTCCGCGGCAGCCGCGAGCCTCTGAACCCGGTCCCGGTGGCGACCGGCGGCGAGGATGCTGCCAGGCAGCAGGCGGTTGCGGCCCTGGAGGAGAAGAAGAAGAGGAACATGGCCAAACTCCAACGCGCCGCCCAGGCCAAGCAGTAGATGGATCGGAGTAGGCGGCGTTCGGTTCGGGGTGCCTGCCGGCCACTGCCAGGCCGCGCCGTTTCGCCGTGCCGACATGCGCTCCCGGCATCGTCTTGTCGATCATCCAGATTTTTGTTTTTCGCTTCCCATCACTCTCTTTCGTTTGTAGAAGGGACCGCAGCTGATTACGCGCTAGGTCTAATTACGAACCTGCCGTGTCGAGTTTTTAACAGCGACCATGCATCAAAACCACCCATATCAATTTTTTTTTTTTTTTTTCTTTCTTTCGATTCGACGACTCATGCCCTTGATCCAGCCAAAGTTGTATGTTGTGTTTCGGCAGCTTAGGGTGCCAACAAGTAAAATTGTAATGTACCAATTTTCTGCTCCGCGCAGAGAAATATACAGCAAGTTTTTTTCTCCATAGAACAAGTCCCTAAAATTCACGTTATTCATGTTGCAATGTAGTATCATGCACCTTGCATCTTTGGCGCGAAATCATGCCGCCCCACCTGCTGATGGAGAACGGCTAACTATTCAAAGTTCCAAACGGCCAATTCTACAAAAAAAGAAACAACAACAACAACAACAACAACATAGCCTTTAGTCCCAAGCTAGTTGGGGTAGGCTAGAGATGAAACCCATATGAAAACAAGACAAAAGAACGTAGAAAGACACAAGACGTAGGATAAAGATAGGGTAGATAGAAAAGGAAGCAAAGTCATGGTTCAGCACGTTAATAGCTAGCCTCCAAGCGCTCCCCGTCCAAAAAGCTAAATCCTTGGAGATATTCCACTCCTTAAGGTCTCGCTTAACCGCCTCGTCCCAAGTCGGCCCTAGGCCGACCTCTACCTCTCTTTACATTATCTACCCGCTCTAGAACTCCACTACGCACCGGCGCCCTCGGGAGGCCTCCGTTGAACATGTCCAAACCATCTCAACCGATGTTGAATCAATTTCTCCTCGATAGGAGCCACCCCGACCCTATCCCGAATATCTTCATTCCGAACTCTATCCCTTCTAGTATGCCCGCAAAACCAACGCAACATACGCATCTCGCCATACACTTAGCTGTTGGACATGTCGCCTTTTGTAGGCCAACATTCAGCACCATACAAAGATCGCCGGGCGAATCGCTGTCCTATAGAACTTCCCTTTAGCTTCGTGATACCCTCTTGTCACATAGGATGCCGTAAGCTTGACGCCACTTTAGCCAACCTGCTACGATTCTATGTCTAACATCTTCATCAATGTCGCCATCCTTCAGTAGCATAGATCCTAAATACCGAAAAGTATCCTTCTTGGCCACCACTTGTCCATCCAGGGGTGACATCCTCATCCTCGTGCCTAGTCGGGCTAAAGTCGCACATCATATACTCGGTCTTGGTCCTACTCAATCTGAACCCTTTCGACTCTAGCGTGTGCCTCCACGGCTCCAACTTCTTATTTACCCTCGCTCTACTCTCATCCACTAACACCACATCATCAAAGAAAAGAGCATACACCAAGGGATATCACCCCGTATATCCCTTGTGACCTCATCCATCACCGTAGTAAATAAATAAGGGCTCGGCTCTTGACCCTTGATGTAGTCCTATGTTAATTGGAAAGTCACCGGTATCGCCATCACATGTTCGAACACATGTCGCCGCATCCTTGTACATATCCTTGATGAGGGTAATGTACTTAGTTGGGACTTTGTGTTTTTCTAAGGCCCACCACATGACGTTTCGGTACTTTGTCATACGCCTTCTCGAGGTCAATAAAGACCATGTGCAAGTCCTTCTTCTCGCTCCCTAAATCTCTCCATCAACTATGTCGTACTAAGAAAATCGCCTCCATGGTCGACCTCCCGCATGAACCCAAATTGGTTTTGGGTCACACTTGTCGACCCTTCGTAGGCGATGCTCGATAACCCTCTCCCACAGCTTCATCGTATGGCTCATCGCCTTAATCCCCCGGTAGTTAGTACAACTTTGAACATCTCCCTTATTCTTGAAGATTGGTACTAATATACTTCGTCTCCATTCTTCAGGCATCTTGTTCGACCGAAAAATGAGGTTAAAAAGCTTAGTCAGCCATACTACCGCTCTCGCTCCCAGACATCTCCACACCTCAATGGGGATGCCATCGTGGCCCATCGCTTTACCTCCCTTCATCCTCTTGAAAGCCTCCCCGATCTCGCGCCTCCCGAATCCTCCTCACAAAGCGTCTACAAGTATCGTCAAATGAGTCGTCCAACTCAAAGGTAGGACTATCATTCTCCCCATTGAACAGACTTATCGAAGTACTCTCGCCATCTGTCCTGATCTCCTCGTCCTTCGCCAGCGATCGATCTGTCCCATCCTTGATGCATTTGATTTGGTTTATGTCCCTTGTCTTCCTCTCACGTATCCTAGCGATCCTATAAATATCCTTCTCCCCTTCCTTCGTGCCTAGCCGTTGGTAAAGGTCATCAAAAGCCTGACCCTTTGCTACACTCACAGCTCGCTTTGCAGCCCTCTTCGCTATCCGATAGCCCTCGATGTTGGCTGCACTCTTGTCGAGATGGAGGCGCTTTTGAGCACTCCTTCTTCTCCTTAATAGCCCTTTGTACCTCGTCGTTCCACCACCAGGGTGTCCTTCGCTTCCTTCTTGCCTCCCCTACTCACACCCAACACTTCGAGGCCACCTTCTAAAAAAAAAAAAAAAAAAAAAAAAAAAGAACTCATGACGCACCACCTCATTTAAAATGGGATAATTCCCAAACCAAAACACACACATAGGCCATGTTTGGTTTCTAGGGACTAAACTTTTTCTAGTCCTAGGGACTAATAAAAAAGTCTCTCCAAGAGAGTCTTTTAGGGACTAATATAGAGTAAAAGTCTCAAAAAAAAAGTCTCTCCCCTGTTTGGTTTTTGGTAGGGACTAAAAGGGACTTTTTTTAGTCCCAAGGACTAAAAAGTCCCTAAACCAAACAACCCCATAGAGATCTTCCTGCTAACCATAGGTTTATGTGCTTAGTTTTGCCGTCATGGGAAAATGATGGGGGTGATCCTCAAACCAAAAACACACACATAGAGATCTTCCCAATAACCATAGGTTGGTGTCTCGTGATAGACTATGTGCTTAGTTTTGCCTCATGAGCTTGTGTTTGGTGTACAAAAATTTCACCTCCGTTCTAAATTATATGCCGTTATGGTATTTTTAGGTATAGGTTTATAGAAAAACTATGCATCTAGATACATGAAAAAAAAAAAATATGCCTGATTGAGTAATCAAAATACAACATATATATAAAAAAGAGAGAGAGAAAAGGAACTTAGACCTAGTTTTTCTCACTTAACTGGGCCAAATCTTGTTCTGCCTGTACAACGTAAAATGAAAAGCAAAAGATAACAAAATAAAACAACAAGCTAGACAAAACGGGTCTTTTGACCTTTTGGACTGAATAGAAGTCCACAACAAACAATCATTTATAGAGAAGTGAGGATGGGATGGAATGATGAGTGACTGACTACAGCTTGTTCTACCTGGACAATGCAAATGAAAAGCAAAACAGAGCAGAATAATAACACGCTATATAAAACAGTTCTTTGGACCTTTTGAACTGAAATGAGGATGGGATGGGATGGGATGAAGGGTGAATGGCTAACAGCCACAGATAGTACGCTCATAGCTAACAATAAGCCACAGTCCCACAGCTAGTGCACTGGCTACACAAACTACCAGACAATATTTCTTGATACAACTGTCTGTATGGACCAAGAACATCGAGTTATACAGTTATACAGATGTAAGATGTACATGCAGCAGAGCCATATTACATATTTATACTGTTTTCAGTTAGTGTATGTAAATCAGGCCCAAATATTCGATTCAAGTCACACAACACCCCATGTGTGGCTACTGGGATTGGGGCCAACTGGAGCATATATGTCTCACATATATGATGATATACACACGCAATGTCTGATGTGTCAAACTGAATGTTTTGCTTGATAAGCTCCGCTCAGTAACATGTAACCTTTACGCTCAATCAACAAATTTCCAAACTAGTGCTCCCTCCTTTTCAAATTGTAAGTCAGTTCTAGATTCTCTAGATACTTTGTTTTACTATGTATTTAGACAGTGTATATCTAGATGCATAGAAAAAACTATGTATCTAAGAAGCCAGAATAATTTACAATTTGGAATGGAGGGAGTAGATAGGAGGCAAACATTCTTAAGAAACAGAAGCTGGTCTGCTATAGCTTGGACGATCTGACTTTAGCGATGAGTTCTCTTCTCAAAATCTTTCCTGAAGCAGATTTTGGTACGCTGTTCACAAAGGTAACCCTCCTCAACTTTTTGTAGTATGCGACCTATAATTTATGAACAAAATCGGTAATGTATATTAACACGGTTGTATCAGTTGATGGAAAAATAGAGTAATGTTAATTCACTCAGGAATTACAAATGTTCCATACTAGTGAGACAGGTACTGAGAGAGTTAGAGTGGCCGACGGAAACAATTAAGCCAAGGTTTCTACATAGGCTCACCTGCTTTTCAATAAACTTCTGGACATCAACTTCAGTCAAAGAACTCACAGGCGACCTCACAACGTAGGCAATAGGAACTTCACCAGCTTCAGCATCCGGGAACCTTGAGAACAAGTATATCTTCCCATAAGATACAACAAAAAGAAAAACAGATTTCGAAAACACACCCACAAAAGTAGCTATCAACCCCAATGTTAGGTAGCTAAACTTACGGGATAACAACAGCATCCATAATTTCTGGATGAGACAGAAGAAGCCCTTCAAGCTCAGCGGGTGCAATCTGCCACAGGAAAAATAAGAGATTCCACTAAAGGAAAACACATGATATAAGATTGAAAAGAGAAAATAAAATATGTGAATAAGGCCGACCGATTTTATGATAGTTAGATTGACTAGTAAAGAAAAAAATACACTGATTCAGGACATTCAGAAAACTCCCATGCTTCCTAATAGATATTCACAAGACACTGCAGTTTCTAGTTATATCTGGCAAAATGATTTAAATATTTAACTGTATGAAGTGTTCTAGATGAAAACTAATCTATGTGCTAAATAATAATTTGTATGAATCTGAATGCTTAGTAGAACTGCAAGCATTAGCTGCAGAAAGGACCCAAATCAGGATGGAAAAAAATCTCCTTTTTCGCTAAGCGCTGTTCAAATTACTAATTTTCATCCCCACATGATTATAAGTAAAAGTTTGCAGAAACTAAAAATTTATTTGTGAAAAAAATGAGAATCTTTACCTGAAAACCTTTGTACTTAATCAGTTCTTTGAGTCTATCAACTACAAAAAGCTGACCTCCTTCATCAAAGTATCCAATATCACCAGTATGCAACCACCCTTGCTTGATTGTGAATTCAGTAGCTTGCACATTGTTGAAATACCCTAGAAATAATATACTCAAATGAGTAGGAAAATGTTTTGGCCACAATATCTCTCTAGGATAGAACACAATGGAAATTTTGAGAGCTATTGTGGGAAAATAAAAATGTAGATAAACAGCACGTTGACAAGGAGCTTTCTAGGTGGATTATCTTAAACATTGGGAGTTTTTTTAATGGAAAACATTTGCTGCTTAATAGTACTAACTCTTACATTGTAAACAGCTAAGTGTAAACTAAAAAGCATTACCGCCAAATGCTAGAGTCTAACAATAATATTTATTGACCGAGGTTGGTAATGTTTAGTAGTTGGCAAAAGGGACGAAGAATTAAAACACAATGTATACTGGCAAAAATTAAAATTCTACCTTGCATTATGTTCAGTCCTCGAACACAAATTTCTCCTAGTTGATTTGGTGGCAGACATTTCAATGTTTCTACATCAACAATTTTTGCTTCAACTCCCGAGACAAGTGCTCCAGTCGACCCAAATTGACGAACTTGTCCTTTTTCTGGGTATTCTAAAGATATGATCCCACAAGTTTCAGTCATTCCGTAACCCTGCAAGAGCAGCACCGTATTCCATCAAACAAAGGGTGTGTTTGGATCTACTATGAATTACAAGAATCAGCTAAAAAGAGAATGAGATGCAAACACTCCTCCTTCTAGTGTGGACAAACAACTGTCAAACCGTCCAGATTTCAATAATCGATCCATTATATCCTACAAACCTACTATTTGTATTCTTATAATCCTCAGTAGATCCAAGCAGGCCCTTAGGCATGGAAAATTTGCTTAGTTTACAGCTGTCATGACTCTGGAGTGAATGGAATGCAAAAAAGAGTGCACGTTTTGAACAGATTCAGCAGCATAGGTACATGTATGGTCTGTAAAGAGAAATGGAATGCATCCACAAACCCACAATAGGAGATGAACCCCATTAAGTTAGTTACTACTATGGTGGTCACTTAGCTCCTCAGGTGTAGGATTACTGAAGCCATGTTATGGAATGAACTCAGCTGTCAAAGTTTAGTTGTGATTTGAGGAACCCCCATGTAATTATAATTTGTTTACCACAACACACAGCAGGGGTTTCCTGTGCTGAATTTCTGTAAAAAGAAAACTGCCCATGCCTGCAGACTAGGCATCTTATGTTTACAGGTGGACACGCTATTCAGTTCCTTGATGCTACTTTGTTATTATCATGTGGATCACACGGCTGACATCGGATCAGCAGCATCATATATAATATAAATAATTGTGTATTAATATCTCAAAATGAGCTGTAGGACAAAGAAAAATAAAGGCAGACTACATGTCCACATCACATAATTTTGCGACCTCAGCTCGCTCAGTTTGACTTAGGAATATCAATATCGTGCTCAATAATTTTGCAGTTTGGAGCAGCACAGAGTATGGGAATATGACAACCAATGGCCTAAAACTAAGCAAAGGATGCACACCTAGTGCATATAACCAGAACTGTCATCTTGTGCCTTACTTCCAAGTATACAGCATCAAAATTTCACTTTCCTATAGTTATAAAAAGAGGGAGAGTCACTTTCTCAGTTTCTCTGTTCCAAAAGGCCAAATCAAGTCTATAGCCCTTATTTGGTATTTCCATCATCACTATTTTGTCTTTGGTGGAGCAGTATCAAAAAGATTTGAAAACTCTTATAGCTAAGGACAACAGAATCGAGGTCAGCCTCCTCAAAGACACTGCTGAAAAAGGATGAAACATTGGTCCATTCAATCCAAGAAAGATCTTACCATCAGCCCATCATCATCATGGTTATACCATAATCACATGAAAGAGCTGCAAAATCATGAATGATCAATTACCTGGACAATCTCGGCTTCTGGAAAGTTCTTGGCCACGCCCTCCATCACGTCCTTGCCGAGCGGCGCTGCGCCAGAGCCGATGAACCTGAGCGAGCTGAGGTCGTATTTCCCGCCACTCCCGAGCTTGGCGAGCGCTATCATGACCGGCGGCACGCAGAAGAGGTGGGTGACACGGTGCCGCTGCACGGCGGCCATCACAGAGTCCATGTCAAACCCCGACATGACGACGACGGCGTTGCCACGCTGCATCTGACCGAACGTGATGACGGACAAGCCGAAGATGTGGAACATGGGCAGGAAGCAGAGGAAGACGTTGGGCCCCTCTCCGTGCTCGTCTTGGTCCGCAGTGACCATGGCCCCCGCCGAGATGAAGTTGCGGTGCGTCAGGATCACGCCCTTGCTCGCCCCCGTCGTGCCGGACGAGTAGAGCAGCGCGGCCGTATCGCTCTGCTTCGTCGGCGGGCGGCGGTAGTCCGTCTCCCGCGCCCCAGAAACGAGGTCTGAGTAGAGCGTGACGCTGACGCCCTGAGGCTTGAGGCGGCGGCGCCGTCGACGTCGAGCAGGATGGTGGGGAGGCCGAGCTCCACGATTTTAGGAAGGAGTTCAGATACTGTGATTGCGAGTTTGGCGCGCGAGTCGGTGACCTGCTTGGCGACCTCCCGAGTGGTATAGACGGGGTTGGCCGTGGTAGCGACGGCGCCGAGGGCGGTGACGGCGAAGAAGCAGACCGGGTAGAGGGGAGCAGTTGGGGGCAAACAAGAGGACGACGTCGCCGCGCCGGACGCCCGCGCGCGAGGAGAGCGCGACGGCCGTGGTGAGGACGGCGGAGCGAAAGGCGGCGAAGGTGAGGGATTGGCCGGTGGCGGAGTCGACCAGCGCGAGAGCGGAGGGGCACGCGTCGGCGCGGCGGAAGAGGAGGTCGTTGAGGGAGAGGCCCGGGTCGGACTCGATGCGCACGGCCGGGCGCAGGGAGCGGTACACTCCGTCCGCCCCGTAGCCCGCGGCCGGCGCCGCCGTGCGGGCGGCCATTGGCTTCGATTTGTTCTGTTGCGCCGCCCGTTAGAGTGGCGTGCGTGGAGGTGGAATCCGAGTGGTGGTGCCTCGGAGGTGCCTCCGTTTTGTTTTGTCCCGCCTCTCCTCTCCAACGATATCTACGTGGTCTCCACAAGATTCGTGTCGGGTAGTTCTCTCGGTTACCAAATTATTTATGTTTTTATTTTTTCTAGACAATGCACCCGTCTCTAAATATCTATCGTTTAAGTTTAAAATAACTTCAACTAATGATATAGTATTGTAAAAGATGTTTGAATTTAGTTTTTAAATAAATTCATTTGAAGATACAAATGTTGCATATATTTATTATAAACCCGAGCCAAACTTACGGCATACACATCAATGACGACAATTATTTGGGGAAAAAGAGCGAGTGCATGTTTTTAGTATGTACTACTCAATCATAAGTTGTAAGCCGTTTGACTCTATTACCCAAGTTTGTTCACTAGTCTTATTTAAAAAAATTGTGCAAACATAGGCAAATTTAAGTTATTTTTGAAAACTTTTATTAATAAAGGAAGCCACGACAAAAGAAATGATATTTTGCATAATGTTTTGCGTAAGACTAATAGACAAACTTGGTATCAAAAAAGACAAATGACTTGGAGAAAGTACCTAGATGTAATGTATATATATGCGCATAACAAAAACTAAGTATGTAGAAAAGTCAAAACATCTTATAATTTCAAATGGAATGAGTACTATGTTTAAATCCGTCTATCCCGAAAGGCCTAAAATCCTAATCTAGACATGCATGCAGTACTATCTATGATGTATCCGAATTTAAATACCTAAAATTGGATTCCTGATATGCGCCCTTCCGTTTAAAAAAAAAAAAAAAAAAAAACTGACTTATAGTATCTAGTTTGGTGGAACGCAAAGGCAGATGGAGCTAGTTTTGAGCGGGGAGAGGCCCCGTGCGCTGACTTTTGAGCTAGTTTTTGTTTCACTCGCGTCCGCTCGATTCGCGTGAACAAACATCACCCACCACATGGATGGCGCACGTACCGGTAGCGTATAACATGGAGACTTTCAATTATTCACAATTCCATGGCAGTAACGTTTGCCATTTTTTCGGCACACGGATCCCAATCCGATCGCACGCGACTCGCGTGACATGCTGGGCAAAACATCTCTTTCCAATGGTTGGCCAATTTGCCGCTGGGGATTTAAATATCTGGCACGGTGGACATTTCACATTTGGACAAGCAACCGGCGCGGTCATGTCATGAATCAACGTCTCGTAGCAACTGCCACATATATATATTTATTATTATCATCAACGTCAAGAAGAAATAACCTCCGATCCGCCTGGTGGTCGCTGCGTCGGCCACCACGCACCACGCCCATGCGCCGGCCAGCCTCGCTGCGGGCTGCGGCGCACGCGCGGCCACGCGAGCTCACCGGGGTCCAGTGAGCTGCGGTCCCACTTGCAGGTAAGGCCGAGTGATCCAGCCGGTGCAGGCGTCCCAACGGTAATAGCCGGTACCATAGTCTGTTTATGTAGAGGTGTGAGAGAAAGGAAAAAACTAATTTATACTACTCGGTTTATGGCTACAAGGCTACAAATACAATTAACTACAATAGATAGATGGATTGATCTACGGTATATACTCTCTCCTGACTGGTATTAGAAGTCGTTTTGGACAAGGTTTTGGTCAAACATTGGGAATATAAATCATCAATAACTTTTAAGTGGTTGAGTTTGTAAATATAAAAATTATACGAATAGATTTGTCTTAAAAAATACTTTGATAAAAGTATACATATGTCACATTTCCATAAATATTTTTATAATAACAAAGCGGTCAAAGTTGTGTTTTGGAGACCGTGTCGATGTCCTAAACGACTTCTCATACCAGCCCTGAGGGAGTATATTAGTCTAGAACCTAATAAGCAAAACCGAATTGTCTTAACTTTTCACGGTTGCTGGAGCAGCTCTGCAATAACCATAGCGTGTCGGGCTTCAGCAGCATCGCACATTGCAAAAATACAATGCATCTTCGACTTGCCGTCGTTTCCTTTGCCTCTCAGTCAGTGGTGGAACTCGCATAAACCTTTAGGTGCGGCATACCTTAGGGCAGCTGCAACGCTGGCAGCACAGTTCCGCAACGCAGGCAACCTCATCGATCCAGATAGACAAGTCATTTAAGGCCACTATTCTCCCTACGTAGCCAACAAATGATTTTTTTTTCTGGTCCTCTTCCACTTCCTGCTCTCTCTCTCTCTCAAAAGTTGATTTTACTGGTAGCCTTTACCCACGCAAGGAGTGGTCCTGTATAGATGGGACGTCATGATGGGGTGTGTGCGCGCGCGTTGCAAAGCTCTCTTCATCTGCTGCCCCTTTCTTTTGTCAGCTGAGGACATCGGCTCTTCTGCAAGCACCCCTGACACACTACAAGGTTAACAAAGGATGTGACATGGACAACAAACGCAGATGTGGCACTTGGGGCAACATGCCAGAGTGGAGCGATGGAGAAGACCTTAGCTCTCTAAGATGGCACCGGCACCGGGTCCATGCACTATACTGCAACTACGTGCACTATACAAAATCTAAAACACCTCACGTGCGTAAGGCATAGTTAAATTTCACATGACAGTTTTTTAGGTCAATTTGGTGGGGGTGGGTGGGGGGACCCAAAGGATTCTCACCGCATTTTCATTTTACTGGTATTCGGACAAGCCGAGCAGTGAAAAGGGTGCAAGCACCAAGTACATGGGGTGACTTTTGAAGGTTTCACGGTGTACAAAGAAGAGGGAAAGCATCAACACAAATAAGATAACAACAACGCAAACAATAGCAAGGGTAATACTAGAGTAAGCCAAAAGTTTGTCAAGTGAGCGTCGATTTGCGCCATCGTCGAGCAGCATACTCGACAATTTTACCATGGCTCTTGTGCCCCGATCTACTCCTCGTAGCTACGCCACTCTGCTACCACCCTCCCTCCGAGAACCAACGGTAAAATGGAGACTAAGAGTGATGATGAACACGCGAAATGTTCGTCACATGCCGCTTGACATAATATAACAAATAAATTATTCCCATCCAATGGAATGCAAGATCAAAGCATGCTAAATGAAAAAAAAACAAACTTGAAAACTTGGGCATCCTCGAGGATGGAACCGTTAGAGCCCCCCCCCCCCGGCACCCCTTGGCGACGGCGCCCGCCACCACGCCGATCTCCCTCCTCAGCCCGCCTCCCTCCAATCCAACCCCAAATCCGAGCTCCCCGTCCCCCGATCTATCGGTCCATGGGTACCACTCCGCTAGTCCGTCCTCCAGCCAGCGCGGGCCGTTCCTCCGCCCTCGGCCTCCGCTGGCTCCCCGTCGGCGTCGACCGTCGGACGCGCTCGGTGGGAAGGGCCCGGCAGCCACGCCGCGTCGCGTGACCCTCGGCGTGCACCGAGGGATGCGCCCGGCGGCTGGCGGGGCTGGCGGCCACGGCCGGCCCTCCTCCCGCGCGCCCCCGAGGTGCCGCCGATGGAGCGCTCTCGGAGGCGGCGCCGGCCGTCACGGCCCCCTCGGCTCGCCGCCGTTGCCTCCCTCCCGAGGTGCCGCCGCGCGAGCCCGTCGTCTTGGCGACCCCCGCCGCCGCTCCGGGATCTTTGCCTCCTTGGCATCCACGCCAACATCGGAGGACTCCGCCCGCCGCGGCCGTCGTGGCCGCCCGGGCGGGGTCGTTGCTTCTGCCGCCGGACCGTGCCGCCCGGCTCGCCTGGCCGGGCGGAACCAAGGCATCGACCTTGTCGCGCCCGCCCCCGCACCGAGCCTGTCGTTGTCGCCCGTCTTCTTCGCCCCCTGTTTCCCCATCCTTGGGCAAGACCGGTGTCTTTGTTTAGTCTCCGGCTGCTCCAACGATACGGATGTGCCGAGCCGTGCTTCCTTCGTCGACCTAGAAGAGGGCGAGATTGGCTGACGCCGCCCGCGCCTCCTTCACGGGGCCGGCCATCGTGCCCGTGCCTCCTCCACCCGAGCCGGAGCTATGTGACGCCGGTCGGGCGCGGCGCAAGCCCCTCCCTCTCCGACTCCGGCAACTTCCCCAGCTCCAGCACCTTCACGGGCACACCGCCCCTCGCTCGGGCCGTGGCGACCACTCCTCGGTGACCAACACCCTAGGTAAACTCTCACCGGAGGCCGCCATTCCCCACTCCGCGGGGAGATCAAAAGAGCAACGGTGGGAGGATTCGCTACCTCACGGGCGACTCCGGAAGTTCAGCGATGATGAGCTCATCGACCCGCCTCCGGTTCGAGGCGTTTTTTCGGCCTCCACCCCGAAATCTGGCCTCTACCGGAGTCGCACCGACGCAGCCCATGGTCGCCGCTCCCCAAGCCCGGAGGTGTCGGACACCTCGGCCAGGTCGAGGCGATGGGCCGGGACCCTCCTCCGGGCTGGCCGGCGCCACACGGTCGCCATCCCCTTGGAGGGGCCGACATCATCGTCGTCGTCGTCGTCGTCGTCGAGCCGAGGACCCGGGACCGCAGCCGGTCCAACGGCGGCACCCTCGGCCGGCCGGTGCTGCGTATCAACGGCTTGGTGCGCGGCTGGTCGGCGTGTGCCCGCGCACCAACGGCTCGGCCAGACACCTACCGGACGCCGCCGGCACCCTTCGCCGCTCTTCGACCACTCGACACCACGTTCCTCGGCGGCGGCGTCTGTCGACGCCGATGGCTTCACGCTTGTTCGAGCCGTTGCCGAGGGCGCCGCCCGGTAACCGCCTCACCATCGCCGCCGGGCGGGCCGCACCGCCGCTCTCGTCGGCCTCTGCTTCAACCGCCCGGGCGGCCGACCACATCGCCGCCAGTGCACCTCCTCGTCCCCGCCGCCTCTTCGCGCCTTTAGCACGAGGCACCGGGCCAAGGATTGCAAGCATCATCACCACCATCGCCGCCCACCTCGGCGCCCTCCATCGACACGCCCGCAGCGGCGCCCATCCGCGTGGTGCCGGCGGCCAGATGGCGGCGGCGGGCGCCCGAGCGCCGAACCGCCACGGCTCCAATCCGTGTCGGAGATTCTGCCCGGCTCCCAAGACTTCCCGGCGGCGCGGGCGACTGTGGGGATGCCCCTCGTCGTTGGGCAACGCGCTGCGCCGTGGGGCGCCGTCGCGTTCGACGTCATCGCCGGCGCGCGCGCAGCGCAAGCCTTCGAGGGTGCTCAACATCGTCGCCCGGCCGATCTTGCCGTTGACCCGCTGTCGCTTCCGTCGTCGCCGGCCGGGCTGACCCCCGTTACACGGGTTGACCCGATGCTCATTGAGCTCACGGCCTCCATCGCCCGTGCGCCCGGTGACATTCCCCGGAGGGCGAGGTCGTGGCGGCCCACTTGCCTACGGTGGCTCGCCGTCTCGTGGCACCCCTGCCGCGGCCTACCGCTCCAGGGCTGGTGGTCGACTGGTGGGCCGACTTGGTCGAGGCCGAGTTCGCCATTCCACTAGTCGCCGTCGTGGACGCGACACCAGGCAGCCCCGCAGCCTCGTCGCCCCGGGTTGAGGAGCACAACGAACCTGCGCTACAGCCTGAGGCTGTGAACGTTGTGCTCCCGATACCTGATGCTAGTGGCCCTGGAGCTTGTGGCATCGAAGATGGGTGCACTGCACACTCTTCCAACCCGGTGCCCGTGCCGTCGGTTGATGAGTTCATAGCCGCGTTCAAGAGGCCGCTGGAGCCATCCATACTATCCACGCCGGTCTTGAGGAAGACGCGCCCGCGCCATGATGCCTCCGAGCTAATGCCAAAACGCAGTGCACACGCTCGTACAAAAGAGTGGGTCCAGACACCTTATGCCGGAGGACCAGGCAAGGAAAGTTATGCTCAAGAAGATGGGGATCGAGGTCGAGGCTGAGCGTGAGGATGCGGTCTCCTTTGCTGAGCTGCAGGCTGCACTCACGGGCCCTAACGCCGAGGTCAACAGGGAGGCCATGGAGGTCTTCCTTCTGCGGGGGAAGAAGCGGCGCATCGGTGCAGCCGAGTGCTCGTGGTCTAGTCGCGTCTCGGCTTTCTTGTAATCGAGCTTTGCGGGTTGCATCCGTAGTTAGGTTGTTTGCCTTGTGTTGTGTTGGGGTGTTTTTGTTTTGTTTTACGTTTTCGCAGCCTGATGTCTGCTTTCGGCATCCCGGCTTAGTTTGTATTTGGATTTGGTTTTCCTCCTCTTAATGAAACACGGGTGAATGGCCCGATCGCGAAAAAAAAAAAAGCATGCTAAATACAATAGAAACTTGCAGATGGAGTAGGGGCTTGCATTTCTCTAGGGGCCAGGCCTGAATGGGTGTGGACCGGTAAGCCGGTAATGGTGGCTCCCAAACAGATGCCTCTCGGGGCGCGCGGTGGGACGTGGCGCCGTGCACTTAACAAGCGAGGTGGCCAATTTCTACGCATGTCGTGTACAGGGAGTCGAGGACCCACAGTCAGATATGAACATGTATAGGAACGCATATAGACATTGGACGCTAGCACAGAGCGAGCACGGCGCTCGCCGCGACGGCCACCGCATGAGGCGAAGCGGAGGTGCTCGGTTATGCGTCATAGCCATCTCGACTTCCATATTCGTGCATTTTTTTCCTCTAAGTTGAGGCGCGACTCCGTTAAAGATACGATCGAAGGGCCTTGCTCTCCCCCTTCGTGCCCGATTGCCCGAGCAGTACAGCAGCGCGACCGCTGTGTTGCTCCGTTTGGATGGTGCTCGGTGGGCTCCGATACTGAGACTTCTGCACACACCTCCCATTTTCGGTAATCTGAATGGCACCTTATAGTCTTCGTTCGGCACGGCTCCTCTAGTGGCTTAAGGAGCCGTTTGGAGCCCATTTTGTGCCAAACAGAGTAAAACAAAACGACTTCTGTTAAAAAGTCTCTTGAATCGTGCTCTGACAAAGGTTTAAAGTATGATTGAGACAAAAATAGTAGCTTCATTCAGGTCCACCTCATCCTACGTAGCAATCTATGTAACAACATGTTTTAAATGTGAAACTGTTTTACCAAACAATTTACAGCCTAAAAAGCGGCTTCTATAGTGAAGTAGAATCGTGTCAAATGGGGCCTTAGAATAGTGGGAGCCAATAAGCTTACAAGAGTAAATCATTCTCTTTTTCCCCCTCCTTTTACCTATGACAAGTGATGCAGATAACATGAGAAGTGAGAACACAATGTCTGACGGTGCTCAACTGAAATGGTTTGATTTTTGCACAATCTTGAGGCAGCATTGTTCTGAACACATAGAAGTACACTGCTATATCTTGGTTTTTATGGTATAACTTGGGCAATGAGCTCCCTTCTTAAAATCTTTCCTGAAGGAGATTTTGGTAGACTGTCCACAAAGGTTACCCTCCTCACCCTTTTGTAGTGTGCGACCTGCACAACAATGCAGTTCATGAAAAAAAACACTGTATTTCAATGACAAAAAGGCAATAACAGTTCCACACAGAAAAAAAAAAAACTACATAAATATTAAACACAAGTATCACCAAGTGAACAATGATCGTTCAGAATCACTGAGAACTATACGAGAAGAAGTTATTAAAAACCGAGAACAAAAAAGTTTCAGCTATTGTTGAGTAAAGCCAAATATGCACGGAAAATTACGAGGCTAAAGAGTTAAAGCCAGTACGTTCCTAGTCAGCATCACCTGCTTTCCAATAAAATTCTTGACATCAGCTTCACTCAAGGAACTTGTTACTGATCGGACAATGTAGGCAACAGGAATTTCCCCAGCTTCAGCGTCAGGAAACCTTAAAAACGAGTTGAATCCGCGGTTATGAGATAAAAAAAAAAATCAACAACTGGAACTATTCATGATATAAACAGAGAAAAAACCATAAAGAATTAGGTGGCTCAACTTACGGGATAACCGCAGCATCAAGAATTTCTGGATGAGACAAAAGTAGCCCTTCAAGCTCAGCCGGTGCAATCTATGTCCAATTAAATAAAAACCATATTTTATTCAAAAATAATAATAAAAACAATATTTCCTCCAAGAGCCCTTTAGGATAAATGATAGTATGGTATTCCCCAAAAAAACAACCCATGCACACACTATTTTCCTCCAAAAGGACAAATAATATGATATTCCCGGAGAAACAACACATGCACATTGGTAGGATTGAGTTCTTGAATTCTTTCAACATGATAGCAAGATTGCATAGAATTGATATTTTTACCTGAAATCCTTTGTATTTAATCAGCTCTTTAAGTCTATCGACAACAAAAAGATCGCCTTCTCCATCAAAGTAGCCAAGATCACCGGTATGCAACCACCCTTGCTTGATTGTAGATTTTGTAGATTCCACATTATTGAGATATCCTAAAAGTATTACACAGTCAAATAAGTAGGGGATGCATCCCATTAGCTGAGGGGAGAGAATAGAGAAATACACCGGTGAACGATGTTCATAAACATGTATGGTTCCATGTAGTGAGCTTGTTTAGGCCAGAAACATATTTTTTTTTTTAACATGTTGATTGTTTTGTAATTGAAAGCAGTTTCTACTTCATAATGCCAGTCATTCATGATAAACAACGAACGCAAAGACGATAATGATACTAGCAAATGATTAATTCCCGTTGTCATGTCTTTTGATTGAGCCGCACTATTTTGTATTTAGCTGGCCAAGAAATTGACACCATGGTTCCTTTTGAATAAAACCTTGTTTGATCTGGAAGGAAGAGGTGTGGCGCGGCCAAGCAGGAGAGAAGGATGCATATACGAAGCATGATTCAAATTTACCTTGCATTATGTTTGGTCCTCGAACACAAATTTCTCCAAGTTGATTCGGAGGAAGATGTTTCAGTGTCTCTACATCGACGATCTTTGCTTGGACTTCTGTGACGAGTGTTCCAGTTGACCCAAATGGTTTAGTAGTCTTTCCTCTTTCAGGGTTCTCTAGTGATATGAGCCCACAAGATTCAGTCATCCCGTAACCCTATAAGAGGAGCAGCATACAGTAGAAAAGTTTACGCATGACCACATTTTTGAACGGTTACATCAACATTTCTTATTTCTTATAGATGAATGTGATGGTATCGTCTAAATAGTTCAATTTTACTCTATTTATTCAGATGAAGCTTTACGCCGTTTAGTTCCGGTGATGTGGAAGGTTATTATGCCACGTTGTATTTCTAATTCTTTTGTGGCTGTCAACTGAATTGTTACTAGTGACAACTTTATCTATAAGGCCATTACCAACACTCCACGTGGATGTTAGCCATGTCCGGCCATGATGTAGGCTCAGACAACAAAAAGCAAAAAAGATGTTGGTATCTCATATAGTGTGGCTTGTAGATACGTCGAGTGCTCCATCTAACAAAAAGCTCAAGTGTCTGATCAGTTACCTGTATAACATTGGCGCCCGGGATGTCCTTTGCCACGGCTTCCATCACATCCTTGCCAAGCGGCGCGGCGCCACAGATGATGAACCTGAGCGACCTGAGGTCGTACCTCCCGGTCCCGGCGCTCCCATGCTTGGCGAGCGCGATCATCACCGGCGGGACGCAGTAGAGGTACGTGACGCGGTGCCGCTCCACGGCGGCCATCGCGGCGTCCATGTCGAACCGCGGCATCACGACGACGGCGTTCCCGCGCTGCAGCTGCCCGAGCGTGACGATGGAGAGGCCGTAGAGGTGGAACATGGGCAGGAAGCAGAGGAGCACGTTCCGCCCCTCCCCACGCGCGTCCTGGTCCGACGCCAGCATGGCGTGCGCCACGATGAAGTTGCCGTGCGTCAGGACGACGCCCTTGCTCTCCCCCGTCGTGCCCGAAGAGTACAGCAGCGCGGCCGTGTCGCTCCGCTTGATCGGTGGGCGGCGGTACTCCGTCTCCTGCACCCCGTCGATGAGGTCCGAGTAGAGCGTAACAACGTTGGCGTCTGAAGTCACGGAGGCGCCGGCGTCGCCGTCGAGGAGGATAACGGGGAGTCGGAGCTCCGCGACCTTGGGTACGAGGTCGGAGACTGTGACGACGAGCACCGCGCGGGCGTCGGCGGCCTGCTTGGCGATCTCTCTGGCGGTGTAGAGCGGGTTGGCCGTAGTTGCGACGGCGCCTAGAGCGGTGACGGCCAGGAAGCAAACGGGGTAGAGGACGCAGTTGGGCGCGAGGAGGAGCACGACGTCGCCGGGACGCACGCCCGCGCGCGCGGGAGAGAGCCGCGGCCGCGGTGAGAGCTGCGGAGCGCAGTGCGGCGAAGGTGAGGGCGCTGCTGTTGTCGGCGTCGACCAGCGCGAGCGCGGAGGGGCACGCGTCGGCGTGGCGGAAGATGAGGTCGTTGAGGGAGAGAGACGGGTCTGACGGGATGGGCACCGCCGGGCGCATCGATCGGTACACGCCGTCCACGCCGTAGCCCGCGGCCGTCACCTCCTTGCTCGCCATCGCCGTCCCTTGGCTGCGCTGCGTCCACCGTCCAGGCTCACTCCCCTAGCTGATGTATGTACATGCATGGGCATACTGACCAACTACTCGATCGCTCCGCGCTAACTTCGTACGTACAACCAAAACATTTCACATGTCACTGCGTCAGAGATGAGAACATTTGATTTTGAAGAACCATGCGGTGAGAACGTGTGGCGATTGAGGACAGCCTCGACTGGACGCAACGGGAGCGACGGCAGGGCTTGTCGAACTGAACTTGTACCTGTCCTGGACAAGTGAAAGATCTCCAACTAGAAATTTCCTAAAATTTTGCTGAATAAGCTCTCGGCTCCTGAATCCTTGGGCCTATACAATATCAGAGGCTCGCACTGATCAATGTGCAAATAAGTATAATCCATTAACTTCAAAATACGGATGCATGAAAAATGAGATGTGATCCCAGAGTTCTTTTCTTTTATATATGTACAAGGGTGACCGGGACTGTACAGGTAGAGACTAAGTTTAAACTTCCTGCACAATGCGTGCAGAGAATTAGAGATATATATACAATCGTTGAATCAATTTTGTTAACGTTTTGGCTCCGGACATCTAGAATAAGTCCCACTGCCAATAGATCTTATCGACAATACCTCCACCGCTCCGCACAGCGACGTGGAGGGTCTCTGACGCTGGAGGAACACCCCACAACAATGGTACTGCGACAGACATGGTTAGCTTCTCCTGGAGGCCGTCATTGCTTGCCTTCTCTGCAGTGACAACCTGCGAGAGTAATGCCCAATATAATAACTAACTAATCATGAAGCTAAATGTGTCCAAGGCACGAGGTGTGAGCATTTGAATCCGTCATATATTCTGCAGTGTTAACCTATGGATAATAGACTTCACATATATTCTGCTGCAGCCATATATGCTTAGAATCCGTCATTACATATCAGAATTTATCACTGCATGAGTTATTGATGCATGGGTCGCATGCCAGAGGAACAAGATTGGAAATCCTGCAAATGCACTTTGGGTGGCAAATTTCTAAATATTTCCAAGACATTTGGTAGGATTCAGATGAACACAAGCCATTTAAAAGCTAGCATAAGTGAAAATTCTGTTAACGTCACTGTTAAATATTCCACAAAAACTCAGTTTAGCTTGCTACTTGCAAATGGTTAAACTTTAAAAAGAACTTAAGTCACTTGGCCAGATCACTGTTATCTGCAAAATATTGATTATGTGCAACATTTCTATATTCAGTAGACCTTTTATTCTTATCGATTAAACTTTATGGTGTTTCTCTACCGTGCTTGGTGTGGCGCGCCTCATTCCTGAGGTAATGTCTTTTTCATTACCAAAGCAATATAAGTTCAGTAATCATTGACCATGTACTGTGATCTTAGTTTTTTCTTCTCTAAGTATCAAGGGCAGATCAAGGCACACCATTTAGTACTTCTCAAACTAAAGATTCTTGCACATGTATAGTTCACCAAAAAGCAAAACATACCTCGCCACCATGCTCCAATACTGTATCTTCCACCACATCGCTTAACATTTCAATAGAACGACAAAAGCCAAAGATGCATAATCTTCGGCCCATGTCTAGGCCCTGAGATATCAAATGGTATAATTAAAAGGAAGTCTAAATATGATAAGCAAGTAAGAAGTAACAAATATTTACGTTTGTTGCTGCTATGTTAAATAGTGCTCCAAGGCAAAGACTTTGATTTGGATCCATGTAAGAGCTCTCCTGAAACCGGCGCAACTTTTGTGCACTCTTCAGCTTCCGTTGCCTCTTCTGAAAAAAAAAATGACATGAGAAGAGAAGTCCAGATAACATGGGAAACTTAAATGAGGACAAAACAAAACGAACAGCTTTGGCAAGTAATATGAAAGTCATACCAAAATGATACAATAATACAAGAAATACTCATATAAAGTGACATAGAGTTTGTCAATATGATGTTTCCAGACCTAGCATCAGCGGACATTGCTAAAAGGTAAAAGATCTTTCATATTAGTAAGATGTAGCTAGAGATGCATGCAATTACAGAAAGTCTTTAAAATGCATTTACGCCGAAATGGATGTTATACTTGTTACTGATTCTATAATCAATACACAGAGCTTCTGTACAATTTCATATAGGAAATAATTTTGTGGATTTGTGAAATGGATTTCCCCTTCCTTTTTCTGAGGCAAACCTTAGACACTCATTCATTAGTTCATTACATACATGAGAACTCTGGAAATAAGGTGCATTGCAATCTGAGAAGGTGGGCTGGTGTCTACCATGGTATGTGAGAATGTACGTGCTGTATATATCCAAAATTAAAGACGTATTTCCCTTTCATAAGTTTTTGTTACATCCAAATAGAGATTTGAGTCGAAGCAGACATTCAGATGTTTTGTAACAAGAGGCACAAAACAACTACAGATACAATCAATTTACTGCTGTTCAGTACGATGCACTAAGCTTTGTAATTCTTTTTCTTTAGAGAAATCGAGCTTTCTAATTACTGCCCAACTATGAAGGCTTAACGGACCTAAGTATTCTAATAGCATACTGTCAAATCATCTCAGCCAAAAGATACAGTACCTCAGAAGCACTGACTCGACGAGGAACCAGGGAACCCCCAATTTGGATGAGCCCATCAGAAGTGAAGAGCGTGACTCTGTCTTCTGTCACCCACTGAATGTCTGCTAGGACAAGCAAATCGGGGGTACTTTTAGACGGTGTGGAAACTGTGCGCAGAAGAGGGGGAAAAACACTTTGGAAAAGAAAACTAATAAAATCTCTAAAATATTGATGCCATTATCTGTCTGATTAGCTTTCCACAAAGCAGAAGACAGCAATCGTTCGTTGCCTCAGTCACTAGTAATAATATAATCTTATTAAAGTCTCAACCCGCAGCACATGATTGAGCACTACATATTAGCGAAAGGTGAATCGAACCCCGTCAAGCATCGGGGGCAGCAACCGAGAGTCCGGTGGCGAGCTTACCGAACCCAGTGGTGAGATCTAAGGGCTGGTCCCATGGGTACGGCCCGTAGAGGTCCTCCGGATCGTCCTTCTTCCCCGCCCGAGCTCGCAACCGGTGGAGCGAGCGCGATCCGAGCCTGCAGCGGCGCTGGAAGGCGTGGAGAGGGGACGAGAGCTCGAGGGGCCTTCTGGACGCCAGCGAGCGCGGGAGGGAGGTGGAGAGCGCGGCTGAATCGGCCATGGGAATGGAACGCTCGCTGTCTGAGGAAGGAAGATGCAGCGGCACCAAAGGGAGCGCAGGTGATCGCGGATAAATGGCCTGGACGGATTTTAATGGGCGCCGCGCTCGTCTCCTTTTTCCTGTGGTGCTCGTGGATTCCCCGAGGAGGAGGGAGGGAGGTGGTGGTGGACTTGTTCGTTTTGGCCGGTCGGTGCCTGCGGGCTGGCCGTCCCGTGCGCCCGTGCGGTCTTTCTTGTTCCGGTGGCGTTGGTGTGCACAACAAGGCGGGGCACCACCCGTTGGTGATGAGACCAAGGGGCCAGATTCCTTTGTCGGGTTGTGTCACGATGAGCTGGCAAGCTGGGATCGCGGACTGAATATTCACCGGTGCTCGGAAATGGATAAGGTTGGCTGTGTTTAGTTGCAACCTATTTTGGGTTGTGTTCCCTGGAGTATTAAACGTAAGTAAAATGAAAAACTAATTTTATACTCCCTCCATATTGAAAAGGAAGTCGTTTAGGATATTGGCGCGGTCTCCAAAAGTCTGGCTTTGACTTCTCTTTTTTCTATCAAAATATTTATTAAAAAATTATATATGTATACTTTTATGAAAGTATTTTTCAAGACAAATCTATTGATATGATTTTCACATTTCAAAACTCAACGACTTAAAAGTTATTAATCATTTATGTTCCCGATGTTTGATCAAGCCTTTTCCAAAAACGACTTCCTTTTTCAATATGGAGGGAGTAGTTTGTATGTACACGTCGAGACAAATCTTGTAAGCATAATTAGTCCATGATTAATCCATAATTAGTCATAAATGCTACAGTAACTAACATGTGCTAATGACGGTCAAAGGCTTCAAAAGATTCATCTCATAGTTTTCAAGCGAGTTATGAAATTAGTTTTTCGATTAGTGTCCAAAAACCCCTTCCGACATCCGGTCAAAGATCCGACGTGACATACTTTGGAGTTTGATCGTCCTTTTTTATGACTAATTATGGATTAATCATGGACTAATTATGCTTACAAGATTCATCTCATAGTTTTCAAGTAAGTCAGGTATTCTGAGTTACTACGGGTGTTCGATTACAACAAGAACCCAAAAAGTGCTACTGATTCCCTCGTCACATCGAATCTCTCAACGTATTTTTAGAGCATTAAATGTAGGTAAATAAAAAACTGATTCTGAGTTTGACCTGAAAAGTCGAGATAAATCTTTTAAGCCTAGTTAGTCCATGATTGGATATTAATTACCAAATACAAACTAAAAGTGCTCCAAAGAGCCCAACCCAAAATATTTCACCAACTTAACACCCCAAATCGGGGTGGACTTTGGCTGTCGTATGGTCAACCATGTACGCGAGTAGTAATGCAAGCAGATATATTTCTGAGTTACCCCTCGGTTCTCAAAACAAAAGTGGCTATATTTAATTAAATTTGACTAGGTTTTAAAAACATATTTGCAATATTTATATCTTAAATATTTTTATTATAAAAATAGTTTCGTTGATCCGTCTAATGATACTTAAATATGTGTTAATATTTTTATTTATTTATTTGGTAAAAAAATGTTTGACTTCTTAGTAAACAAGAATGCCATTTATTCTGGGACGGAGTACTCTCCTAAATCATTTTTATTCCATCTGTTACTTGGTTTTGTTTGGTTTTACCGTACTTGTTATGAGCCTAACAATTTTGATCGTCCTTTTCATTTACATAGAATTTTTAGATACCTGACTTTTTAACATGTCATGACTTATAGTATAGATATTTGGCTGGTAACTATCTATTTTTTTCACGACCATACCATCGTAAGTATTACAATTAAGAGGATGTACCAAGAATTTTGTTTAAAAGAAAACAAATGTCAAAATGCTACCGTGAATCCATAATAGAAAATGTGCTACTGGAATACTATTTCTAATATGAATGTTTAAAAAAAGAATCCTTCCAGAAAAAAACACATTTTACTTTTAAGAAAACAGGGAAAATTATGGGTTTTTAAACAAAACAAATAGGAGCTGTTCTTATAATATTTTTTTTTGGCCTGGACGGCCCACGACAATCCTCGTATTAGAGGCCCAAAGCCAATAAACTTTCTCGTTTGGGCCTCGCCGGAAGTACCACAGGAATGGAATAGCAGCGGGCTTCTTCTCAGCAGAGACCTTCGTCTCGGTCTCTCGGATCCAAGCAAATCCAGCATCTCGGCGCAAGCGCCGCGATATCCGATAAACCTCAGTCTGCAGCAACTCTGCAGCGGCGAAGCACTCGCCCGCCTGCGCCCATGGCCGTCGCCACCGCTGCCGTCTCCCTCCACACTTTCCTCACCCGGTCCGCCTCCGTGCTCCGCGGAGGCCGCCGCCTCCCACCACCCCTCCTCCTCCGCGCCACCTCGTCCACCTCCACCTCCGCCTCCCCGGACTTCAACATCACCTTCGCGGAGCCCACGCCGTCAAAAGGCCCCGTCCGCGCAGCCGCTGGTCCCGTGGATCGTCCGCGGGGAGGACGGCAAGCCCCGCCTCAGCACCTCCCCGCCGCCGGACGTGCTCCAGGCCATCGCGCTCGCGGAGGCGGAGGCCAAGAAGGCCGCCAAGAAGGAAACCCTCAAGGGCCCAAAAGGCGCGGTGGCCGCCGCAGCTGCTTCCAATGCCAGCGTCAAGGCACGCAAGGCCGCCCCGACCGCGCCGCCCAAGTTCTCCAAGGCGGCCAGGAGGTTTTACAATGAGAATATTAGGGAGCAGGAGCCGCAGCGGCTTGCCAAAGTCCTTGCCGCCGCAGGAGGTAGTCCCTGTCCTACTGTATTTCTGGACCTCAGGGATTGAATCAAGTAGTAATAGCTTAAGGGGTATTCTATTTAATTTAATGTTCATCGTCTTAGATCAGAAAAGTTAGACAAATGCTTTTGGTATTGATTTGGTGTTGATTCTAGTGGTACTTTAGAGATAACCAATGGTTGTATGATACTATGATCTCCTGGGGTTCTACTAGCACCTAGCATTTTTGGCAAAATGAACTACACTAGAAATCCCAAACTGTTCTCCTACGGAATAAGATAGCTCTCCCAAAATTGGCGCGGCTTCTATTACATACTTGGATTTTCTTTAGCTCCTTTAGAGTAACTCTAGAAATATAACACTTCACTCTTCAAAACTTTTTTGTTTTTGATTGCCATTATCTTTGAGAAAGATGCTTATTGAACGACTCTTCCCAGTGGCATCAAGAAGGACCAGTGAGGAGCTCATCTTCCAAGGGAAGGTGACTGTCAATGGTTCAGTCTGTACTTCTCCTCAGGTATGAATTCTCAGAGTTTTGTCTTCTATGGATAAGGATATACTAGTTTTGCTACTATACCATTTCATTTTTCATAGTAATGTTGTTGCCACATCGAAAATTGTTCTCTGTTGGTCTTACAGCAACAATTGTTGGTCCCAGAAGACTTGAACATGATTTGATTTTTCCCCAATCTTTTTCCAGTTCATTACACTATGAACAGAATTTATTTTCTGTGGTTAAATCAAAGGATAAAATAATTCATTTTGTGCAGACCAAAGTTGACATATCAAAGGATTCTATCTACGTTAATGGGAATCGCATTTCCAAGAAGCTACCTCGAAGCTGTACTTTGCTGTTAACAAGCCAAAGGGGTTGGTGTCTTATTTCCCATACTTGACTTGTGTGCTGCATCATCAGTGGTGTAGCCAAGGCCTGGGCTTCATGTGTTCCACCCCTGTCTCTTGGTCTACAAGGCCAGAAAAGCTCACTTAACTCTATGTAGAAATATTGTAGTCATAAGTGACTATAGGCATATTTGAACTGGCTCAGCCTGGGACTCGGATCATTTCTGGCACCATCCTTGTGCATTAATCATGATGCCATGATTATCTTGTATTACAGTGAAATATTTTTGAATCAGAGAAAAGGAATAGTAAATCTAATGAATTTTGTTTATGTGCTACAGGTACATTTGCTCATGTGGTGAAGACTCAAAATCTGTTGTGTCCTTATTCGATGATTATTTGAAGGGCTGGGTATGTTCCATAACAGGGCCTCACATAGCATTCATATTTTAACGATGTTAATGGAATTCACAATGATTGATGAATTCTTGAACCTTTTGTGACTATGAATCTATATTGGGTAAATCTCTATTATACCTATGCATATTTACAGAACAAGATTCAACCAGGGGTGCCAAAACCACGCTTGTTTACTGTGGGCCGTCTTGATGTTGCCACGTCTGGTTTGATAATAGTCACAAATGACGGTAAGTTTATCATACTTGATAATGTGTACTCCCTCCATTCAAACTGTAAGTCATTTTGGCTTTTTCTAGGTACATAACTTTTGCTACATACCTAGATATACATCATGTCTGGATATAGTAAAAGCTATGCATCTAGGAAAATTAGAAGGACATACAATTTGGAACGGAGGGAGTACTTTGGAAAAAAAGGGCAGTTTTTGTCACCCAAAACTTAAGCTTGATTTTTGTCCTCTCTTTTTAGGGCGAGTTTGCTCAAAAGCTTGCGCATCCTTCTTCTAATGTAACAAAAGAGTAAGTTTAGCGTCTTTGGCGGGTTTATATGTTATCCGAATACTGTGTAATGCAAAAGTAAAAAATACTGGAACAGTACTATTCATTATTATGCAAAATTTTTTAGCATAGATATTTAGTAACGTCTCTTCTACCATATAATATGAGAACTATGAAAGAAGACCATTGGGATAGCATCAATATACAAATCCTCTCCGTGTATGGTTTTCCAATTATAAATCATTTTTAAAATGCTTGCTGGGCAATGAATAGTAGGGAAAGTGACATAATTTGATCTGACAGGTTTGTGTTTTTGCAATGCTGCAGATATGTGGTAACTATCGATGGTGCTGTGCACAAAAACACCTCATAGCTATCAGTGAAGGCACAAAATTGATGGGGTCATGTGCATTCCTGATTTAGTAGAACCATTGGATGCCCAATCAGATACAAGAAAAGACCCGCCTAAGGATAGTGGTACTTTTTCCTACCTTCATTTATTCTGTCCAGTTCCTCTTTGCTTTTAAAAATAGGTGATTTTGCTTGTCCTCTTACTTTGTATTGGTTGTTGTATTTTTTACTATAGCGACATGAAAATTCTTTTGAATAGTATCATGTAATGGTTACGTATTAGTTGGTACTTTATAGCCTCCCAAAGTGCTTGGCAAACATTTGAAGTCCATCACAAACGTGTGGCAAGCAAGTAATTCCATGGATAATTTGTTTGGAATTAACATAAATTCCAATATGTTTCAGTTACCTTCTGCAATATTTGAAACTATCTAGCCTGCATAAATAGAAGTATAGAACATGCTGCTATTTGTTAAAAAAAGTTTCAACTTATTCACAATTGTAAAAGGCACGATTGCCTATGATGAACTAATGCTGGAACCTTTTCTTGCATTATTATATTTCAAAGCCTAGTGGAATAGGCATGTTGCCATATCGGGCGCAATGTAAAAAAAGGGGTGCAATAACTACATTTTGTTATATTACAGCATTTACATTTCACTTCTTCACTGTCACAGTATTTCCATAGATGAGGAAGTCCAATTAAATTTCACATGCTTGTTTGAGGAATCAAGAATGTAGTTATTGCAATTTCCGTTCTTCCCTTCATCCCTACTCCAATGCCTTGTTATAGTCCCATTTTTGTTGTACATACTAGTAGCATTCTAACATGTCAAGTTGTTTTAGTTGCTGCAAATAGACTCGAACTTCGACTGAAGAGATATTCTAAACATGCTAAGCATCTCATATTATTTTCTATCGTCTGTTGATATTGTTAACTTCTTGTAGGTACATGAAGGAAGAAATCATGAAGTCCGTGAACTTGTACAGAATGCAGGGCTACAGGTTGGTTTGTTTTAGATCCACCTGTTTTTACTTAGTTTATTGTCCATTCCTAGATGGCATTTTATTTTGCAGAATAAGTTGATTACTATATTTGTTTAGATCTTGGTTTGAGATGGCAGCATAATGTTGATTTTGCCTTCTGTTTTTTCACTTTACTGTTGGAATGGGAACTGGATATACGGATGACCACATTGCCTCCATCACACACATATCTGTAACACCTGATGGCCTGATGGTGTGGCACTGCTATTCACTGATCTATACAAATAAGCCACTGCTCTTTGTCTGTTCTTCACATCGTTTGTCTGGCACATGCTTGGACACGATAGAATGCAAATTTATGAGCCAAATAACCTTTTGTTCTATTGATTTCCCCTTGGTAAGTAATTGATGTTTTTCCTTGATGATAGGTTTATGCATTGAAACGTGTTCGGATAGGCAGGTTCAGGCTTCCAGCAGATCTAGGGTAATGTACTTTCTGTAGCGGTGTTTTTTTTTTTTCCCTCGAATGGTGACTGTATCATTGTGCTTGACTGGTGCTATAACTTGTTGCATGGATCGATACAATTCTACTCTCATTTTAGCTGCGTTACAAAATGCGCTTGTAGGCTAAATTTTTCTGCCTTTTGGACTATCTCATGGGAAAATTGAGCAATCTATTTCAGAAAGATCAATCTTTGATGTACTTATCGCAAAAAGTATCATTTGTGTAAATCTGGCAGCCAGGCGTAGATATGATGCCCTGTTCATATACGCCTTTAGGAGTTGATATGTAAAAACCAGTCATATGGGTGAATTTTCTGTCAATTAGCAGCATGCATATCAGCATATCATTATTGTAGTCAAGAAGCAAAAGTTAGACAATCAGTAGATGTGTTCAGTACACTTTTTTTTTTTTTTGTTAATCAACTTCATGTTAACAAAGAGAAGATTGTGAATGAAAAAGTGAACATTAGTTTATTCTGTCCTTTTCAGAATTGGGAAGTTTGTTGAGCTCAAACAGGCTGACATCAAGGCACTGGAAGGCAACAAGTAGAGATGGCACATGAGTTCTTTTAGTGATGATATTGGAATTAATGTGGATAAGCACATCTTCGTCCAAAGATGGCAGAAGTCTGAGAATCACAATACATGAGCACTCAACTCAGAATGTCTGTGAATGTTCTTGTGAATGTTTTGGCTGTCCATTGGTGGTGGTGACTGATGGGCAAGTGCGACACACACTTTTGCCTTGAAGAACTTGTGAACTACTTCACCGACGGATGACCACATCATATCAAACAGCAGAACCTCCAACTCCACGATGCAAGCAGTCGTTTGGTGGGGGGTGGTTGGGTGGAACATTGTGAAATAGCAGAACTCTTGATGCTCCTTTGTACATATCAATCTAAATCGCATGATCTTGTGTGAGGACAGGAACATTTGTTCAACAGTTAGAAAATAATTGATGGCAGGCGACTTATATTTGGCCAAATTGCATTGTAGCTTGTTTGCTGATAATTTTTTTATAAAAAGAATCCTTTACTGTCCAGAATTTTATTCCTGTATCTTTACCTATTAATAAAGCGAGAAAATTTCTAGCAATTTTTTTTTTCACTTTTTTTTCCTTTCACCATTTTGTCTTCTACCACCTTTTTTTTTTTTTTCTTTTTTTTTTTTTTGTCGTCGTCTGGCCTACCGTCCGTGCGTATGTCGGATACACATTGAAATTCAGAAAATTGTAGTGTCTACGAACTTGCACATGATAGCAGTGGCCTGGAGGGCCCAGCCCAGCTAGCACAGGGGCGTGTGTATGTCTAATTCAAAAGGCAATGCAGATCAGTCCTAATTGGATTTCCCATAAAGCCAGGTTGATTCGCCTAAAAAAAAGTCAGGCTTACGTTATTACGTAGAACAATGAACCTCTTTCCTAACGTGAAGAGACATACATCACGGCCACCGTGACAACGAGCGCGAGTTGGGCTGCCAATATCAAACGACGACACCCAGCATGTTGACAAGATTGTCAGATAAGCTGAACAGATAATGGCGCTGCCGCACGACATTGAGCTTGTAGAGACAACGAGAACGAATCACTATCATCATCATAGGCATCATCAAGCTCACGTCATATCATCGACAAGGTGCTGGATGATCCACTGGCGGAGGACAAGGAGATGACCCTCCCCCCATGCATCGCAGCACAGGTACATGCTCTGCTCCATCGCCGAGCACTGCATGCGCGACGACGCCCGGCTACGCCCGGTCACAAGGCGGCAGATCATGTTGTCCCGGCCCGTACAGAGAGCACCAACGACGGCTTCGGGTCGGACCGGTCTCTACATGGGGTGGCAAGGTGTTTTTGCTGCAAGCGAGGTTGGAACGAGTGCACACTGTTTTTTTTTTTTTTACAAGAACACTCATATATTATATTAAAGCAGCACTATTACAATTGGGTCCTTGAGAAAGGATCCCAATACATAAAGGTCCCCTTGACACACGCTTTCTGAACGCCACCGGCGTAGATCACCGGTGGGCGGCCGCAGAGGCGTCCGCGAGCACGCATGGTGCCGTATGTGCGGAAGGGCCTCGCCAAGCGTAGGCTTGAAGTGGTTGAGGGCGGCTACATGTAAATGCATCGCCCGGCCGAACCGAAGATTTTGTTGAGGATGTCGCCGACGGGTAGAAGATCGCCGTTCCCGGAACTAGTGGGTGGCTCACTGCCGCACCAATGACGAAGGAACTTTAATGCAGGTTGCTTCTGTGCTACTTGATAGAAAAAGAAAATAAAAGAAAAACGTAAAAAGACGATAAGGATGGAAGGGCCCCCAAAGGTAGGATGGGCGGTGGGATAGAGGGCGGCCACGCGTTCGCGTGAGTGCTGGAGAATGCAACGAAGACGGCATGCACCACACGTGTCAGGCGGGCCCCCAACATGCGGGACCCACCATGTGGTGGAATTCGTCGACGAAAAAAAAAAAATTCGGCATCCTCTTTCGACGCGGCGGCGGAAGCCTCGGTCGAATCCCACCTCCACCTCGCGGCCGGCAAGCGGATTCGGAGGCGCACGGCCGGCGACCAGCGTTGATGAAGGGCGCCGTCTTTGCTTGCGGCGGCTGTCTCGTGGCGCCCATAGCCGGCCTCGAGCACGGCGACCATGGCCCCGATGCCAACATGGAGACGGAGGTCGAAGATGGTACCGCCGGCCCCGGCGGCCCTCTGCGCTATGGCGGCTGGCGTGGTTGCCGGGCGGGACTCGCGCCGGCTCCGTCGCGAGGCGATCGCGACGAGTGGGAGCGCCTCTCCGCCCGGGCTGCATGTCGTATGGTGTCACCGCCCGGCGGCGGGCCTCCCGCGGCGGCCCCAGCCAAGATTGAATGTGAGGTCGCGAAGAGTCTTGGGCCGGATCCGAGCGGAAGCGCTCCACCCGACGCCTTGAACGTGGCGTAGGGCGCGGCTGCGTCGTTGGCGCGTCGCAGAGGCGGCGTAGGAAGTCGGCGGCGCCGGCGGCCGCGACTCGAGAATCCGCGTCTTGCGTCTCCCAGAGAAGAAGTGGGTCTCGATTTGGATGGTGGTGGGGGCGAGGTGAAGTGTGCGGGAGTGAGATCCACCGTGGGGAGGGAGGAAACTACTTTATTTAGACATACCACCGGCAAATCGACGACGACGACGCGTCTAGGTGGCCGGGAAACCCACGGCGGCGGCGGCAAGGACGACGAAAGCACCGGGACGGACGCCATATGGCCAATACTACGGTGAGCAACAGGGACTACTAGCTAAACTAGACCTACAAGATCGGAAGGGGTCCCCTCCCTACCCGCTCGGCGAGGCGAGCTCGCCCGGGCCGGAGGGGGGGGGGCCGGAAGGAGGCGGCGGTCTGGGAGCTGGCTTGGAGAGGAAGATTGTGGTGGCTGGTAGGGATTTGGTTAGGGATTTGGTTGAGTGCACACTGTAACGGTCAGCAACCTTATCAGCTATGACCGTGAACTACCACGACGGCTTTTCTTTGTTCTCCAACAACGCATTCTTGCCACTGTTGCCGTCAACGCGAGGACGCTCAACAAGTTCGCGGATATCTAGCTACCACCTGGCAACGACGACAATGCCGTCGATTACTTCCACTTGATCGCCTCAACAGACAAGTCTGGATAATAAATTGTAGGTACGTGGGAGCTCTTCGATCTCAAGAAGCATCATGGCCGGCGGCTCCGACTTCGACCTCCGTCCTCTACTCCGGCTCGATCTCCTCATCCCATTATCCGCTTCGGTCTCGCCGTACTCCTAGATCTATCAAAACAGAAAATAAATACAGCTCGATCTATCTATCCATCCAAAAAAAAAAAAGAGAGAAAAGAAGAGCTCGAGAGATCCATCATCCCATCCATGGCTAACAAGCCCATGTTTAGTTTGCTCGATGTTTCGTTGCATCCGCCTGAATGGAAGGAAGAAGGCGGTGAAATCAATTGGGTGCTCCTCGACAACCGGGCCTACGTCGTTGAACGCCACAACAACACAACTGCCTTCTCCGAGACATGGCGCGGGGAGCAAATCCAGGTTACCCTCTGCCTCGCTCGCCCGCCGCGCGTCTCCTACATGTGTGTCTTCTGCCCTGGATTGGAACACTCTGTGTTCCCCTTGGAGCCGCAAATCCTCGCCATGGAGGAGGACCTCATCCTTCTTCGCATCATCGTCAGTTCTCAAAGTGACGTCTTCAAGGATGCAGACTGCTACATCTACCAGGCTACCGACGAGGCTGCGGGCGGGGGGCCGTCACTCAAGCGGCTTCCGCGTCTCCCTCATCTGCCCAGGTTCCGTAGCCCCTATGAGTTTGGTCCAGATCATGTTGGCATTCTGCGCTATGGCGCCCGCCACCAACGGCGCTACAACGCCCTGTGCCCCCACGGCGACACCGCAGGTGATTTCTATGTTATCGCCGCACTGTGTAGGGCGCCCAATTCCGTGGAAGCTGGAGAGTTTTCCGTTTGTCTGTACAACTCCAATTCTCCAACAATCTGGATTGTCCATAACATCACAGTGGACGAAAACCAACATCGACTCCAATATGGCTGCCACTTCCATCATTACAACAAGAAGGTCATCTCAATCGGAGGAGATTCTGGCACCATGGGCTTCGTCGACCTCTGGCGGGGTATCCTATTCTGTGATGTGCTCAAGCTTCAGCGAGGCAAGGACATCCCTCCTTTTCGTTATGTAACTTTGCCACCACCACTCCTTCCAGGCAGGGAGAATAGGGATGACGCACGGCTCGCTCGGGACATCGCCATAGTCCAACAAGGTCGCACCATTAAATTAGTCGAGGTGCAGGTTCACTGGAAGCTTTACCCAGAATTTAGCGGTTATATCAGGGATGGCTGGGTGTCCAAGATATGGACAAGGCCAGTGGATGCTGGTTGTGCTGAGGACTGTTGGAATCCGGGCTATAAGCACGAGTCTTCTGATATCCCTGTTGACAGTAACCCACATTTTAAGCTACTGCCTAAGATGCTGGACCCTAGTGGCATGACCATGGAACCATTCAAGGCACTCTACGTATGTCAGCCCACACTCAGTTTGAGTGATGATGATGATGATCTTGTTTACTTCACGACCAAGATGAAGACCATGGATGGCAAGGCTTGGGTGGTTGCTGTGGACATGAAGAACAACACATTACAAGGAGTGGATGACTTTGTTGCGGAAAGGACTATCGGCGTGGATTTTGGCTATATGCACAGTAGGATATCCAAATATCTGACGACAGCCCCAGGTAATTATGTTCGACCCTCATCTCATGGTTACTTATACAAATCTTTTGACTCTGTTATTGCATTGTCCCTGTATAATCACATGCTAAACTAGTTCAGTCCATATAATCGCTGATAGTGGGTCATGGGTGTCTAAATGCCATGTCCGCTCCAGGCCACAAATTCAGACAAGGTCAATCGTTTGCAACAGATGTGATTGTGTTGTCGGTTGTCCCAGTGAGGCAGTGACTAGTGTTGCATCAGCCCATTTGTTTTAGGTAGATAATAACAGAAGCATGCCCCAAGGGTGGGTGATTACATGCTTCCCGGAGATATCATCATTGTGTTCCTAATGGACCTTATCAATTATCATAGTGAAGTTGAATATTTGTTCATAGTATGTTTGCTTGTCTGTGTTCTCATCTCTTATTTTAACAGAGGAAGTTAAAAAAAAAGACTTTAATTTAAAGTGGCTGCATAGTCTATTTGGTCCAAGTGCTTTTCAGGGCACTCATAATGGCTGACTCGTAAGCTAGTTCTAAGTATTCTTTTCATATTTTAATAGAAAATAGAGAAAAACTAGCTCTTGATCAAGAGCTAGGCTCATACACACATTCCAAGATCATGCAAGAATGTCACGTGGGTCATACTATGACCCATTGCTAAAATCTCTATTGGAGAGGTTGACTTAGAGCTAGTAATTGGCTTATACCATCGGGGGAGGGTCGAAGAAGTACTTACTTGACACTATATTTCTGGTCACCTCAGTGTGTTGGTGAATAGTCATCTTTTTTACCGGTAGTAAACAGTGTTTACCCTCCTGTTCTAACTTTGTTCTTTACTTATGCTTTTTTGTTCTCCACCTCAACTGATTTTCTGTAAAGACAGTAATGATAAGAGATTCCCTAATGCCAACACATAACTGAGGTAGCATTGATCAAACTGGCTCCATCTCACCTCCCTCTTGCTTAGGAACAAGCAAAGCATATGGGACCAATTTGGCCCAATCTATTAGAAAACCGCTCTACTTTGGGGGACAAATAAGTGAATAAAATATACATTATACTTTATTTAAATTGCAGGGTTCTGATTGAAACATACACTAGTGAACCGACTCAATTGAATTTATAAATGATCTTTCTTTGGTTAAAGAAAAAGGAAAGTTGTGCTGGTGAAATTTATGATGATTTTTTATCATTCCATTTCATTATTAGGATTAGTGAAGTGATTCTTGTTATTTAGAATGCATTGTTTTGGATGAAATTTAAAATTGTAGTACAAAAAGATGCCTGTAATATGTCATCTGTTTTGGGGCAATGTAGATTTGTTAGTACTCTTAAGTAATTCAAAGTATTCCGTGTGTCGTTTTATTACATTGCTTTCTTGGGACACTGCAGAGTAGTTGTTAGATTGGTCAGATAAAAAAGGACTTTTTTTCACAGCATTATTGCGCTGAACTTTTGGCACTCACTGAAACATGGGTTGTTTTGCTATGTTCAGGAATGAAGGAAAACTTGAAACGACCAGGGACGGTTTTGCTAGGACCCTCTAACAAGAAGCCTCCTAGATTCTGGATGTCTATGCCACCCTGGGTTGATGAGCAAAAGCAAGATGATAATGAAATGGAAGTGGATGGAGATGATATGATTCTGACCTAGGATGTCCTGCAGATGGTTACAAGGGTGGTTTATTTGTGTCTTTGCTGTTGTGTAAGAAGACAAAAGTGGATGGAGATGATATGGTCCTGACCTTGGATGTCCCGCGGATGGTTAAGGGTGGTTTATTTATGTCGTGTTATTATATTGTGTAAAGACTGGGATTTGGGCTTTGGCCCCTTCCCCCTGCTATTTATATTATCTTTAAGTTTATGTTAGTCAGGATTGAGGTGTCGAAACTTGGTTTTAGTATTTTAACCTGTTATATGGATGCTCCTATATGCCTTGTTTTGGCAGAACATCATCTGTGTTCTGCCATGTACTCCATTGTTGTTGTACTAGTTGTCTAGCCGGGGACTTGCTGAGTCTCTGCAGGTAGCATGCGATGCTGTTTGGCAATGGTTCTGTGAATTGTGTCAAATTTTTTTTTCCTTGTGCTGTATGTGATAATAGATTGTAAATTTTTGAAACGCTGGATTGGATTTCAAAAGAAATTATAGCATTTTCGAGGTGGGCTGCTGCTTGGATAAATTAGATGATGTTTTAAAATTCACTTGTTTGATCCAAACGTGTACTCCGTACCAGAATATCTCCTTTTCTGATTCTTGAGGTGGGCAGCTTGGATAAATTAGATGATGTTTTTCAAATTCACTAGTTTGATCCAAACGTGTACTCTGTACCAGAATATGTGAGCTACTACAACAAACAAGGTCACCAACACAAGCAGCTGGAGATTTGCCTTGAGCTGCGGCCAACTCGATCTTTCTTACTTTCTTTCTTAAAAGAGTTAACTAGAACCTGTCAATAATGGTTAAATTTCTTTCTATGGCGGCTGTAATCCGAGACGTATCTGAATGTCTGCCCACAGTCAGGAGCTGAACACTTATATGGCCGCTTTCCCGTGTGCACCCTGATATGTTCAGTTTGAGCCCATAGCCACTTGAAAGTCATTTTACATCCTTTCCAGGGGCATTTAAATGGCCTCAACTCGCTGTGGACACACTGATGACGCTTCAAGTATTTGTGTGAGCTCAAACGCTTGCCACATGACTCGTCAGTGCAAATATTGCGCTTGTGGGCATTAAGTTCAGCCCTAGTCTCAAATGTCATATCACACTGAAATAATCCCACTGTTTTGTCCTCTTATCCCTTTTAGCAAAAGAAGCTTCAGCTGTCCTGCTCCATTCTGGCTCTTTGACTACTGCAGGTGTAATCCTTTTTGTATTAGTGAGAAATATGATCATTTTTCTTTAAAAATGCATTGTTGGAGTTGTTATCTTTTCAGCTGTTTTATGAGATGAGGTATTTACTAGATTTCTAAAGAGTAGACAATTAAATGCGGAGGAGCAAAAGACATACGGAGTATACCATATGGTAGAGAGATTAGAGAGGAGCAAGCATGTCAACCGTGAAGTAGACATTTCAATTGTAACTGTAAACATGTAACTTTGCGAACAAATACTAAAATTGCATGTACACCCTCCGTCCACAAATAAGTGCACTTCTTTGACTTTTATCAAACTTATTTGACCATTAGTCTTATTTTTAAAAATTTAATAAATATAACTTATTTTGTCATAACATAAAATATCTCTAATGATAAATTAAGTCATAACAAAATAAGTAATATTTATTAAAACTTTTTAAATAAAGGCGAATGGTCAAATAAAGAGTGATAAAGTGAAAAGAAGTGTACTTATTTGAGGACGGAGGGAAAGTATATGATGAGCATCACCATATTTAAGAAGTACTATGAAAACACTTGAAATTTCTATACATGTGAGGTCAGGCCTGTCTAGTTCCCCCTCTAAAGTTCAGTGTAGTGGTTCTATGTACATTCTAGGCTCAAAAGTACATCCAATCTGTTAATTAGTTATTTCGTTTATCTATATTTGATGCTTCATACAGTAAGAGATCTGATGTGACAAAATTTTGGAGTTCTAAAGTTTGGGAAAAACACAGCCCCTAGTGAACAAACGGAAAGTATTTGAGTAGGGCCACCGGCCACCCCCACACGGTCCGCCGTCGTGCGCGCCTCAACTCAAAAACGCAAACGGAAACAAAACCACAACCCCGGGGCCGGCACGCCGCCTCAATCCCTCCCGTTTCTCCGATTCTCTTGGCCTCCCCAGCTCGCCCCGCCGCCGAGAGAGATCCACCCGCACTCGGGCCTCCCGCGGCGGCGATGGCAACGGGCGCCGGGTGGGCGCCTGCGCGGCCCCTCGAGAGGCACGGTGCGCCCCGAGGCGGCAGCGCGCGGTCCAAGTCGGTCGCGCCGGGTCCGCGCCGCCCCTCCCCGTCCCCCGCGAGGTCGCGGCCACCCGTCGACCACAGCGGCAGCGCTGGTATCTACTATCTCTCTCCCAGTGAATGATTGGAGGATGCATTTCCCCCTTGTTCCCGTCAGCAAGTCGCGGAGGCGCGTGTTGGGGTTTCGCAGTTTCGGTTTGTCGGTTTCTCTCGGCGCGTAATCGATTCGACTTGAGAGTTGAAATGAAGCAAGGGTGTTGCAATGGTAATGGAGATGCAGTTGGTGGAGATAAGTGGTGCTGCATTGGCGGCTCGTTGTTACTTCTGAGGCAGCGATCGTTTTGGCACCAATATATTCCTCAGGCAGTAGCCCCTTCCCTAAGCCTGCTCACTTACACCAAATTAACTCACTGATGGTTGATTGTTGCACGATAGGTGCCACTGTCATGTACCGTAATAGGTGCTTTTTTGGATGCATTGTGTTGTTCTGATTTTGGGTAGACCTTCTGTTCATCATCATGGAAACTTAGTTTGTTGCTCTATTAATTCGGAACTGATATTAAGATGCCTTTCACAATCACAGATTCGTGCCGAGTGAGAGTTGCTGTAAGGCTCCGGCCGAAGAATTCAGAGGATTTAGCTCATGGTGCTGATTTTGATAGTTGTGTTGAGTTGCAGCCTGAGGTTAGCTTGTCCATCCCATATTACCTTTTCAGTTTCTTTATCAGCAATCACTTGAAGTGTATACATTTTTCTGCAGCTGATTATGTTGATGGTCTTGTTTTCTGTAGTCCAAGAGGCTAAAACTGAAAAAAAATAATTGGAGCTGTGAATCCTACAAATTCGATGAGGTCTTCAGTGAAAATGCTTCACAGAAACGTTTGTACGAGGCAGTGGCAAAGCCTGTGGTTGAGGTAAGTCATGCATTCCAGATGCCGCTAATTAATTTAGATGTGCAACATAGGATAAATCAAAAGAAATGTAGATTTGCTAGTGTTAAGCTACTATAACCTAGTGGATGAATTGTAATAATAATTGATTATTAATATTTTCAGAACCAAACATGTCGACTTTGCTTACTAGTTTCCTTTTTGTAGGCACTGCATTTCTATTATAGTAACTAAAAAATTCTTTCATAGTGTTAATATTTTACAACAGTCCGTCATCAGTTCTGTATTTCCATGATTTCCTTTCTAATTCTGTTGCTTGACAAATTACTTTGACTAATGCTTCTTTTTTTTTGCAACCCCTTTTATTTCTTTACTGAGATTTTGGGGTTGTGTCGTAAGGGTCCATCTTTCTCTCTCTTTATTAATATAAAGATATACATCTGTGTGTTTGAGGGGGGAAAAGCACAAGTAGTCATTGAGTTACTTACTGTTGATTTACCCTTGCAGAGTGTATTAGAAGGCTATAATGGGACAGTAATGGCCTATGGTCAAACAGGTACCGGCAAAACCTACACAGTCGGCCAACTTGGGAAAGATGACCCTTCTGAACGTGGTATAATGGTCAGAGCATTGGAGCATATCCTTTCTAGCCTGTCTTTTGAAACAGATTGTGTCGCCATATCGTATCTACAGGTCTATCCCCAACAACTGATATAATTTGTTATTTAACTTTTTTTCACTTTTTAAATTAAGCTCATGAATATTTTTGTAGAATTTCTTTGACTTTCTTATTTGTTGTTATTGTTTATTGATGCTTTGTTATTGCTAACATCCATATTTATATGTTCATGATCATGTAATTTAGCTTTGAAGAATTGCTTACTTATTATTGTTTATTATAGATGTTTTGTTAGTGCAAGAATAACATTTATGTTAATGGTCATGTGACTTGTTTCAACCATACAACTACATATCCTGTTAAGTCCTAATTGAGCTGATTATGGAAGAAGACAAGAAGATAGCACACAGTTGACTTGCTTGAATGTTTTTTCCATGGTAAATTTTTATGTTGAATAGGTTATGAATTGCGAGAGGGTCCGACTATTTTCATCTCATTCGGCACTTAACTGCCAATCCATAAAGGCATAAAATGCAGATTTAAATTTCTATAAATGTGGTTTACCCATGTTATATTGTAATTCTTCATGCTAAATTAACCCACCAGATGAATCTTATGGTCTTATGGATGGGATAAAGTGTAAAATTTACTTATATTTCCAACAGGTAGATCTCTGTGTACTATTAAAATGAACCGAAGATGGCATAATATCTTTAAAGATGTTCATTGACAAATTTTCCATGCACCCTTCCTAAGTTTCGTCTTTTATAACTAAACAGATGGTGGCTTATCATTTGAGTTTGGTTTATCATGCTAACGTGTACCTACTTGTTGTATAGCTGTACTTAGAATCTGTACATGATCTACTGGCCCCAGAGAAGACTAATATTCCAATAGTAGAAGATGCAAAAACTGGTGAAGTTTCCTTGCCAGGTGCTGAAATAGTTGAAGTTAAAGATCTTGAACATGCTTTTCAGCTTCTGCAAATTGGTGAGGCAAATCGCCATGCTGCTAATACTAAGATGAACACGGAGTCATCTCGTAGTCATGCAATCCTAATTGTATGTTCCTGCACTGCAACAGTTAGTTCTGTTATAACTCCTATTTTAGGTTCTGTAAGTAATGATATGGATATGCATTGATGCCCTTTTTCAGATCCATTTGCAAAGAAGCACAAGAACAAATGAAGAAAATATCAGCTCTTTGTATAATGATAGATATAACACTTTTCCTGATGATCTGCCACTTGTTCTCAAAAAAGTAAACTCTTGATTGTTGACCTTGCTGGATCAGAACGAATTGATAAATCAGGTAAGACTTCTCTGCATATTTTATCTTTCTATTGTGAATCAAGTTGGTTGCTAAATATTGTCACAGACGTGTTCATTGCTCTCACGCTCTGTATTATCTTTTTTTCTCAGGAAGTGAAGGTCACATGATCGAAGAAGCCAAGTTCATCAATCTTTCATTATCTTCTCTAGGAAAATGCATTAATGCACTAGCAGAAAATAGTCCCCATATACCCACAAGAGATTCAAAGCTCACAAGGATACTTCGTGACTCATTTGGAGGTGCTTATGATTTGTTTATATTGTTTGTTTATTACTAGCTTCTGTTTGCTGAAGTTCTGCCTTTAGAGAGTACTAGGTTATCCGGATGGCATCTTCTAAAAATATCTCTTACATGACTCCAGTTATTAGCAGGAGGCATTGTCATGTACGGTGCAACTCCTAGCTGAACAAAAGAAAAAGATGAGATATATGTCACACTTTCCAAGTCTAATTTTGATTGGTGCCATGTTTCTTAGTTGCTGGTTATCATCTTTGATGTCCTGATATTTGTGACTGAAGTTCCCATTTAATTATTTAAAAACCAATAGCGTTGGAAAGAACTATTTTCAGTAATGATTGGCAAGAAGCACTGCATAATGCAGGCTGAGTTACACTTTTGCTAGGTGAGAGAAGATATCTCGGGAATATTGATTGTATTAGATGGCAAGAGTACAGGGTACATATATAGGCAAGGATCATTAGGGTTTATAGAAGCACCCGATCCTACGGTGATCCTTGCCTAATCAACACCATCTATCCTAATCAACTAGGCAGCCCAGCCATATGGGATGAGGTGCCAGGCCCAAGGCCCCTAAGGGCGCATATATTATAACACTAGGGAAGGTATTTGGATAAGTTATCATGTTAGATGTAGAGTCTTCATATGAAATCTCAAAACTTTGGAACATGCACCTTTGAACTTTTGGAGCCGCAGGAAGCTAAGATATAGGGGGAAAAAATGTGTGTGTGTGTGTGTGTGTGGGGGGGGTGGGTGGGGGGGGGGAGCACTGTGCTGCAACCATATATTCTTCATGTGTATTCAATTTGGATATCAATTATAGTGATTAATTCATTTTGAATGACATAATAGTTATTATTTTGCTATATCATCTGGTGGGAATTTGCTCAAGTCTTCAATTGGCAGGGACTGCTAGGACTTCTCTTGTTGTGACAATAGGTCCATCTGCTAGGCATTACTCAGAAACTTCAAGCACAATCATGTTTGGTCAGAGGGTAAGTTCACCATTCCGATGCTCCAATATTCTTGTGTTTTTCACATTTTGTAATACTGGAGTTTTGGTCACCTCTCTTTTCATATATGTATATGTAGAAACACTTTTATCTTAAGCAGTTATTCCCTCCATCCCAAATTATAAGTCGTTTGACTTTTTTGACAACAAGTTTGACCACTTTCGTCTTATTCAAAAATTTGTACAAAATATCACTTCTTTTGCTGTGATTTTCTTTATTAATAAAAGTTATTAAAGAATGACTTAAATTTGACTATATTTGCGCAAATTTTTTGAATAAGACGAATGGTCAAACTTGGAGTCAAAAAAAGTCAAACGACTTATAATTTGGGATGGAGGGAGTAGTATTTATCTTCTGTTTGACTCAGGTGTTTTACAAAACCCAGGCGCATGGATTATTGAACCTGGTAGTTGAGACAAAATTTTCACTAGTCGTATGATGGTTTAGCATTTACCAAATTGCAGTCAATTCTAGACATGTATTTCTCCATGCACCTGCCTTAATTTAACTTCATGCACTTTTACCTACTACCGAGCTGGTAATGTCTCAATTGCTTCAGTGTGGTAGAAAACTAGAATTATGATCATGAAATTAAGCAAAGTAGCAAACCCAACTTTGCAGTTTTCCACATGGGTACTGGGTTCTAGCATCCCCTGTAGACGAGCATAGCAAGACATCACAACAAAACTGCTTCAGATGGCAAAAGCTATTAGTCAGTTCGCAAGAAAAATGTTGTTACTCAGTTACCTGCCTGCCTTTTGGAGCAGTGACTGCTTGAGGCTGCAACATCCTGAATCAATGAGTACCTACAGGCTGAACTGAACCTCCCTCCCCTGTGAGCCAACTCAAAGAAATGCGTGAAGGCCCCCTACCCACAAACACGCGCCCCTCGCAGTCATTCATGCCAGTAATTAGTAAACGCCATCATCTATAGAGCACAAGTGGTGGGCTCTGGTATAGGGGATGCCCGTAACCATGGACACAAAATTTGTGTCCTTTGCACATATCGTGTAGTAATAGACTTCTGAGATTAATAGATATAGTCCATTTCTTGTTTCTGATACCGTTGCCATCAAAGACACTTTTTTTTTTTTTTTTAAGATTGTAACCACATTTTTTTCTCTCTGAGATAGGGATGCGTTCTTTGAGTCTCTTAAAACTTATTTCTTGGGTTTTTACTTAGTCTGTGATTTGCAGGCAATGAAAGTAGTGAATACACTAAAGCTGAAGGAAGAGGTTGATTATGAAATTCTTTACAAGAAGATGGAGCGTGAGGTTGACCAACTCACAGCAGAGATGGAGAGACAACAAAAGGTTATGAGAAGTGAGAAAATGCAGATGGATAAAAGGTTGGAAGAATCTGAGAGGTCCTTCCATGATTTAAGAATGACCTCTAACATGCACATTGAGGTATCTTTTATGGTCTGAGATGCAGATTTGAAGTTGTGTTCTGCCCTGCTGTATTTCCCTCAAATAGGAAATTGTTTGTACATTCATTTTGCTTTTCACAAAAGTGTTCACAACATTAGGTGTGACCCTCTTCAGTATCATGATATAAAACCTTGTTTCAGGGGGCAAGAATATTAATCCAGAATCTGGAGAAGGAAAAGCTACAATTGGAATCTGCAGTCAAAAAATTGACACAGGACTTAGACAAAGAGAGAGGCCAAAATAATTTGTTATCCAAACAGGTCACTGAGCTTGAGAAACTGCTCGATGAAAACAAGGTAGCTTAACATTATAACCTTATATATTTCTTTATGCATTGCTCTTTTTTTTATCTTGTTCGAATTTAACATTGTACTACTGCTGCATTGAAAAAGTCCATCTCATGACAATTGCTATTCTGACATAAGATCTGTTATTAGCAGCACCAACAGCTTGAATATCTCTCAAAATGAAAAATCTTAACGATGCAACTAAAGAGCATGAGAAGGAAATGGGAGAATTACTAAGGAAACTCGAGGAAGAAAGGTGTTGTTCATCAAGCATGAAAGATCGCATGAGTGTACTACAGCAGCAACTGTGTGATGCTCAGAGTTCTGCCCAGGTAAACTTTAAGATGCAGCCATTATCGAAATCAGATAGTTCTGCAACTAGTAAATGGGCGAATTCTTGTTTCTAGACATGTCATGCTTGGAATTTATGTGTTATTGACCCTCTTTCCATCCGTAACCAGGACAGCTTATGTTGTATTTTAAGTGCTAAAACACACATATATAATTATTTTCTCTTTCTGTATATTTGGTGTCCATGTTGGGTTTTTAACTGTAGCCTACACTGATTTGCTTGGGGACGGAAAGGCTTTACTGTTGTTGTTTTAAGAGTTCCATACTCCCGGTCTCAATTAGATTTAATATATCTGCATATTGGTAGGAAATTCCGACCTCCAAAATCCAGAATAATAGACCACTTATTAGTCAGGTATCAATTGCCATAATATTTTTTTTCTTTGACTAGCAAGATTGAATCTACAATGGAAATCTTGTTTATCTTCCTGTATAAAATGTGTTGTGCCTGCAAATGGAAATGTAGAAGCAGTCACTTTCACCTAATTAAATGCTAATTTAATATTGCTACATAATTTTTTCACCTTTTCAGTTATATAGGCTTAGAAGATGGTGTGCTCAACCTGCCTAATTAGCATTGGGAATTTGTTTTAAGTGTACCTGGAATAAACACTGTGCAGTTCATAGGTGTGTTTCATTGAGTCAAAGCATTTCGTCTTGTAAGTGGTTGCCAGGGCTGTGTATCAGTATATGCTGCATGGTCAAGCTATTTCCAAACGATTCAATGCTACACAGATACTCTCAACTGAATACGAAGGTGACCACAGTGTATTCCAGTTGCAGGAAAATATGGCCCGTGAATTGGAAAAGAAATTAACAATTCAAGTACAATCACTAAAAAAGAAAAGGTCAGCGGACTTATTTCAGAGAAGGTAAATCAAACCAGTGTTGGCTAATTGACCCTGTCTGTGATTCCTATAAACAAATGGTTGTTTTTGTTTAGTTTCAATTTGCTCTAATTCTCGGTTACCTGTTTCTTTGGTAATTATTGCAGGAATTAATATATGATGAACTGAAGTCTACTCAAGAAAAGGCACAGCAGGAAATGAGCCAGAGACAAGGCCTTGAAGATCAAATTGCAAGATTGAAACAGTCTGTGTCTGATAATTGTGCTGAAGAGGTACAGTTCTGCTATTGTACCCTTTGAGAGTTTGATGTTTATTTTCTTATATGTATTTTTTTTCTCTCTTTTACAGTCTAAAACATCATCTAGTATGGTTAGATCAGGATCTGGATTAGACAACACAGCTTTTGTGTCCAAATCAGGAAAATTAAGAGAGGCCCTGTCTGGTCAAAGAGGTACCATATCAAAGATATTTGAAGAAGGTAACTTTGCATCATTGAAGAGTACCAGATCAGACATTTGTCTTTCTTGAACTGCCATCCTGACAATTGTTTTGCCCCAATTGATACCCAGTTGGTCTTCCAAACGTGCTTGCTCTGTTGAAGTCTGAGGATCTAGATGTGCAGATCCATGCTGCCAGGGTGGTTGCTAATCTTGCTGCTGAAGGTCTGGGAGTTTTCCCCTTGCAACTGTGCATATATTCAACACTGCCTTAATCTCCGAGAGTAACCTTGTATGAAAAACTTATCTGAACGTAGTAACCTACAAAAGAAGTATTGAGGTTTTGGTATAGCATTTAATAAATGAAAATAATACCTCCCTTTGCATGCTTTGTTTAGTTTTTTTTCCTCTAAAAAAAGAGATCTATTTATGGCACTATGATTGCATTAAGATAGGAAGAAAGGTTAAATGTAGAAGTGCACATATACACAAGGGAATCAACTCACAGTGAGTTGAGACAGCCTTCTCGCCTAACAGTTTTATGTTATTATTGATGTGAATTCAATCTGGACTGGCCAGGACCCAAAATGAATTGCTACCAACTGTAGCTTCTAAGATTTTATGTGTGCTTTGTATGGTTGGGAGTATGAAACTGTAAAAAAAATAACTTCAGTACCGAGATGCATGGCTATAATTTTTTCACTGCAATATTTCTCTTGAACAAGTAACTGTAACTCTATGTTATGCTTTCTGTTCTCTAGTAGGTAGATAGTAGTTACTTTCTTTCAAATATGATGCTTTGCACAAGAACAAATTTCTGGTAAGTAACTTTAACTATGATTTTCCGTACTGGTATCTATAATCTATCACTATTGAATATTATTTTTTAACAAACCTAATAATACTATTTTAATGTGATGAATTTAAGTAGGTTAGAATTAGCGGCTGAAGTAGTGTTTCACAACTCAGAGTTAAAATGTCTTATACTTTTAATGAAGGAAGTATTAGGATTAGGATTAGTTTTTGCTCACTTGTCCTTTTTTGGGATTGCAGATGTTAATCAGCAAAGAATCGTTGAGGAAGGAGGGCTCGATGCTCTTCTATCCCTTCTAGAAACATCACAAAACACCACTATTCATCGAGTCACTGCTGGTGCTGTTGCTAACTTGGCAATGAATGGTAATTGATTCATAGTTTCCAACAAAGCACCATTCAGATTTCTCTTCAATTTGGTCAAAATGGTCCAGAAATCATCTACTAGCTCACTGCCAGGATTTCTTAATTATCATCATTTGTACTGCAAAATGGTTGTCAACATGTGTATTTTTATCCACTAAAGAATTTCTTTAACATGCGAATACCAAATTATTGCATTGCTAAAGAAATATTAAAGACAGACGGATGTTCTATATGCATGTGAATTTGTTAAGCATTGCATCTCCATGTAAGTTCACACTTTCTTGAAGTGTTTTGATGTTTAAATTATACAAATCCACTAAAGCTAAATATTAAATAATCTAGTTTCAAATAGTAACTGAATCTGTAGTGAAGTACAACAGAATTGAATCATATTGGAAACAATGTTTATGCAAATTTTTGCCATCTCATGGATGGAGATTTGTTAATATGATATGCTAATATTGTCTCATTCGAACAATGGAGGGCTCTTACATGTTCTCGCTTGGTTTGGTCACTTACCATCACTAGTGTATGATGCTCACAGCTTTATAGCTTCAGCTGTTTAATAAGTTGTGGTAAAATTAAATCAATCAATATTATCTTAGTCTACCTAAGCATTATGTATTTATGTTGACACTCGATATTGCAGGATTAAACCAGGTAGTGATTATGAATAAAGGTGGAGCTCGATTATTAGCAAATGTTGCTTCTAAAACCGATGATCCTCAAACTTTGCGGATGGTGGCCGGCGCAATTGCCAATTTATGTGGGAATGGTACAGCTTGTTGTCTATTTTTTTTATAGCTTTCTATCGAAAATTATGGTTAGCTTAATATTTCGTTGAATCTGAAAAGCTTAGTTGCTAGAAGTGCAACGTCTATTTTTGGGGAATAAAGATGTGACCTATCAAATGTGTACTTTTGCAGAAAAGATGCACTTAATGTTGAAACAAGATGGTGGAATAAAAGCACTACTGGGAATGTTTAGCAGTGGACACACCGATGTCATAGCCCAGATAGCACGAGGAATAGCAAACTTTGCAAAATGTGAATCCCGGATGGTAAGCCAAGGTTTGTAACTTTTCTATTTGTTTGTCAAAATTCCTTTATTTTTTCCAGATGGCTTTTGGCTGCCCTGACTACTTCAGAGTGCTGCACTTCTGAAGATTGTGCCATTGAAGCAGAATACATTGAATACATCAAGTTTTCCTGATTGTTCAGTTCAATAACAGGTCACAGGAAAGGGAGGTCCGTTCTGATTGAAGATGGTGTTCTTACTTGGATGGTGCCCCATTCAACTATGTTTTCTGCTTCAACACGAAGACATATTGAGCTTGCTTTTTGCCATCTAGCTCAGAACGGTAAGTACATAGAAGTTTGCTCGATCATTTGCCGTGTTACTCATGAATTTGGTGCGCAATCGACATGTACAGTATCTTACTAAACTTCACCCACATCTTTGCAGAAGACAACACTTGTGACATCATTGCTTCTGGCGGATTCAAGGAGCTGCTTCGCATAATGAGGGAGTCCCCGAGAGAAGATACACGTAATTTAGCTAAGAGGGCTTTAGATTTAAATTTTGCTTGTTTAAAAGAGAACCAATGAGCCTATGGTCAAGACAAACCTTTCGTATGTGCATACGCAAACGATGTGTCACTCACACTCAAAAAAAAAATTCATACCGTCTCTCTTTTCTCATCCAGTGTCACCGTCCGGCCGGCCTTCGTCCCAACATCTGACTGGTATAAAGAGCTTTACTACTGGACAGAGCCAATGAGTCTATTGTCACTGTTTCAGTTTCATAGATTTTGCTTGTCGCCGACGCCGTACGCTCAGTGCTGCAGCAGGCAACATGAACCAGTGAAAAATCTACCATGAAATCTATGAACCTCCAGGGTTTTGACACTGTCAACGGCACAAAAACTCCATTATGCAGTAAACTTCCAATTCGCTCTTTCTTCCAAACGTGACTCGTTTCACATGGATGAAATTTAACAGTATTTTTCATTGTTACGGTAGGTGACGTGTTAGAGAGGTGAATGAGCGTGCATGAAAACGTCGATACTGTGATTCGCAAAAGAAAAAAAAAATGCACTTGTCAAAATGGAAGAGGTGAGTAAGCCGATACATAAACCATGTTACAAACTGATTAATGACAAAATGTTTGGAGAAAGCCACTACATTTTCCTCCACTAATAATTGACACAAGCTCAAAACGCTAAAATGTAAAAACTGCCAGTACCGAGCCCAAGCAACTATGTCCATGTTAACCAAGCATCTGCCCACTAGCTCGGGAACTTCATTTCATACTGCTGAGGGGTCTGCCAAATTAAGCACCACGATTTAGGCAAGGTCATCATATAAAGATTCAAAATGCAAAATAGCAAAGGGAGATGTCAGCATTTAACATACCATAAAAGTTGCAGTGATCATCTTCCCTGCGAACCATCTTCCATGAAGTGCTTTCTGCGCACTCATAGCTGCTGTTATACTATCAAACCGTAGATACACAAAACCGGCAGTATTTCTGCAATTGTTGAAGGTAATTTAAGGAACATCTATTGAAAACTTTGCAAAGGTACAATTGAAAAAATAATAACTTTGCAAAAGCACAGGAGGAAGCTATAATAAGTAGAAAAAGTGTGAAAGTGGATCCGAACCTGCAGACTAATTTACACAAAATCCTAATAACCTAAAAATGTGATGTTAAAGAATAAGTGGAATACATTTGGGGTCAACTTTTACCAGATTATCACCTAGGTCCATATAAAAAGTGAGGATCCGGGTCCTTGAAACAACTAGTTTACCCTAGTTCCAATTATGGTATCAAGGAGAAAATATGGGGGAGTAACAAATGAGTTACATTGGTTAAGCACGGGTGAATTCTTAGGACACAGAATCTTTGAGAGTTTATTTATGGGCCTGGCTGAGAACCTAAGAGAAGTTTAAGGAGCCCCAGTGCATTCCACAATTCAATTTATGTTATATTTCTACATGAAAATTTGTAATGCCACATGCTGGCATGCTGGAAGTACAGCAAAAGAAATTCTAAGCACAAAGCATGACGGATTTATTCAAAAGTGAATATGTCACTTACTTGTCTACAAAAATATGTTTTAAGTGACCAAACTTGGAACATTCCTCCTGAACATCATCTCTAATGTCCAAATCAAAATCAGGATCCGTCTGCAAAAATAGCATGTAATGGTCAACAAATGCCAAAAAAAAAAGGGTTCCCCAGACTCCATGAGCAACAATTATATGACTTGGCATAGTAATGCAGAGAAATCCGCACCTCCAAAGCTGGATCAAACATATTCTTGAGCAACAGGCATTCACTAGGTTGAGCAACCTCAATAGACGGAGTAGTAATTGGAAGGGTTGCCCCAGAAATTGAACCAAGACCCGGCACTGTAGGGTGAAGAAGAGGAGCTACAGCTGGAGCAGCACCAAGGACAGATACAGTTGGTATTACCACTGGAGTACTCAAACCAGCAGTGCCCGCCCCACCAGTCAAACTGCAGAAACACAAAAGGTCAACATGTCCATTGAGTAAGATACAAGAGGCACAAGGGTATTCTACTATAACAAAATTAACTCAAATTTCTGATGAAGCTAATCGTTGAAATTTGCACCAAACTCGTATGGGGTATCGTAACAAGTTTCCCTCATATGACAAGTTTCAAACATCATTAATTCACCATCCTGAAATTTGCAGTCAGTGCAACTAGCACTAAATACTAGAACTGCAGTAAACAGAATATTTCAGCCAAACCACTTTACACCAAAGAACTGGAGGAGGTCCATGGAGAATGACCTTGATAAGCTAGATATATATGGAAACAGTGTTGCTGTAGTGGTGGTTGAATCCTGACGATAATATAGTAGAGGTCAATTATTTGGGTACAAATGATGGCATTCGTATAAGCAAACAAGATAATGGAATTCTAAAATTAAATGAGGTCTCTACAGTGCCACAATAAAACAAATTATGGATGAATAATCCATTCAGCACCTCAGTAACCAAATGTGCAGCTCCGCCACCAATTAATTACCAAATAAATAAATATACTCCAAATAATGGAATTTTTTAAGAATTATACTTATCAAAATGTCAGGACAATTATTATGCACTCAACCTAAAAAGGTACCTGGTTGTAATGCCACTGCGGTCCAATTTCTGCATTAGAAGAGCTCTGGAACTGGCATTCAGTGCCTGCATACATCAGGGACCACACATCAAACATAATGTTATATATATATATATATATATATATATATATATATATATATATATATATATATATATATATATAATATGAACACCTATGTTTGTATAAGAAAAAGTAGGCCCATTTTAAAAGAGGCATGAAAAGACCAAAAGGACTTGGGCACACTTTTTACATATGTAAAAACCAAAACAGAGTCTGTTTGGAATGCTAGCTTTACTTAAGCACTGCAACTTCCAATTGTTCATGGAAGCAACATACTAAATTGTTATATGCAAAACAAAACATACTAAATTGGTAATACCGGGGGCAATATTATTTATTAATAGATCCTTCTAGCATCTTTGTTATGTGCAACATACGGAGAGCTTCTTGGGAACCAAAAGTTAGACTGAATGCATTAGCTAATTTGGAGGAAGCATGTGTAGATAAACAGTGATGTAGGTAGTAGGTACTCAACCAACTATATAATTTCAAAAAAAAAAAAGGAAACTAAAAAAAACCATAGTATGAAATTCGTTTGACCCAAAAAAAAATTATTAGGCCTTGTTTGGATGCTCATGTATCCCCCTCAATCCATAAGTGTTGGAGTGGGTTAGAGTAGGCATAACTCATACTCCAAACAACAATAATACAACTAAAAGAACATATACAATTGAGACTAGTTGAAACCCACCAAGCCTCCACCTTCATCATCATCCAAATCTCCTGTAGCTCCACTAACTTGCACACCTGCTTGGTCTGTCACAGCTGAAACCTGGCCAACAAGTGTTTACCATAATGTCAGACAACTGAGCTCAAATATGAACACAAGATGAATGCTGGATTGCTGGTAACTCCCAACAATATATTTACCTTGATTACTCTTCCAGCAATCTCAAGTTGCCCATTCAAACTCTGAGCCGCTTTTGCATCTTCAAGACGTACAAACTAAATAATGAAATAGAAATGGTGAGAATTAAGCACCAACAGAAACAGGAATTTCGTCAAGGAGAAAAACTAACCTGCACAAAACCAAAACCTTTGCATAGCCCAGTGAGAGATCCAATGGCAACTGGACAAGCTCCACTTGTCCAAATGGTTCAAAGACCTGGCAAAATCATTTTTTCAATAATATGAAAAATCAAAAGAATTTGCTCCAAACACATAAAAATTCTACAAAATAATGTGTAGGGTATGGACCTGTCGCAGCTGGTCCTCATTAATGTTTGAGTGAAGATTTCCAACATACAACTTCCTTGCTCCACCTGAAGCAGCTCCACTTGAAGAAGCATTTGACTGAACTAAATTCTTTTCAGCCTCTGAAGGTTTAACCATCACTGGCTGACCAAGGAGCAACTGACCAGAAAGAGCTATCGCCATTGGAACAGATAGAGCATCATAGAATTCAATATACCTGCATAATGTGAATAGCATGACGAATGTCAGACAATCCAACCAATAACAAAATAAACAAACTTTCTTCTAAAGTTATTTATGTTCAGAACTTTGGATCAATTTTAACCAAATCTTGCATTTGATAATTTAAAGTTTCAATTTTGCACTGAAATGGACTCCAATAGTCCAACAATGTGGAACTGTGACACTCCACACAGCTTACTGTCACGAACATGATCTTGTTTTCCATCTTATACTCAATAAGTTGCTGATTATCCCAGAAGATACACCAAATTACAAATATTCCTGCCCAGTACGAAAAACAGATGAATATATTCCCGTATGAAAATTTAGATGCATCTACAGCTAGAATGCAGACGTAATAATAATCATTAAAGTGCAACTAGAGAAAATACAGTACCAATGGTTAATAGCATTGAAATATCATAATAGACATACCAGCTATTTTACTAGAACAAAAGAACAAATATAGACATGAAAATAAAAAACAATACCACCGCACTAACTGCATAACCAAACTTTTCTACAGGAAGCCAATCAAATTTAACATGAATTTCAAAATTTATCTGATAATTTAAGTGTAGTAGTATGTTATCAAAACTCAGTAATCCCAGGACTAAAACAATCTTAAGTGTGACTTAAACAAACCTCATTCTATGGAGGACAAAAAATTTAACTTGTGCCCACATAGCCACCTACAGAGTACATCAGGCCCATTAAGTGTACTTTTAAAGTACTGGCCCTCACAGATAAAAGTTTACTCTCGTGGCTCATTGGTTGCCCATAACGCCACAACTCAACGGTGGACCCTAAATTAGATACAGCTCTATTGCTTCCACTACAACATTCAGTTTCACAAAAAATCCATTTCACCACCAGTATAAACCATGTCTATCAAGACCAACTATTTGAGAAAGCTAGGACATATTTAATAAAAAAAAAAAAGGCGATGGAAAATGTTACTACTGTACCCAGATTATGCATGCGCACCAAAAAAGAAAAACTTATGTGTTATGTTATTCAACTTCCAAGAGCATATAAGCTCAAACTCCACACTTTGACAGCAAGCCCTATGAGTAACCAACATAAAAATGGATACAGTAAATTTCTATGCACTGTGCCAGCTAACTGAAAAGTTCCTATGCTTTCAGTTCAGTGTATCAAGAAAATGAAGCAACAAAGGAAAGCAGTGTACGCTATCTCAGTGCTTCTCATGTTAAAAAGAGAAATGCAAGCCTATGCACTGTAAAGTGTTAATATATAAGATAGGTGTGTAAGCTGTGATATAGTATATAGGTACTCACCCGACACCTTTAGAACGTCGAGAATTTCGATCCATAATGAGAGGCGAACATCCCGACCTAGAGAAAGAAAGGATAACAGTTCAAGCACAAAAATTGAATCAATAAACGCAAGAAAAAAACAAGAAAAAGACTAACAGGGGATATCTTTTTAAGCGCTACAAAATGTGGGTAAATAAATAATCCATAAACATGAATCTATAAACTTAGGCATTTGAGCAAATTAACATCCTCCCCAGAATATTATATGTTTCATTTATGGGATGGGAAAAAGACTAGAAAACTATGCTGTGTATCTTGCATCACATGTGTATGAGCATACAAGAGCACCGTCAGACTAGTGTAGTTAAAAATTAAGGAGTGAGAGCGATTAACACCTTTCCAGCCCTAGAAAAGAACTCATATACATCCCTTTCATCTGCCTTCAAAGATAACTGCGATTGTAATTTTAAAAAGTTAGTTTCAGATGAAATGGAAGAAAAGCAACATTGTGAAAGACTTGTTCAAAAAAAGCAACCTGGTAAGCAAACACAGTTCTTTGATCTCTTTCTGGATCAACTTCGGTTCAGCAACCTCATCTTTCCTACGTCTGTGCAAAGAGAATTCTTCATAAGAACAGATAGAGTACAATAAGAAAGACAAGCTCAAATAATAATAGAATGGCCACAATTGGTCTCAAAGTACAGGTTCAACCATCTTTTTCGCATAGGCTAAGCAGCTATAAGGATAACAAAATGTAGCATATCTTAAGTATAGAATTATCTCTTGCAACTTAATATCACCCATAGGGGTAGGAAAAACGCAATAAGTAGCCACACATGGCATCCTCAGTTCATCACTGCTCATCTGACTACATTTTGCAAGCAGGAAATAAGTAGCCACATATGGCCATATATTCTAGTGGAATGCTAATCTCTAATTCACAAAAGAAAAAGGTATTTGAAATCCGACATCTGAATTCTCAGGTCAGATTGATGTAAAAAAACTTAGGAATAAGATCACTCTAGCATACTGATGTTTGATTCTATTGAATGTCACATAACTTACATCATCAATAACATATGACACAAGAAACATTAGGTACAAATAGGATGCCTTATTCTAGAATATTTTCAAAGATCAATCCTAAAAAAACTATTTAGGTAATATAGCTCGTTCAGCAGTTTGTTTCTAAACTCGAGTTGAGTTGGTTCATGCACCTGACATCGCGTTCATGGTAGTGATCACGCTCTTCATCACGACGCCGTTCCGACCGGCTCCGGCTCCTCCGCTGCCTCTCCCTCTCCTTCTCCTTCTCCCGTTCACGGTCGCGGCTCCTCCTGTCCTTATCCTTCTCCCTGTCCCGCTCTTTCTCCTTGCCGTCACGGTCACGGTCCCGCCGCTCCCGACTGCTGCGGTGCCGGTCGCGCTCACGGTCCCTGTGCCGCTCCCTATCACGGTCGCGGCCTTCCTCGGAGCGAGAAGGCTTCGATCTGCGCTCTACGTCGTCACGCTCTTCGTCACCGCCCGATGAGCGGCGGCGTGAGCTGCGCTCTTTGTCCTTGTCCCCCGACCCGGGGCCCGACGAACCGTTGGCCGGCGCTCCAGACGCTTCCACCGTCTTCTCCAGGTACTCGTACTCGTCGAAGTCCATGGCGTCGCGTGGCGGAGATTGGTCGGCGGCAACGCTGAGCAGATCCGGAAACCCTAATGATAATGAGCGAGAAGAGAAAAACAGAGACACCGCGGCTAAACCCAGCGATTTTGTTTGGCTTTTCAACAGGGGATGGAAGGTTTAGATTAGAGCACAAACTGTCATGTGGGACCCACCGGGAGACCGTGTGCGACCCAGGGACCCAAGAGTTTCCACCCGACCACGACCTATAAAATTTTGAGCAATGCACGTCCATTGACCATGTTCAATTGGCTAAAGTTAAAGACTAAAATTGTAGTACTCCTCCTTATGCCCTAAAATATTTGACATTTTAGGTTTAGACCACGGGGATTAGAAACAATGAAAACGTACCCTGCATAGAAATCAAGGAGAGAGACCGAGAGAAATGGCGATAGAGATGCATTGCGAAAAAAAAAGAGACATTACGGGAGCAAAGAAATGTGTATTGGGAAGTGAGAATAATAACTTATGGGACAAAATTTGAATAGGTATAAGATCAAGTTTTTTTTAGTAAAAAGGTTGTCGTTCATTACATCAACCGACCGAGGCTCCATACAAAAAGGAAAATTGTTCCAATGCAAAACGCGAAAGACCTTACAACAAAGAACAAAAACAAACCACTCCGTTGAAAGTCTTTGTGCTCCATTCAAACCGAAACCACTTGAGTCCCCGCCCCACAAAGCGAAGCGAACATATCCCCGGATTGGAGGATGCATCATCGCAAATCCAAATGAGCTCGAAAAGCTCCGCGTCATTTGCTTTGAACCGCTTATCGATTGGCAAAGTCGTAAACTTTATGCGGCGTCGGCCGGGGAAGAACCCCGGACACCCTCGAACCTAGATCCTCGCATTTCCAACGAAGGCCGGAAGAAATACGAAGACCCTTCCACCATCTCCATCCACAAATGTTGCACTGAAGTAAGAGATCCTCCATTTTGCTACATGGATCACCAGTCGAATCCACGAATGAAAACCCACTCTTGTACAGACCCCGAGTAGGACACGGCTAGGGTCAGACTCCATGGATTTCCCAACGTTGAAGGAGCAACAAACGCCGAGGAAGACGTAAAATCCGGGAGAAATTTACTCCACAAGACGTGGCGGAGCTGCCTTCTCCCCATCGCGGCTAGGAAACACATGCCTTGCGCCCATGAAATCGCTTGAAAGTCGACGTCGTCACCGGAGAAGACCACCATATCAAGGCCAAGGAGACCAGAGGGCTTCACCTCCGCATCTAAGACAAGGAAGTTGGCGGAGAGACCTCTCCGTTGTCGGCCAGCGGAGACGGGCCAAAACCTAGACAATGTCGACGGGCGCGCTGACGACATCGAGGACAACGCGGGAATCGAGGCCCCTTCCCACGCCCCCCAGAGAGAAGGAAAAAAGCCTCACCAAAGTGTCGCCATCTCTATGAACGTCTCCGATGATGAGGAAGAAAACCCGGACACCATCATGGCGGGCCCCCATGGGACACTTATTTAGAACCCTAATAGATCCTACCCTAGGCCTAAGACTCAGATTGCCCCCGGGCAATTCAAATTCATGAAGATCTCTAGTTTGGTTTTGGCTAATTAGTGACATCCTAGAACTAATCTCTCGCTAAGTGTTTGATTTAGTTGGAGATTGGTCAAACCAAGATTGGTGCATGGTGGTCATGGTGGATGAGTCGAGGTGATCCAAATGATGATCAGTTGCGCAACTTGGAGTTGTTCGAGGATCAAAATGGGCTCAAGGCGAAGGTATATCCATAGGGCCATTTTGATTTTGCACTCAAGACACCATAGAGGGTGTGCGTGATTTAGGATCGATAAAATTTGTACTATAAAGAGGGAAAACTATCGTACATATCGATCCTCATGCGGCGGATTCGAGCTTTTGAGAAAATGAAACGTCTATTTTCTATTGCGCCGGATGCATCGTGGTGGTGAAAACATGCTAACTCTCGTGCTCAAGTTGGTATACTTGTTGAGTAGAGCATGTCGGCGGCGGACGACGACAAAATGATGATCCAAATAAAATTGAACTACTTGGCCGACGCGGGTAGCGTCTGAGCGGCTTACGGACGCGGGCTCGAGGAGTCCCAAAGACGGTGGCGTGTTGGGCGGTGGCTCGAACAACGGCGACGTAGTCCGCGAAAAGGTTGTCATCGGGGAGGGGTCGCTACGACGCCGCGCCGCACGCATAACGCCAGGCGCTCGGCGCGGCCCCGGCGAAGTACACCGACATTCGACGTTGGGTCGGTTTGAACGGGCGCTGGCACGCTTTGGTCTCGCCGGGCGCTCCGGCGTTATCGCTTTTTTAAGCGAATTCAAAAGTAATCGACTCTATTTCGACAGGATGTCTATATATATGAGCTTGGTCGGCATTTGGGAGTTCTCTTTGGTCATTCTTACACATCCTAACATACTTTGAGCTGAACAAACTCCCTCCTCCTCTCTCCCTTTGCTTGTGAGCATCATTCTTGAGAGTTGAGGTGATTCAAGTGCATCTTGCTTTGATCTTTGCATTTAGAGGCACTTTCGTGGGCCGGTGTGAGCCGATGGATTTTTTGTTGCTCTTAGAGAGCACCACTCCTAGACGGCTTGGTGATTGGTGGAGGCGTTGGCAAGAGTTGGTGATTGTTCTTGGCCACCTTCGATCAATTTGTGAGAGGACCGTGCATCCTCGTCGGGGACGATGAATTACAAATAATATATTGCTCGTGTCTTGGGTACCTCTCATTTGCTTTGGGTGCAAGTAGCCTAAAGGCACTTGGCTAGGAGTGAGCTCCACCTTGCCCCCACACGTGAGAAGGTCGGCACAACGGAGAGCGTAGCTTGACGGGTTTTCAAGTGAACCGGGGGTAAATCATTGTGTCTCCATTTGTCTCTTTGTCATCCTTTGGTGATTGGCTTTATTGATCATATTGTGATATCATCTCCGGTGATTGGGTGACTTACCTCGACTAGTCGGTATAACCACCTCTCTACCTTGCATTTACTTTGATATATATATTGTGCCCGTGTAGAGTTGACTAGGTTGTTTAGTTGCTTAGACTTGTTAGAGTAATCTAGCTAAATCTCCTAGATAGTGAAGTAAAGACATAGCCATTTGAGTGATCTAGAGACTTAATTGATTAGAATTATCAATAGGTAGCTTGCTTGGAGAGGAGGGGAAGCGGGCTAATCGGGGTTTTTAAGATCAAGTATTTTTTTAGATAAAGTAAGTAGACCATTTTAGCTCACTTGTGTAGTCTAGAATTTATTTTTGTAAGTTAGCTAAACATACTTTGTATAACACTTTAGGCATCATGTTTGGAGTCTTAATAGCTAAAGTGGTTTAAAGTTTGTGCTTTTTAGACAAGAAATCCAAACAAGGTACGATTTCAAAATAAATTAGTATAAAATCCTATTCAAAATTATTTTAAATGCATGATATGATTACTAAATAAATTTCATTTTAACATAAACTAGGAAAAGTGCCCGTCGTTTAAACGGGTGATGGGCAAATATATTAGGACTATAGATTTAAATTTAAACTTCAATGGCCAATAATCTTTATATCATGAAGTTTGACGCGAAAAGTATCTACATGTAACTGAATAATAACATAAACTAATTTGAAAGACGCAATGAGTGAGCGCCCGAGCCCCCCTCCCCACCACCGCCGCCCCGGCCGCCCGCAGCGCCGTCGGCCACCAACCCCATCCCGGCCCTTTGGGCCAACCACCTCCACCACCCCCACCCCCTCTCCTTCCCCAACCCGTAGGTCCCTCCTCCATTGATGTGGAGATCGTGGGACGAAGAGCACCGGATCGATGAGTCGACTCGAGGAAGATATTGAAGACGATGGATCCGCTGCTCGAAGCCGCCCAACGGGTGGATCCGGCTATGGCGCCGCGCGGATCGCCGCCGCCTGGCGTGCTCTTGAGCTCGGCTGGGTCCGATGGCGACCTCACGACGCCTCAACGGGCGTACCACCATTCTGGCGCTTCAGCCAGCCTTTTCAGCACTGATCCCGTGGGCAAGCACGCGGATTCGCAAGCCGACGCCGGACCGCCACCGCCGGACTTCATGGCGAGCCGAGATGCCTCTGAGCAAAAGATCTTCCATCCTCGGGGCTCCCGCAAATTCCAGCAGCTCATGCCTTCGCCGCCCCTCGATCCATTTCGATGAAAGCCTCGCCCAGGGGCCGCCGGATATCCCCGGCTCAGCCGCACCGCCCAACCCGACGCAGCGGGCGTGGCAAATACCCTGTGATGCCCCGGCTTCTCCACCGCTGCTCTCGCTGCCGCAACAGGTGTGCCGATCGATGACACCGCCAACCAAATGGGAAGGCCATTTACTTCGCCCCCGACCAAGACCGAGAAGGGCCGCTCACCTTCACGCGCAAAATGGGGAGCCTCATTCACCAAAATGGCAACCTTATCGCGCAAGGATCACCGGGCGGCGCAAGGATCGCCGCGCAGCATCACCACGAGAAGAGCAGGCAGAACCGGGCACCCTCTCGCCGGCCGCCTCATTACCACCGCGCACCGGCTATAAAGTGCCCCGCGGCAGCCGTTGCTACCGCTGTCTCGCCTTGATCACCACATCCGAGATTGCAAGAGAACCCTCCTGCCTCCGGGCCGCCGGCGGTGTTGGCCACTTCTCCAAACCCGCCCTCACCGCCGGCCGCATCTCCCGGAGCCGCCCTCAGGCTCGCCTTGTCTTCCCCGGGCTGGCTCACTGCTCACCCGCTGCAATTTCGACCCTCCCACCACCAACATCACTACACGGCCGGCCGTTGCCTCCAACCCCCACCCGTCATCCGTCGCCCGTCTCCTCCCAAGGCAGTCGCGAACCACCGACGCCGGCACCCAACCCACCACCGTCGCGGCGGCGCAGATCTGTCGGTGACCACTCCGCCCGACTTTGAACCGGGTTGCCATCGTCTCCATCCACTGCTATGGCAGGAGGCTACGAGGCCGCGCGCCGCATCGCCGCATCGTCATCACCGCCCCGCCTGGCGTTGAGTCGCTCCACGTCGAGGTGACCTATCGCCGGGCGGCAGTATGATGGCAGCCACACTTTCCGAAGTCACCAGCCGCCATCGGTGTCGTTTAAGGGCGGACTTTTAAGTTCGCCCCGCCCTGCAGACCGTGGCGATCGGAAGGAGGGAGCTCGTACTTCAGTGATCTCGCCTCCCCATCCGTCCACATGGCGCCCGGGCCGGTGGAGCGATGGGACACCTGTCCCGGTGGCTCCACGCCAAGATCACCATGGAGAACATCCCCCCCCGAGGCGTGAACGGCTAGAAGGTATCAAGCTAATTCTTGGTGACTCCTCGTATCTTAACAGGGTGACACGCGCGGGGCCGTCTGACGTGGAGAGTCGCAGCCTTCTCCCCGCCGGGCGTGGATGCGAGCCTCACACACCTCCCTGTGGTCTGTTGAGCCGTGGTTCTTCGAGGCGCATAAGCGGGGCGTGCGATGGACATTGAAACCCGGGCTCCCAACCGCATCCCGGCACACCACCGGGTGGGACGCAAGGCGAACAAGAACATCCCGATCCATCTAGAGGGCTACGAGGATTGGTGTGTCGCTCGACTCGACTCTGGGACTCGGGACATCACGGACACCCGGCACGCCGGCGCGAACTTCATCCCTCTATCCGCACGCCGGCAAACCTAGATGGTCGCCCGCAGCAGCGAGGCCATGCTTGCCGCGGGTTACCGGGTGTGGGATGCCATCCCCCCATCATCGCCGTAACCGTGACCCGGGACGACGACGAGGGACGGCGCCGCATGGCCCAAGGCGTCACCGCGATGTGGTCGGGAGCGCTGCGGTGCGCCCACCTTCGACTGGTGCGACCCGGACAAAGTTTGCGTGGTGGTAGCCCTCGCCTCACTTCTCTCCCACCCCTACCGGCGAGTCGGGCGGCGCAATTCGGGAGGAGACTCCGACGCGGGCGCTCCATCGGCCCGGCCGGGCCGGAGGGTGGATTCAGCGGTAGCCACGATGCCATGCCACACGCCTCTCGAAGATTGGGAGCGCCACCGCTCCTTTAGTTGTCTCCCGCAGCCGCTTCTCCACGATGCGTGCCCCCGTGGGCTTTGGGCAAGCTACATCAAGCTACCTGATCCGATCATTGGGTTTCCTCCCTACGACTGCCGGAATGTCGGCCCTGGCTCAGCCGAGATGACCCTATGAGCCTTGAGGCCTCTTTCTGTCTACAAGAGGGCGCTGGGACACAATCACCGACCTGTGTCATACCTAATGATCAAAACCGTGGTGGAAGGGCGATGTCGGGCGCCCGACATCGAGGTTGGTAGAGGTTGTCTAATTTCCACTTTGGCCCCGCCGAGCTTAGCTCCGTGAATGCCGATGGCTCGATGCCTCCACCGACCTGGAGGAGGTCCTCGGGAGATTTTCAACTCATCTCGCGGTCAAAACAATGAAAACATTGATGAGGATCACCGAGACTCGGCCGAGGTTGTCTTTGGCCCCGAGTTCAGAAGCTTGACGATGCCGATGGCTCGACGCCGGCTTGACGGAGGAGGCGCGTGCGCGATCTCGGCACTCGCCAACAAGATGGACATTGAGATCGGGGGACGTGACCGGGACGCAAAGACCGCCTCGAGGAAGATACCGATGCGAGACCCGAGGGAGACACCGATGCAAACCATTGACTTAGGCGTATGGGAGACGAGGTAGATGACTATGACATTTTTTGCAGAAGTGTCTCTTCTATGACGGACGAGCCGAGCCAAATTATTCCCCAACCCCAAAGAACACCACCGCAGCATAGTTGAGATCGCCTACCAAGACCAAGGCACGCCGCGAGAAGAAGGAGAAAGCTCCAACTCTGCTCTGATCCAGCCATTGCGCCCTCAAGCGGCTGCCGCCCAATGTCCCGGCTTGCTCTACCAGGTCAGAGGAGGTCGCTATGGAGTCCATTCATGACCCCCCGCCTTCATGGAGATGCCACACAGAGGAGGATCAGCCCAATGAGGAGGTTTGCAGTTCCTGGACTCAGATCTTTGCGGACCTTCCCCGAGAGGGCGGTCAAGGCAATTCGTGATAGCCACTAGGATGGGGGACAAGAAGGCCATGAAGATCCCGGAGGCCGTGGGTCGGAGCCTCGGGTGGCATCATTCGGGGGGAGGGAGTGCTTCGCCTCCCGTCTCGGTGGCGCCTTGTCCGTGTCTTATGTTAGCTAGTGCAAATTACCCGACCGGGCTTCACCCGGTGAAGTTAGGAAGTGTTCGGGCCTCGTGTTTGCCTTTAGTTGTGCTCCCAGTAAGAGGTTTAGCTTTCTCGGCCGCCTTGGTTGCTTTGAGTTGTTCCCCGTTTGTGGTGGAGACTTGTAGTCGCACTGCCCCCGCTTGCCTCCGGGAGGCTTTGTATCAGAGTTGTTGTGCTGTTGTAATAGATTGGAGGTTGTCTGGCCACCTGTGTTGTCTGCTGTTGATCTACTTGGTTTCCTTAATGGCTGAACACAACTCTAAAATACTGAACTGGAATGTCAGGGGACTAAACACCCCAGCAAGAAGAGAAGTGGTGAAGATGATCTGTCATAATGCTAAACCATACATTGTATGTCTACAAGAGACAAAACTTGCTGTTGTCTCTAGTTCTCTGGCCATGGAATTCCTGGATGGTAATTTAAGTGGTTCTTTTGTGTACATACCTGCTGATCAAACCAGAGGAGGTGTCCTCATTGCTTGGGATAGTGACTATGTCAGTGGTACACTCATGAGGAGAGGTGATTACTATCTGTCGGTGCAGCTGATTCTAAGGATGTCTAATTTCCACTTTGTGCTCACCACTGTTTATGGTCCGACAATGAATGCTGAGAGGATGGCCTTCCTAGCGTAGCCAATCTAGCCGATCCACCGACTGACCTTGGATTTGCACTCGAGATTTCAACCTCATCCGCCATGCAGAAGACAAAAACAATGAAAACATTGATAGGAGAAGCATGGCACGCTTTAGGCAAGCGCTGAATGCAAGTGAACTTATTGAGATCAAGCTTCTTAACAGAAAATATACCTGGAGCAATGGCCGGAGCACCCCAACTCTTGTGAAGCTTGACCGAAGCGCTTACGACGGTGGATTTGGGAAGATGCATTTCCAGCGGTAAGTATGGTGGCTCTTAGCGCCTCTCTCGGATCATTGCCCGCTTTTCCTTCATAATCAATCCTCGCCACATAGAAGAGCGGCTTTTCGATTTGAAAGCTTCTGGGTACAGGCTCCAGACTTCAAAGAGGTGGTACAGGCAGCATGGAACATCCCGGTCTGTGGCACATCACCTCTCATGTTGTTTCATAATAAACTTGTATCACCGCTAAGGCTCGAGATGTTGGAGTAAATCCTGTTCTCACGAGGCTAAAGTACAACTTGAATTAGCAAACGGTTTCATCCATAACTTAGAGAAGGCCCGGGACTCTAGACTTCTATCGGATCTTTGAAGTGGACCTCCTCAAACAACTCAAAATGCAAGTTCTTGGATGGGCAAATGTTGAGCGGTCAAGAAGAAGACAACTATCATGCTCAAGAATCATTTGGCTCAAAGAGGGAGATGCGTGCATCAAATTATTCCATCAAAGAGCAAGGGGGCGTCGGAAAAGGAACCTCATTCCATATCTGACAAAGGATAGTGGTGAGATCGTGTGGATTCACAGTGAGAAGGAACAACTTCGCATGAACACTTTGTCAGCACCTTGGGCAGCCGAGTAGTGAGGAAGCGCACACTCTTGATTGGGGAATCGAACCTCACTAGCGTGAATGATCCGGTCACGGACAAGCAATTCTCTCTGAGGAAATTCAGCACACGATCTCTGAGTTGCCAAAGGAGAAGGCGCCAGGGCCTGATGGCTTTACTGGCTTGTTCTACAAAGAGTGTTGGGACATCATTAAAATGGATCTACTAGCTGCTATGGAGTCCATTCATGATCCGAGAGCGGGACCTTTGCGTCGCTCAATGGAGCAAAAACGTGGCTCTCATCCCAAAAGTGGAGCCGGTGATCACCCAACAAAATTCGACCAATAAGCTTGGTTCACTCTTTTGAAAGCTATTGACAAAGACCCTAGCCTTGCGATTGGCACCACACATGGATCGGCTCATCTCAGTTTCGCAAAAAGTGCCTTCATCAAACGGAGATGCATCCAAGACAATTTCCTTTATGTGCGGAATTTGGCCGTGCATACCACAAAAAAAAGAAGATTCCAAATTTTACTCTTTAAACTTGACATCTCGAAGGCTTTTGATACCGTCTCACGGGAATACATGTTTGAACTTTTGAGAAACATGGTTTTAGCTCAAGGTGGAGAGAGATTGGCTGTCCAATATTTTCAAAACCTCACACTCTACCGTTCTCCTAAATGGCACGTAAGGCACGCAAATCAACCATGCTCGAGGGTTACGTCAAGGTGACCCCCTATCCCCTACTTGTTCTTTCTAGCAATCGATTCACTACACAACATCCTTGAAATGGCCACCTCCAATGGCATTCTGTCACCATTGCGTGAAGGCGCTTAAGCAAAGTTAAGATCTGCCACTTTGTATGCGGATGACGCGGTGATATTCTGAACCCAATCAAAGAGGGGCGTTACGGCCTTGTTCAGATTTTGGATCAGTTTGGAATAGCTACCGGGACTCAGCCGAATGTGGGGGAATGCACGGTGTCACCTATACGATGCTCCGGGATCAATCTAGATTGATGCTTGAAAGTTTTGGAGGGGCCGTAGCTGCTTTTCCGATCACCTACCTAGGCTTGCCACTAAGCATTGGTAGGCTCAAAATGGTGCACTACTGCGGTTTGTTGATGGTGCTCACAAACGCTTATCGGTTTGGCGGGGAGACCGATGAACCCGGCAAATCTGAGGGAGGCGGGAGCTTGTTCGCTTCAGTTCTTAGCGCCATGCCGATCTACTTAGCGACAATAAAGGTGCGGCCAAGACGCTTTACGCGGAAATCGACCAGACCAAAGGGAGAGCTTCCTCTAAAGTGGGATGCTCGGACATAGGGCAAGTGCAACGTCTCACGACAAATGTAGCTAAACCGAAGGGGAGTATGGAGGCCTAGGCATTCTCGATCTCGACCGATTCGGTCCGCGCCCTTAGACTTAGATGGCTATGGTCCCGGGGTCCACCCCCAATAAACCTTGGATTGGCACACAAGCACAATTGATGAGGTCGATGTAGCACTTTTCAATGCAATGCACGTGGTTCTGATTTGAAATGGTCGGAAAAGCTTCTTTTCGGGTTGTCCACTGGGTACATGGCTGCGCTCCGGCAAAGTATTTGCCCAAGGTTGTACAATCACGCCAGGGAGAAAGCATAGGACAAAGAAGGGAGGCTTTCATCAACCTAAATTGGGTCCGGGACATTGCTTTACAATCCAAAACGTGGAAATATGACCACCCTATTGTAGGTTGTTATTATGATTTATACCCCTTTCTCATGTTTATTTGATTAATAAATTTATACGATAACAAGTGTCAACAACGACCTGGCCGATGATTTCTTCACCTTGTGGAGTGCCATAGAAGAGGTGCAGCTTCAACTTAACTATGATGATGATGATTCGATTGTTTGGACACTTGAAGCTTCCGGGATTTATTCAGCGAATCAGCCTACAAGATACAATTTGCTTTGGTCCAAGTGCAAATACAATACCGTAGCTTAATTTGGAAACCGTGGGCACCACCAAAATGCAAATTCTTCATGTGGTTACTTCTCCAAAACAGATTATGGACAGCGCACGTCAGCAACAACGGCAATGGAAGAATGACTACTGCGTGCCCTATGCGAAAGGAACCTCGAAAACAGCCCATCACTTATTCTTTGAATGCCCCTTTGCTTTGCACATTTGGGAGCTCACGGCCGCTTGGAGCAGATGCCCGGTCTCAACCCATCAACATGGGGTACTTCGATGACTTAGTTCACTTGCTTTACTCGGGCTTGCGTGGCGATGGGAAGAAGACACACTCCACGGCCATCCTAACTCTTTGGACCATCTGGGCGCAGCGAAACGAAAAAAGTTTTTAGAGGGAAACCTTGCTCGGCAAGAGAGATTATGAGGCTTATTAAGGATACGACAAGCCAGTGGGCTTTAGCAGGTTGTAAGGTGCTCAGAACACCAACGGTAGCTTCTATCCTTAGTGAGTAGTTAGTTATGCTCCTTCGCCCAATTCATTGCTTAGGCATGATGGGGAAGCGCTCCTCGCGTGTGTAACTGAACCTTTGCTGCCCTTCTTATTATAACCAAAGTCGGATAATACCGGATCTTTCAAAAAAAAAAAAAAAAACGAAAAAAGTATCTTATATCACGTTGTTGCGTGTATTTCTAGTTATTTGACACAAAGGTGTAGCCCTAGTTAAAAGGAATTTATAATATCAAAATTGTTTTAGTATTTGTTAATTATTTTGATTTTCTATAATTTATAGACGTTTTAATAAATGGTTTAAAAGAAAAAAACAAAAAGAAAGAAAAGGTATGTTGTGCGGAAGGGCCATGGTCTTCCAAATTACTCACGGCGGCGGCATCACTCCAGTGTCGCGGTGTGTGCGCCTGTGGTCGCGGGTTGCTGGGGCCGAGGCTCCGCGAACCCCGAACCGCGCCCTCCACGCCCATCAGCAAGGCCCCCGCCCGAGCCAGCGCCCCCGACGCCACCTCGGCCACCGCCCATGCTCGCCGCTTCCAGCCCACCTCCAACGAGTTCACCTCCTCAACTCCGGTTGCCGCCTCGGTCTTCCTCAACTCCGGTGTCGCGGCTCTTCTTGCTCGAGCCTGAAGCCCCGGATTCGGCTGCTGGTCATCATGGCGGTGGGGGAGCGGTACCAGTTCCGCAAGGCAGCCAAGGCCGGCGGCTCAGCTCCAGTGGTGCTCCCATGGCGAGCTCGCCTCGCCGAAGTTGGCCACGCCGGTCCAGCCTGGCAGCGCCGCCATGGATTCCTATCCTATCTGGGATGGTAAACGTGAGCACTCCGATGAAACAAGATGAATACCGGGATGAGGCTCGAAAAACAAGGAGGCAGGAGGAAGGAACAGAGGCTTTGACGGAGAAGCGTACATGTGTGTTGGACTCGGTGGACAGTAGTTTCTAGTAGGCTGACGAAATTTGGGTGAACGACGGAAATTTTCTCGCTTTATTAGTAGGTATATATTATTAGTAGGTATATAGATCGGAGCAAACGGCATGATTATTATTCTCGAAGGCAAGCCGTTAGCGGTACGTACGTTCACCACGACAACATTTGATTAGTTACGTAAGCGTAGGCGTCAAAATAGCGCCGACGAGCCGTGTGTTCCGATCTTGGTCATCGTCCCTGTAGAATTTGACTATTTGAGATAAGAAAAATATGCTGCTATCAGATAAAAAAATAATCTTGCTAGTAGAAAACAGGATTAATACGGAGCACTTAGACTACCTGTCCATCGACTCGTTTAACTTAGATCTATTTTCCGCCCAGCCTTTCCGTTGTGGCTCCACCTGCCAGCGACCGGTCATGTCGTTCTCTCATCCAAAACAGAAACCGGAAAAGGAAACGCCTCCGAAATGGACGGACATCTTTGTTTGCTCCCGCGATGCTTCCATTTCACTTCACTTTCTCACTTTGGAGTTTGGAATGCTGCCCAGAGAAGAAAGCGAAACCAGCTTCACTTGTGCATCAGGAACACAAAAGATTTTTAGCAGCCCTGCCACATCATGCTACCAGCCAGACGACACAGCATCAGCAGTGACGCCGGTGGTGACTCCTCGAGCTCAAGCTTCACACTTCACTCCCCACTTCCAGCACTTCGCTCGCCTCTCTATATAACCACGCATCCGGACCTCTTCATTCTCGTGCCAAGAAAGTGTTCTTGCTTGATTGATCCACCGTTCAGAACTCGGTCAGTAGTCACTGGGCCAAGCCACGCGCCACTAATCCATCCCAGCTATCACCGCAGTCAGGAGCATAAGCTGCGCCGCCGTTGCAAGCGTGCAGTGCAGCCGATGGAGGCCGCCGAAGACGTCGTTATCGTCGGCGCTGGACTGGCCGGCCTCGCCGCGGCTCTCGGACTACACAGGTATACTCTCTCACACAGACACACACAAACGTAGCCTTGCGCTGCTGAAAAATTGAAAGTGACCTCGACGATTTGGGCGTATAGGAAAGGGGTGAGGAGCCTGGTGCTGGAGTCGTCGCCGTCGCTGCGGGCGTCCGGGTTCGCGTTCACGACGTGGAAGAACGCCTTCCGGGCGCTGGACGCCCTCGGCGTGGGCGACAAGATCAGGAAGCAGCACCTGCAGTTGCAGACGTACGTAGTACATCTCCAATTCCCATGTCCACCGAGCTTGCGTTGCAGTTTCCCTGCTGAACCTGTCCATATGTTTTCAGGCTACGTGTCATGGCTTCTTCTACCGGAGAAATCGCACTAGAAACGGACCTCACGCAGCAGGGGAAACGGTGAGACGAACCTCTGATTGACGCCTGAATCCTATCGATCACCCCGTACCCGGATCGACTTGTTGACAACTGACATGAATGCGTCGCTGTCTGTCTAACGCAGAGGTCCCCACGAAATCCGTTGCGTTAGGCGGGACTTGCTGCTGCAGGCCTTGGAGGAGGAGCTACCCAGAGGCACCATCCGCTACTCCTCCAGGATCGTGTCCCATCGAGGAGGCCGCCGGCGGCGGCGGCGGCGTCAAGGTTCTGCAGCTAGCTGACGGCTCAGTCATCAGAGCAAAGGTACAGTTTCTTTATTTCACCTTCACTAATAAGTACCTGCTTGTAGTAGGTAAACCGGAGCTGATTGCATTGCCTTTCTGATCTGCATCTATCTGCAGGTGCTCGTCGGGTGCGACGGGATCAACTCGGTGGTGGCCAAATGGCTCGGCCTCGCCACGCCGTCCTACTCGGGGCGCTCGGCGGCAAGAGGCTTCGCGCATTACCCGGACGGCCACGGCTTCGAACCCGAGTTCCTGCAGTTCATCGGCCACGGCTTCCGCTCCGGCATGATGCCCTGCAACGACAACGAAATCTACTGGTTCTTCACCTGGACTCCTTCCGACAACGGTTAGCTAGCGACATCAAATCAAAATTGTACTGTATGTATGGGCAGGCAGCTACGAGGGAGCAGCTAACAATTTGTATGCTGTTGGTACTTACGTTCAGACAAGGGCGTGGACGAGAGCGCGGCCAAGATGAAGCAGTTCGTGTTGTCCAAGCTCGGGGCTCCAAGGTGCCAGCAGAGGCGCTGGCAGTGATCGACAGGAGCGAGATGAGCGACGTCCCGGCCGCGCCGCTGCGGTTCCGTTCGCCGCTGTCGCTGCTGACAGCGAGCATCGCCAGGGGCAACGTGTGCGTGGCCGGCGACGCGCTGCACCCGATGACGCCGGACCTCGGGCAGGGCGGCTGCTCCGCGCTGGAGGACGGCGTCGTCCTCGCCCGGTGCTTCAGCGACGCCCTGCTGCTGCCTCCTGCTTCTGCTGCCAAGGGCAAGGAGGACGAGAAGGAGCGGGTCGAGGCGGCCTTGCGTGAGTACGCCTGGATCAGGCGGTGGAGGAGCATCGAGCTCGTCGCGACCGCCTACGCCGTCGGCTTCATCCAGCAGAGTGACAGCGCCGTCGTGAGCTTCCTGCGAGACAGGTTCCTGTCGGGAGCGCTCGCACGAAGGCTTCTCAAAATGGCGGATTACGACTGCAGCACGCTCGCAAACTAGCCCCACTACTGTTTCGCGTGTGTAGATGTTGTGGTTGTTGCAGGAATATGCCTACCGTTATGTGCTAGTAGTACTAGCAAATTGGACTCCAATATCATCGCCTTTGTTGCAACTCTTCGGTCTGTGAAATGGGTGCGATGCTTCGGCATGGCACGTCGTCCTACCTCGAGTTTTTACTTGTCTGCCATTAATTATAAAAGATGGTTATGACGTGCCACTAAAAATGTCATTATAAAAGATGGTTATGACGCCCTCCAGCGGGCGCCGGAGAGGCCGCGCACAGCTCGAATGCGCGAGCCAGGTACATGGCCGACTGAAGGTGCGTCGGGGTGTGCATCTGGACGTGCACCTTATGTAGTCAGGCAGCCCGCCCACTTACAACTCCGCCTTCTAGCGAGGGGAGGGTCATGAGCGTGGCAAAACACGGCGTTGTAACGCTCCGAGTAGTCCTACACGGTGGACACGAAGGGCAAGCGAGCGAGCTCAGACAAGCGGGTCCCAGCACTGGTGGCCCAAAACGGAGGGAGTAGAGCGCCGGAAACACTCCCATGTTGGCATGCCCTCGTCTTGCTCCAGGGCGTAGTACTAAAGTTTGTGTCGCACCCTTCAGATGGGCGCAAGCCAAGTCCGGACGCAGGCTAGCGCCTGCTGACCCCGAAGAATTGGTCACACTGGTTCAACCAGTTGAGCGGGTCCACCGAGCCATCATAGGTCGGAAATTCCAGCTTGTAGAAGCGCCAAGGGAGCCTGGGCGCCGTGGATGCCGTCGTGGTGCTGATCGTGGTCACCGCCCGCGGGAGGCGGCGCTGGGAGCGCCGCGACCCGTAGAAGAGGTGCCCTTCAACGCCCCCCATAGAGGACGCCGCCTGAAGTGAGGGCAGGCAACGACGCATCCGATGGTCGCATGGCGTTTGTTGTTGTCATGGTGGCGCCGGAGTAGACCGTCCCTGGCAAAGCGCCATTGCCCAAGACACGAATCACGGGCGAGGCCGCCACCGTAGCAAGTGCAGGGAACCCCAAAGCCTGCCACGGGCATGTCGTAGGGAAGGCCCCGCGACGGTGGAGCTGTGGTGGCCGGGAGGGTGCTCAACCCGACGTCGGTGGAGGTGGCGGCCGGGATGGAGCCGCCGGCGCAGTGGCGCCGGTTGTTGAGGAGCCTCGCCCCGGCGGCCTGCATGGAGAACTGGAGACTATCTTTTTAGAAGATGTTTATATGAAGATCTTCAAATCCAGCTAAGAAGACTTAATGACATTATGTTCAGATGTGTCATCAATTCTGAGAATGATAGACCCATCTGGGGCTGGGAGAAATCTGGTGCTTTCTGTGTTAAATCTGTTTATAAACACCTGAGTAGGCATGAATATGGGGAGTGTCATAAATTGATATGGAGGGCCAAACTGCCCCTCAAGATTAAGATTTTTATGTGGTTGATAAATAACAATGCTATCCTCACTAGGGACAATCTTATTAGAAGAAAGTGGAAAGGAGATCCCAACTGTGTGTTCTGTAATGAAAAGGAATCCATCAGTCATCTGTTCTTTGAATGCGCATCTGCAAAATATGTGTGGAGCTTGTTACCACACTCTTTTTGGTGTAACATATAGACCAGCCAATTTTGAGCAATACTGGAATTGGGTCCATACAATTCTGCCTTTTGTCAATCCATGCATATGGTCGGTTTGGCAGCCGTTTGCTAGGCCATCTGGCGCACCAGGAATATGGTGTGCTTTGAAAAGAAAAGAATGCAATCTCCTACTGAGATTGTTTGCCTAATTTGTTCCTTTATTACATATTGGACAGGTCTTCTACAGGAAGATATGAAGCAACAGTGCCGAGGTGATCAAGAAGACAACACTAATCTTCCACAAGCACCAGCAGCAAGCAGAGGGCCAAGACAAGCCGCTGGTTCCCTATGCAAACTGATGAAGGAGGGTGCCAGAGGAAGATGCGTTGACGCAGCTGCTGCGGCTGTTTGGACCCTGGCGTTGTCAAGACTCATTTTGAAGATAGCCTGTCTTTTAGCTTTTGATGATTAGCTTTTCTATATCTGTATGCGTTTAATAGCAGTCTGAGCTGCTCGTTTATCTGTAAGGTTGCCCCCCAATTAAGTTCCGTGGGCGTTCTTAGTTGGGGGTGGGGGGGGTAGGGGTAGCTTTTACTTTCAAAAACTGAACGAGATGGCACAAAACTTTGTATTTTCGTTACAATCGTAATGAAAATCAGTTTTACCGTTGTGGAAAAAAACTCCCCGATGGCGCCTGCCACCGGCTCCATTGTGAGGCCAACGCCAGAAGACGATGAAACATCGAAGGTGTCGGAGAGCACAGACGAAGGGGAACCGGTGGTGGTGATGGGAAGGGGGCGGAGGTGTTGGGTGGAAGAGACATCGTGGGCCGGGCAATCTGGGTACCGCATTGATAGGATTGTGGATCCTACCACGAATATTCTGAAGGGAGTAGGGGTGAGAGGGAGGAGGAGCTGGTATGAGAACTTGACGACGGCGCCGGACGCGGTGATGGAGTTGGTCTCAAGCAGAAGAAGGGGCGGCGGCTAGGGTAGCGCCGGCTCCCGTCGGCCCGAAAACAATAAGATTGTTTCGCTTACTCCAATTGTTTTACAATTCCCTATTTATAGTTCTTTCCAAAAATACTAAATATCCAAAAAAGATAAATAAATGACTAATCTTGGGCTTTAAGCCCATGCGCTGGAGCCTCAACTCGCACACCTATGGGCCTCCTCCCGGTGTAGTGGGTTCCCGCCATAACATAATGATTGGTTTTTTTTTTTTTGAGACCGGTCTTGCACCCGTATTTCATTAAGAAGAAAGGCCTCAAGAAGGGCCGTAACCGGATACAAACAAAGGGCTCAACAAGTAATCCAAAGATTACCTGCGTTGCCCCGCACACAAGAAGCAAACACACAAACAAACAAAGAAGAATACAACAGAGGGAGACAGAGGCCCCAACACCAACGTCCTAGCTGACTAGACCTGCAAAGAGAAATCGACACAAAGGTTGCCTGCCCAAACGATGAAGCCGCGGTGGCAACTCCAACAGCGACCAGGTAGTCACTGTGAGTCGAACCAGTTAAGCGGCGGCACTCCGGCGGCGACCGTGCGTTCGGCTGAAATGAAATGAAGCTCGAAAGACAGACTCCAACGGCGCCCGGGAAGCCGCGTGGAGCCGAGCGAGGAAAGGACCATCGGCACTCCAACAGCGACCAGGTAGCCGCTGTGAGCCGAGCGAGAAACGAACATCGGCACTCCAACAACGGCCGGGTAGCCATTGTGAGCCGAGCGGCGAGAAAAGCCACGCACTCCAACGGCCCGGGTGGCCCGCTGTGAGCCGAGGAAACGACGGCGGCAACACCAACTCGCATTGTGGTGAACCTAAGTGAAGATAAAAGGAAGCACAAGCAGGCCAAGAACAGAGAGGACCGACTCCGGCGAGTGAAGCGGAGGGGCGTGTAGTGCTCAAAGCGTTGCCTTCAGGAAGGGTCACGACGTCCGCAACGCCGCCAACGCAAGAAAGAGCACCGAAGGTCTTTTCGACCTAGCGTAAGAGCCACGACTCCACGACGACGCCTCCAGCCTCTTACGCCACGCCCGTGCGGGGAGGTGGCCTGGCATGCCGCGACACCACGAGGTCGCGAGACACGCCCGTGCGCGAAGACGCGAGAAGATAAAGCCCGCTTGGCCTGCCACCACGGCAACACCGCCACCGTAATGGGAAGGAACGGAAGAAGACGTGTTCGCACCGCGCCGCCCACCACCAACAGCGCCGACCGCGACCGCCGAGGCGGCGGCCCCCCCACAGCGAAGGAATCGAGGAGACCGCGCACCAGCCCCAACCCAGCCCGCCGGGTCAGCAGCGCGCCGAGGCGACGACGCACGACCCGACTCCAACCCGGCCGGGCGGCCGAGACCCGGGGCCGGCCGGCGGCGGGCGAGGAGGGCGGATCCGGGCGAGCGGGGACCCGGTTAGCCGGCGTCGAGAGGTGACGCCGCCCGGCAGTAGCGCCGCCCGAGCGGCGGTCGCGGAGGCGAGACCCCGCCAGTGCCGCCGTAACACGGCCCCCACCGCCGGCGGCAAAGAGGGCCGCCGTGGCCGCTCGCCTGGGAGGCCGGATCCGGCTGGCCTGAGCCGATCCGGCGACGGGGCCTGGTCGTCGGCGGGCCACCGGCGCCACCAACGCCGAACCCTAGGGGGGCGGACGTCGTCGCCTAGGCACCGGAGGAGGCCGGATCCGTTGAAGGGACACCGGATCCGCCCGCACGGGGTCGGAATCCGCCGGAGACCGCCGGGCCTGGGCTCCGCCTGGAGAAGGGAGGGGTTGGGGGAAGAGGTGAGGGGCGGAAGGAGGGAGGGAGGGGGCTGGAGCAGGGGAGGGCCTTGTTGAGCGCCCCTGCTAGGCCACCGCCGCCGGCAGGGGGGCCGAAGCGGCGCGGCGGCGGCGGCCCCGACCACGGGCCGGGGGGTTGGGGGCCCTCGGGGCCACGGTCCCGGCTGGAGGCGACGCCAGGGAGGGAGGCTACGAAGTTTGAGCTCGATTGTGAGTATTAGAGTATAACATAATGATTGGTACAAGGTCTATTCTATTAGCGGAGAAATTAATCCTCGCAGCTACAAATCCTCCAAATGTTTCTTTCTTTGGATGATTTTTGAAATCTCTCATCAACAAAGTAATGTCAAAATTTGGCGAAGGCCGCCGAAAGAATTGTATGCAACAAAATTAGCTCAGCTCCAAGAAATGGGTTTCTTTGTCACATATGAGAACATACGAGCCTTGGCCGCACCGAAATGTTCATGCCTTTAATCTTATCATCATGATATTTGTAGTTGGCATTGTGAGATCATGCCTTTTTCATTGGTTTTACACTTGAGATTCGAGGCGACTTCTAGATTACGTGTTTAAGGATGAATAAAGTGAGTGTACCGCCGTGAGAACCTTTCGCATACATATGGTGGTGTCATGTTTATAATTGTTGTTGGTACATCAAAGTTGTTGTATATACATATTAATCTTTGGGGTTTTAGTGTTTTTGCCCCTACTCTAGACTCTAAATGTGATTTTACCCTGTTTTTTAACTTTGTGATTTTGCCCTCACTTTTTGAAGTGAAGCTCCCGTTTGCCCCTACTCTGTAACACCGTTTGGACTTACTTATTAAAGTGCTAAAAATACAAAAGAAAAAAAGGGCAAGCCGAGAAGACCAAAATAGCCCCAGGGCTAAAAATAGCCACATGCGAAGCCTCCTCCCGTCGCGGACAAAAAAAAAATCCTGCGGGCCGCCGCCTCCCATGCGTCTCCTCCCTGTAAGCGCCCCAAGCGGAGTCTCCTTTGCGACCGGGGCGGCTCCTCCTCCACCTCCCCATCGTCCCTCTAACTCCGGGCGCCCGAGCTCCTCCTCCTCCCCATCGTCCTTCCCCTCCCCTCCCCATCTCCCTCCTCCAACCTACTCCCGGCGCATACAACATGAGGGACTGGGGTTAGGGTTTGAGGTGACGGCGGCGGGGCTTCAAGTGGTCGGCAGCGGCGCCCGTGGCGCTCTAGCGGGGCTCCCGCGGGCCGAGGAGGAGCTATTAGGGGCCGGGGCGGCACTCATCCCACGCCCCAACCTCAGCAGCGTGCGTCAGGCCCACGGCCCCAAGCTCGCCACCCACGGCCACCATGGAGGAGGAAAATATGTTTGTCAAATTTTTGTAAAATTGTTGTACAAAAATTGCTAGATTGATGTCCAAAAGTAGGGGTAAAAACACATGAATCATAAAAAAACAGGGGCAAAAACATGTGGGCAAAGTTGTCCATTTGACCAAAAGTTAACACTTGTTATGTGGTTTTAACGGACCAGGGGTAAAGTCTGCCTTCGTTTAAAAAAAGTAGGTGTCGGGGACCTAAATATCGGGCCTCGACACATTCTCAAACTATGAGAATTTGCCGGCCCGCCAAGGCCCAAGAAAACCTAGCCTGCTATCATCCCGCGACGAGGAACGGCCCGACGAACGATGGACCAGGCCGTTGAGCCACGGCGTTTACATGACGACGGAGCAGCCCACGAAGGGCCCACGAGCGGCCCGAATGGAGTCACCACGGCGTCATGAGCTTATTACGCTCACGGCGAAGGACAAGGTCATGACCTCTACCGAACAAAAACCACGACGTTCCACGTCGACCGCAGTCAAACCATGGCTCGGGCTCGACCACGCGTCTCCGATTCGCCCTCGAGGCTGGCCTAGCTCACCAGCCCCGGAAATCTCCGATTCGTCCGAGGGTGGCCTAGCTCACCGCCGCCCTCGGGTGCAAAAACTCCGCCTGAGGGAGACAGCTCTCCATCCTCGGGTGAGGCAGCCCAACCAGCCCGCCTAGGGTCGCTGACCCCGGGCGTGGAGGTTCCGTCCGGAGGAAGGAAACCGCCGCATTCAATGCGGTCGCACGGCAGTGCGAGGCGCCCGTGCCATCGACACGCCCGATCAAATCGATCCGCGAATCACCTCCCCAATCCGACCGGATGGGACACAATGCGAACCAGTGACGTGTTACGCCACCCGCACGGAAACCAAGATGACATTTGTTCATTTCCCGAACATCGCGTCAAACGCCACGTTGGGCGGACCCCTCGGGCACCCGACACGCATGGCGGCAACCATCGGGACCGCCCTCGCCATGCGGATCGTGAGGGGACGCCTCACGGGACCCTCGGGGCCGCGCCAGGGAACGGCACGTCCGCCATCGGATCTGGACGCGTGTCTTCGTCAGGCAACGCTCAAACCAGCCACGCCCTCGGCAACGCACATGCAACTAGTGCAGCCTCGGGAATTAGCCACCTAGGCAACCACCAATGTAAACATTATCTCTCTCCTTCTCCTATAAAAGGGGGAGTAATGTCTCATTAGAGGAGGTTGGATTCGATTCAATTGGACCCCATTTTCAGCTCCGGATCACACGGAGAAAACTGCTCACCACTACCACCGTAACCACGATCGTGGGGCTTGAGACCGCGTCTCCCACACGACCGCCAGAAACCCTACCGCAGGCTCACCTTTGAGCGCGAGTCAACACGAGCGTGACGCACCCCCCTGGACGTAGGGCCCCGTTGGCCTGAACCAGGATAAACCGCCGCGTCCCGTGTCCATCTTGCGCTACGCCATTGAGGGAGGAGGCACGCAGCCTACAAATTTTTTATTGCCGGCACTGAGGCACCCGCCGCCTCGAACCGCCCGGCGCTTGGCGCGCCCCAGTAGGGCACGCGCTGTGTGCAATCCGCATCTCCACCAACCCTCATGGCGTTTCCGCTCTCGTTTCTACCCCTGCCGCCGGAGCTCGTGGCTCCCGCTGAACTCCACCGTTCTTCGAACGCCGGCATTCGTGGGCGCCGGCTCCGACTACGAGATGATCCTTCTGCCGATCTACCGGGCCGAGGGAGAGCAAAGATCGCCACCACGGGCGCGTGCCCACCATCACGGTCGTCGCGCGAGGCGGGCAAGGCGAAACCACCGCCGCGCTAGGCGCGCCCGCAACGGATTCGAATCCGTCGACGCTTTCCTGGCGCCGACTTGCGTAAGGGCTCCCAGAACCCTAGGCCTCGGGAAGATCCATACCCGCGTCCACCCACTGGGAGGATGCCCCGAAACCCTAATCATCGGAAAACGCCCGCGCCCGAGCCATACCGAGGGAGTTCCGGTGAATCCACGCAGCGCGAAACATCGGGCCGAAGCCTTCGCCAAAGAGCACGGGCCTCCCTCCCGCTGTTCCACGGAACGCTACCCCATGGATATGCACTCGGAGGAGCGCATCCTTCGAGGGATGCGGGGGCGACCTATCATGCCGCCTCCCCGGGTTCGATTGGGGCCTGGACCCGGGAGCCGAGGGACTCGCTCTCGCGCCCGAGAGAACTTCATCCGAGCATTCGGCGCTCCTTGCACCGGCGATGAAGACGAAAGTACTATGACCCCACGAGGGAATGCTTCAACGCCGAGGTCCCGCCGCAAGATGGTCACCACCGACGTGTCCAGCCGAGGACGACGTGGACGCGCCGCCACGGCGAGCCCCCGGCACCGGCGGCTTCCTCCCGTCCAGCCGGTAGCCCGCCACGGCCGCCGCGGAAACGCACAACCGCAAGACTTGCGTAACACCGATTCGGCGAAATCCCGCGACTTCGACGACCGAGCGGAACATTCAACGGAACAGGCCCGGCATGGGCCGGCCCCGAGCACCTCAGCCCCCTGGGAGGCGGCAATCGTAGCGCCAATGGAGCGCCACACCTTCCCCGACATAGCAGCCCCTGTTCAACCGAGCAAGCCTCAACGTAGCGGCAAGAAGCCCATGTTGGTACGCGAGATGCCCGAGCCCTCTACCGGCGAAGGAAGACGATTCGAAGGCCCGCGACATCTCCTTGATAGGGCAGCCGCATAACAGGCGGAGAGCTCGGCCTCCGTGAGATCGGGCTGTGACATCGCGGCGACGAGGAGAGTCCTGGACAAAAGCGACAAGGCTCAGCCTGGCCAGCAAAGCCGGGCCTCGCAAGGCCGCCTGAGCGCTGAACGACAACCGCAAAGAACCGCCCCGCGCTGGATCGTATGGAAGACCCCCGCCAAGACCGTCACCGAGGTGCACTCGACCTCGGGGACGAGATCGGCGACAACGAGCGCGCGGCGGAGGCAGCCACCGTGGGCGGCCGGCGGACGAGACGCCCATGCACGTCGGGAAGACCGAGGGTACTCCCGGAACCTCCCGCCACACGCCTTCACAAGGGACATCAGGAGAGCATCACTCCCGCGACGCTTCGTGCCACCTAGCCACCTCGAAAAATATACGGAGAAACTCGTCCCCGAGGTATGGCCGACGACATCGGCCGGCCCGCCAGTTCGCAGGGGGGCACATGATGACAAGGTGATAATCGTGAATCTGCCCCCCGTACCTCTCGAAGTCTGCGAGCTTGGTTGGAACACCTTCCGCCCAACCTCATATCCAAGCGGACGGATTTGTTGAGGACCTTCAAAGGCAACTTCCAAGGCACGATTCTGCGCCCGGGAAATTCCTCGACCTTCGAATCGCCTACAAAAGTCCGACGAATCCTTGCGACTACATCCGGCGTTTCTCAAGCAGCGGACCGAGCTCCCCAATGTGACGGATTCGACGTCATAGGGGCCTTCTTGGTCGGGCACCTCATGCCGAGACCTCGTGAAGAAGCCGGGCGCCGAACTCCAACCGAGGCAAACGAACCGATGGACATTGCCACCAAGTTCGCCAAATGTGAGGAGGCCGTCGGGGCTCGCTCAATCGTGGCTCGGGCAAAGGGAAGCGCAAGGAAGAGGAGCCCGAGGGATCTCAACCTCGGAAGAACAGAAGAAGAAGAAAAGGATAAGAACCGCAAGGGCAGGGCCATGCCGCCCAAGCGGACGATGAAGACATGGTGGCTGCGGTCGACCGCAAGGGGCCCCGCCCCCCGCCACAAGAAACTTTCGACGACATGCTCAAGAAGCCGTGCGTAACCATAGCTACCCGATCAAGCATACCCTCGGGAGTGCAAGAAGGTACGCCAATATTTTGCCAAGCTCAAAGCCATCCCCGAGGGTGAAGAGGAAGAGGCTCCCGAGGGAGGCGCCAAGGGCAACGAGGAGTTCCCGAAGGTGAACAATCGCTTCATGATCTTCGGGGCGGCAAAGACCAACATATGTCCGTGGCGGCAAAGAAGAAGGGAGCGTCGGGAGGTCTACGCCCGGAGGGCGGCGACCCCAAAGCTGCGCAAGTGGTCGGACCAGGCTATCACCTTTGACCAGTCGGATCACCCCAAAGACATCCCGAACCCGGGGCATATCCACCGGTGGTGGATCCCATCATCGCCAACACTCGCTCACCAAGGTCCTTATGGATGGAGGGAGCAGCCTCAACCTCATCTACGAAGAAACCCTCGACCTCCTCGGGGGTGGACAAGTCCAAGATCCGCCCTCGGAGGGCCGGCATTCAATGGCGTGTTAAGTCCCCGGCAAGCAACTTAAGCCCCTCGGGCAGATTGACTTGCCGGTATGCTTTGAGACCCCTCGAACTTCGTGGCGGGAGACTCTCACATTTGAGATTCTTGGGGTTCGCGGTACTTACCACGCACTCCTCGGACGGCCTTGTTATGCCAAGTTCATGGCTGTCCCGAATTACACGCACCTCAAGCTCAAGATGCCGGGGCCAAAGGGTGTCATCACCACTAGCCCTTCACACCATCACGCATATGAGTGCGGCGTGGAGAGCGTGGAGTACGCCGAGGCACTCGTCATTGCCGAGGCACTCATCGCCGACGCGAAAAGAAGCTTTTGACGAAATCGCGACCGAGCACGAGGCCAAGCGCCGCGCCGAGCTTCAGCCCTCCTCGGGCACAAAGAAGATCCCACTCGATCCCAAGAACCCGAAGGAGAAGCCGCCGACCGCCGGCTCGGACCTGGATCCAAAATAGGAAGCGGTGCTTGTCGACTTCCTCCGTGCGTAACGCCCGACGTTTGCATGGGGACCCGGGACATGCCGGGCATACCGAGGATGTCGCCGAGCACTCCCCTAGACATCCGGCCGGGCTCAAAGCCAGTCATGCAGCGCTTGCGCGCCGTTTCGATGACGCCAAGCGGAAGATCATCGGCGAGGAGATCCATAAGCCGCCGGAGGCCGGATTTATAAAAGAAGTATTCCACCCCGAGTGGTTAGCTAATCTGTATTAGTAGAGAAAAAGAATGGGAAATGGCGGATGTGTGTGGACTACACTAGTCTCAACAAAGCATGTCCGAAAGTTCCTTTTCCTTTGCCTCGAATCGACCAAATTGTCGACTCCACCGCGGGATGTGAAACGTTGTCCTTTCTTGACGCTGCGTATTACGGTTATCACCGGATAAAAATGAAAGAGTCCGACCAGCTCGCGACCTCGTTCATAACACCCTTCGGGATGTATTGCTACCTCACCATGCCCTTCGGTCGAGGAACGCCGGGCGCAACATACCAAATATGCATGCAAATCATCTTCGGGAACTCATCGCTACGGATAGTGGAGGCCTACGCCGATGACATTGTGGTCAAGTCCAAGAAAACGTCGGACCTGCGTGGGAGACCTCGGGAAACCTTCGAATGCCTAAACAAGAAGGGAGTCAAGCTCAACCCCGAGAAGTGCGTATTCGGGTTCCCCGAGGGATGTTGCTGGGCTTCATTGTTTCTCAACGAGGCATCGAAGCAAACCCGACCAAGGTGGACGCAATCACCAAGATGGGTCCGATCCAAGACCTCAAGGGAGTACGAAGGTCATGGGCTGCCCGGCTTTATTAAGCAGGTTCATCTCACGCCCGGGAGAAGGGCCCGCCCCTCTACCGACTCCTTCAAAAGTCCGAGCGCTTTGCCTGACCCCGAGGCCGAGGAGGCCCTCGGCAACCTCAAGAAGCCGCCGACAAACCCACCGGTCCCGGTACCGCCAAATCCAGGGAGAAACCTTGCTCTTATATCGTCCACCGCCACTACCCGGTGGTCAGCGCGGTGGTCGTAGTGGAGCCGCCGGGAAGAGGGCACACGTTGCCAGTATAACGCCTGTTTACTTCATCGCTGAAGTGCTTTCCCGACACAAAGACGAGGTATTCGCAGATGCGTAAAACCACCGTATATGCCATCGTACTAACGCGAAGGAAACTTCGTCACTACTTCCTCGCGCACCCCGTTGCCGTGGTGTCCTCGTTCCCCCTCGGGGAGATTCTCCAAAACCGAGAGGCCACGGGAAGAGTGGCGAAGTGGGCGGTGGAGCTCATGGGCGAAACCATATCGTTCCTGCCCCGCAAGGCGATCAAGTCCCAGGTCCTAGCCGACTTTGTGGCTGAATGGACCGATACACAGCTACCCCCCGCACCCATCCAGGCCGAGTGCTGGACCATGTTCTTCGATGGATCCATGATGAAGGCAGGCGCGGGGGCTGGTTTGCTCTTCATCTCACCCCTCGGGGTTCACACGAGGTATGCCATCCGGCTGCATTTTCCCGCCTCCAACAACGTCGCAGAATACGAGGCGCTGGTCAATGGTCTCCGGATCGCGGCGGACCTCGGAATCCGACGGTTGGAAACCAGGGGGGATTCGCAGTTGGTCATCGACCAAGTCATGAAAGCCTCGGCGTGCCACGACCCGAAGATGGAGGCGTATTGCCGAGAAGTGCGCAAGCTGGAGGAAAAATTCCATGGACTCGAGCACAAACACACACCCAGGCGTTACAATGAGGCCGCGGATGAGCTCGCCAAGGTCGCAGCAACCCGAGGTACTGTTCCCCCGAACGTACTTACCCGAGATCTCAACGAACCCTCGGTCAAGCACGCTCCCCTTGAAATACCCTCGGGGCTCAAGAAGGCGCCCCAGGGCAGGCCACGCCCGAAGCAATGGCGGCCGACCCAGTCCCCGACCGAGGAAGCCGCCGGAGTACCTCACCCGAGGTGAGCTGCCCGAGGACAAGACCGGCCGCGCCCGGTTGGCCCGGCGCGGGCCAAGTCCTTCGCGCTAATTGGAGAAAAAGGGAACTCTACAAGAGAGGAGCCTCGGAGTGTACATGCGATGCATACCCTCGGCTGAAGGCAAAGAATTGCTCGAAGACACACACCGAGGGAATGCGGTCACTACGCAACCCCGAGGACTCTAGTCGGTAAAGTCTTCAGGCAAGGCTTCTCTCGGCCCTCGGCGGTACGAGACGCAAATCTAGTCATGCGTACCTGCAAGGAATGCCAATTCTACGCACGCAGGACACATCTCCCAGCTCAAGCACTGCAAAACCATACCACTTACGTGGCCATTTGCGGTGTGGGGACTCGATATGATTGGACCCCCGAAAAGGGCGCCCGGAGGACACACTCACATCCTAGTCGCCATCGACAAGTTCTCCAAATGGATTGAAGCCCGACCCGTGGTGAACCCTCACACAGGGAAAACAGTGAAATTCTTTTTACGGATATCATCTCCGCTTTAGAGTCCCGAACTCCATCATCATGGACAACGGAACCAACCGTAGGGAAGAGATTCCTTGACTTTTGTGACGACTATGGCATCCGGTCGATACTTCGGGCAAGTAGCTCACCCGAAGACCAACGGTCAAGTGGAGCGTGCCAACAAAGATGATCCTACAAGGGTTCAAGCCAAGAATTTTCAATCAGCTGAACCAAAGACGGCAAAAGGTGGTACCAGGAGCTGCCATCGGTTCTATGGAGCCTTCGAAAGACGAAAAGTCGAGCCACGGGATTCAGCCCGTTCTTTCTAGTCTATGGGCCGAGGCAATCCCGCCCACGGACATAGAATACGGGTCCCCGAGGCCGCGAGCCTACACCGAGCAAGGCAACCAGCCAGGCGAGGCAAGACTCCATAGACCAAGTTGACGGCCCGAGACGTTGCGCTCCCCGCACCTCGGCAAGATATCGCCAGGCTCACAAGAAATATCACGCCAAGCGGCTAAAACCTCGGAGCTCCAAGTCAATGACCTCGTGCTCAGCCGGTGAAAATAGACAACAAAGGGCGTCACAAACTCACGCCACCTTTGGGAAGGGCCTTATTTCATCGCCCGAAATACTAAGGCCCGGACCTACAAGCCGAAGAACGAGAAGGGCGAAATCTACTCCAACGCCCGGAACATAGAACAGCCTCGTCACTTCTACCCTTAAATTCCGCGCACTAGAAGTCAAACACCTGTGTTTTTTTTCGCTCAATAAAAGATCTGCATCTTTTATGAAAAAAGTACTTCTCGTGCAAACCTTAAGGGAGTCTTAGCCTCGTCCAGTACAAGACTAAAACTCCCTCGGGGGCTACATGGGGGCCCCCTCGGGGGACCCCTCCCCCTCGGAGGACCCCTCCTTTTCCTTTTTTCAAAACTTTTTTTCAGGAAAAAAGTTTTCTCGCAAGATCTCGAATTAATCGCTTTAAGTTGCGAAGGTCGCGCACGCACAAATCCAAAGCAAGATAACCGAGGCAAACGGATCGCCCCTAGTGGCACCCGTATGGACTGCCCCTGGCGCCCACGGTTACTATCTCGCGAAGGAGAAAGCAAGCGACCCGCCACCCAATAAACGAGAGATTCGGGGAACGCAACCTTAAAATATAAGTGCACCCGTCAAGGCCACAGACCTTGGGCGGCGCCATTGTTTATACACATCCATCTCACAAGCTCCAATCTTTTCATGCAAGGAAGGATCAGGGGGCAAGGGAGGCCTCATCTAATTGCGCCTCACGGCCGGCCAACGAGGAAGCTTCGGCATGAGCAACGCCCTCGGCGGCTGCTTCTCCCGAGGGTGGCGTCGGACCCGTCGGCGCATCCTCGGACATGGCGTCCACCATCTCCGTGTCCGCCTCATAGGTGGACTCTATGGGGGAGTACGGGGGACACACCTCGTCCTCAAAACGCGAAGACAGCAGAGTCGCGGCACCGTCCACAAAGTTATATAGACTTTGGATCTTGGCAGCATCGGCGGCATCCCTCTCGGCGGGATCAACTTCCTCCTCGTCATCGCCGAGCGAGGAAGAAGCCCGTCGCGACGCCGGCCCAGCGTCTTGACTCCATTGGGAAGTGGGAGCGACCCACCGCCAGGCATGTGCGAATGCCATTCGGAAGGCGCCCGAGCTTCGGACCTGGGAATCCACCAACGGCGCTCAGCGACTGCGAGCCGAGGGCCCAACCCCGGGTTGTCCGCCCCGAAGCGGCGGGTGAAGTCCGACAGGGCCTCTTCTAGCTCCTGGCGTGATTTCTGCTCCTGCTCCAGCCCTTGGGCGGCGTGGCAGCGGTATTCACGGCCTCGGTCCGGACCTTCTCCGCCTCGCAACAACCACCAAGACAATGTCGTGAGACGACGAAATCAAAGGTAACAAAGCCCATCAGGGGATAAGACGTACCTTGGCACTTCAGTTGCCAGCCCAGCATGACGCCATGCTCAGTCGCAAGCGACCTTTGGAGCTGGTCTTTCTCCTTCCTGAGGGTTCCCCCTCGGACACCAGCTCCCCGATGCGGGTGTTTAGGGTGTTGCACATCTCCGCTTTTTCTTCTTCGCCTCCTCCCGACTGTCCCCGCTGTGGAAGTCGTGGGCCTCCAAGGGCCCGGAGATCCGCTTCCGGCGTCCTCGAAGTCTTGGCTCATCCAAGCCATCTCGCCAGCCCGGCTTGTCGGCCTCGGACTGGCCTTGACAAGCTCTGCCGCTAGGGCCTGTCGGCCGAGACTCCTCTCCTCGGCAAGAGCGGTGAGCCGGGTCGTCTCGCTCTAGGCCTGACCAACTTCACCCGAGTCCGCCCAAGAGCGTTCCGCCAGGGGACGTTCCGCGAAGGAGCTCGGACTTCTCCCGGGCGAAGCGACGGAGAGTCTGCAACGACAATACTACTCGTCAAGACGCAAGCACAAAAGACATGCAGCAGGGGATGGCCATCAAGATACTTTACCGCGTCGACTTCCGCGAGAGACGGCCGGTTATGGTCTCCCGATCCCCGCTAGGCCCTCGGCGGCCCACTGACGGATCTGCTCATGGGTCCTCCACTCCAAGACCTCGGGACGATCATCAACAACCACGGCAGCAGGACCCCCGGGCATTTCGCCCAGGGTCAGAGGCGGACCGCCCCAGCGAGTTGGCTCAGAGGGATACATCTCCCCCACCGGCAGCTCCCGCAGCTCTGGGAACCCAGGGCCAGTGAAGTCCAAGGGGCCCTCGGAGCAGGACCACGCACCGCCCTCGCCATGGCCGAAGATGACGCCGCCAAGGGCCGCCTCAAACCCGACACGTGAGCAGCGGGAAGTCGGGGTTGTACGGCTCATGCGCCCACGGGTCGGGCCGCGCCAGAGCAAAGGGAGACTTGTGCGTCTCCGCCGCGCCAAAGAGCTCTTCTTGCGAGAACTCCCGAACAAAGGGGACCACCTCCTCGGAGTGGGCGGCGGCACGACCTCTCCTCGGGCGGCGCCACTTGCTCGCACCGAGCTGGTGTCCCGATGGCGCGACCGAGCTCTCGCATCGATCACCATCGGCCGGGCAGCCAACCCACCATCGCCACCATGGGCCCGTACCGCCGCCCCCTCGGGCGACGGTGCGGGACCGACCCCACTGGGCCTCGGCCGGCGCCACAGGAGGACCCGACGCAGGCCGTGAGGCATCTTCACCGGCCGACCCCGGGTCTGCGCGCCGGCGGAGGATTGTACACTAGCCTGAGGGCTTTCTTGGGGTGCGCTAAACCCACGCGGCCCCCATTTCCTAAAGTCCAACGCAGTATCAAAACAAAGGCAACCATACGCCCGGATGAAGATCAAGATTGCAAAGGCGAAAAAAAAAACGAAGCCCGAGGGGACGCCCTCGGCGCGGACGAGGCTCGGGATGGTCGCGACCTGGCGTCACACTCGACGCGCGCCGTCTCCCCCCACGACGCTCGTCGCCGGGGGCTGGATCGGGGCGGGGTCGCCGCCGCGCCCCCGAACCGTGCCAGCGACGCCGAGGTACGCGTGGGCGGAGGCGCGGTCTTCCCTTCGCCTCACCTGCGACGCCGAGGTGCCGACGTGGCCAACACCAATGGTCCTGAGGACTCGGCGGGAAGAACCCTCGGCGCACGGGTGCCGCCAGCGGCGCCTCAAAGCTCGGGCTCAGGGCAGACGGAGCCCGACCGGCCGGGAGCCCCATGGCTCGGTCCCGGAGCCGCCATATCGTCATCGACGAGTTCACCGTAACTCATCCTCCGGGTTGTCGTCCTCCTCGGTGGTCGAGGTATCGGGCGACTTCCGCCCGCTTCGTTAGTCGACCCGGCGCTTCAGCCACGTTCCTCTTCTTCTTCTCCTCCTTCTTCAGCGCAGGGGCCCTCTGCAGCCGTTCCGAGCACGGTTTGTAGCCCGGCGGTCGGCGGCCCAAATGCAGGTACGGGAGGAAGGAGTCACGGTAGTTGATACGACCTCTGCGAGGAGGAAAAAGTGAGAACCGCCATGGTAACAATGCACCGGCTAAATGCAAGAACACCGGCCAAGAAATACTTACCGGGAGATATACCCTCGGTCGTGGCGCATGGGGATCTCGGGGATATGTGTCGGGGTGTTGGACCCCAACGCATCCCTCACCCTCTTGGCCAGGCCATCGGTGGAAAGCAGAAGGCCTGACATCCGGCACGCGTCAAGACCGGCGGCGTCAGGCGCCATCTTGCACATGAGCAGGGCGAGCCATCAACGGCAGAACCGACGCCGGTGAAAGGCGACGACCACGGCGGCAAAGATTCACATCCTTCCCCGAGCCGCGGGACCGCCCCCCTTCGAGCCTTCCAACCGATGGTGATCCTCCGAGGGGGGGACCCGGTTCCACTTCTGCGGGGCGATGCTTGAGGACCCGCCTCGTGTACGCGGGGAGCGCGTTCCTATCGCTTGAGGTAGAACCACCGATCCGCCATCCCTTGTTCGAGGAGGTGAGCTTGGATAGGATGTACCCATCGCCGGGTTCGGCTTCGGCCGCTCCGCGCGGACTTGGGAGCGCCGCAGCCACCAACGCGCAAATGCCCTCCTCGTGGGCGGCCTGGCGCCACCGATGCGATAGTAAAGGTCCGCCTTGAAGAACCACAGCCAGGTCCCGGTCGCGGCTCGATCCCGTGAATCCCTCCACGAGAGGGTGACAAAGATGGCGGCCTCGGGAGATCGAAGTTCGAGGGCAGGTGGTGAAGCTCGACTTCATAATAGTGGAGGATCGCCGGATGAACCGACCCGCCCGGCATCCCAAAGCCACGCGGTGAAGATCCATCGGGCTCACCACGTGGTCGTCACGAGGGTTAGGCTCCTCCTCGGTCAATGCGGAGCAATCCACTCCCGGCGCTTAGTCGGTGCGGGCGGGAGGAGCCCTTCGACCCGGCGCTTGAAGTTTCTCCTCCGTCCGTCGACCTCGGCCCGCGGCTCGGCGTCGAGCACCTCCCTCGCGCCCGTCACCACTACCCGATCGCGCCCATGGATGAAAGGGAGATGAAGGGTGGCAACCGCTAGCAACCCCCGATCACACGAGCGCAAGGCAAGTGAATCTCTCCCTTAATCTCTCCACACTATCTCTCTATCTCGATTGCTACGGCAAGAAGAAGGCAAGAAGGCGATGGCAAGAGCAAGGGAGCAACTATCCGCCGCCACGCCAGCGGCGACCCCCATATTTATAGGGAAGGGAAGGCAAACCGTCGGCTGGGCAATCGAACCGACTCACGAAATGGACGGCCCACGATGGAACGGAAACCGCTCATCCAACGGCTCAGCCGCGCGGTGGAACCGTCAAGGGCATTAATGCACGGGCGGTGCCTCGATCTCCGCCCGACAGGAAGCCGCGAGCCACGTCCCCATCGGACTCGAGCAACACGCCGCCTCAAAGCGGCGAGGAGACGCTTCGTCTCTCGGTCGGGGTAAAACCGCCCGCCATCCATACCCGGAAGCGCCCGGCCCTAAGGGGGCAAAAAAGTCGTCCCGATGACGGTTCCCGCCCCGGCGCGGAAACCAAATGAGCCTCGGGCTGGCCACACCCTACGTTCGAGAGGTTGCCGTGCTGGGCCCACGAGGGTTTCTCTGAGTCGCTTCGGGATAACCCGAGCCGGGGAGAGGAAATGCACAACCCGCCTATACCCGGGCCCCTGGGCTGGATTTCTGAACGTGTTTAAGGCCCGCGGTGCCGCTTATAGAGATGTCCCATCCGTGGGAGGCCCACAGCCCTCGGGGTTGGTCCGCCAAAACCCCGATCTCGCTAAGCGGTCCGCGAGTTCTCATGGGGTGAATCCTGGATCACATAGCCGACCCTTGCTCCGGCAAGGGCACGGGCACCCGCTTAAACGGACCCGCTATAACGCTCACGAAGGGCCCACGAAAGCAGCCCGAATGGAGTCACCACGACGCATGAGCTTATTACGCCACGAAGGACAAGGTCAAGGACCTCTAACGAGCAGCGAACCACGGCGTTCCACGCCGACCGCGATCAAACCATGGCTCGCTCGACCACGCGTCTCCGGGATTCGCCCGAGGCTGGCCTAGCTCACCAGCCCCGGAAATCTCCGATTCGTCCGAGGGTGGCCTAGCTCACCGCCCTCGGGCGCAAAAACTCCGCCTCGCCCGAGGGAGACAGCTCTCCATCCTCGGGTGAGGCAGCCCAACTAGCCCCGTCTAGGGTCGCCGACCCTCGGGCGTGGGAGGTTCCGTCCGGGAGGAAGGGAAACCGCCACATTCACGCGGTCGCCTGACAAGGCGGCGTCGGTGCCATCGATTACGCCCAGTCAAATCGATGCCGAATCACCTCCCCAATCCGACCGATGGGACACAATGCCGAACCGGTGACGTGTTACGCCACCCGCACGGAAACCAAGATGACACCGTTCATTTCCCGAACATCGTCAAAACGCCACGTTGGGCGGACCCTCGGGCACCCGACACGCATGGCAAAGAACCACTGGGACCGGCCTCGCCATGCGGATCGTGAGGGGCGCCTCCACGGGGACCCTCGGGCCGCGCCCGGAACGCACGCCCGCCATCGGATCTGACGCGCGTGTCGCCGGCAACGCTCAAACCAAAGCGCCCTCGGCAACGCACATGCAACCAGTGCGGCCTGAATTAGCCACCTAGGCAACCACCAATGTAAACATTATCTCTCTCCTTCTCCTATAAAAGGGGAGTAATGTCTCATTAGAGGAGGTTGATTCGATTCAATTGGACCCCATTTTCAGCTCCGGATCACACGGAGAAAAAACTCCACCACTACCACCGTAACCACGATCGTGGGGCTTGAGACCGCGTCTCTCCCACACGGCGCCATAACCCCCTACCGTAGGCTCACCTTTGAGCGCGAGTCAACACGAGCGTGGCGCACCCGCTGGGCGTAGGGCCCCGTTGGCCTGAACCAGGATAAACCGCCGGCGTCCCGTGTCCATCTTGCGCTACGCCATTGAGGGAGGAGGCACGCAGCCTACAAATTTTTATTGCCGGCACCCGAGGCACCCGCCGTTCCTCGAACCGCCGACAGTAGGGGTAAAATCATAAAGTTAAAAAATAGGGGTAGAATCACATATGGTCATGAAAACAGGGGTATAAACGCTCAAGCCCCTTAATCTTTTGCAATCTTATTTGCAATGTACATGGACAATGTGCCTTTTGTATAAGCGGGTGGGGAGGGAATATGTAGTGCAAACCACGAGAACTCATAAAAACTGTATTTTGGTTGCTCAAAAAGTATGAGATGAATCATATCCCATAGGTGTCTTTTGTTTCAATAGTTGGGAGACCCTCAATATTGAAAAAAAAAACAAGAACAATAAATTCAGTGAAAATTTCATTATCATATGATCTTTTTATAAAATGAGTTTGAATGGTAACTTTTACGACAAAAGTACATCTATGCTTTTGAACGTCCATTGCTTCAGTTTTTTTTTTTTGAGCCACGTAAATATGTTTTTAATTGAACCTTGATTAAAAAAATTCAAATTTAATAGAAACTTTAAAATTAGCGTGAACTGTAAGCGTTAGCACGGGCATTAGGCATTCACAATGCGACTCTACCCACGAGTCTAAACACATTTATTATCTTCATATTTATTGTAATTTACTAATGTGACACCGATGTGGCGTTTATCTATGGAAAAGGGATGGAAAAAATAAGACTCCAAGTCCACAATATTCGAGATAATAAATAGTCTTAGACTCTATGATAGAGTTTGCATTGTAAGTGCTCTTATACTCCCTCCGTCCCAAAAACATGCAATTCTCGCTTCCGAGAAGTCAACCGATTCCAACTTTAACTAAATTTATAAAAAGATTACTAACACTTATAATACAAAATTAGTACCAATAGATTAATGATGGAATACATTTCATAATAAATTTTGTTTGAAATATAAACATTAATATTAATTAATATAAACTTGGTCCAATCTTAGTCATGTTGACCGCACGATCCCCATAATTACATGTTTTTTTTTTTGGACGGAGGGAGTACTTTGATATACTCCCTCCGGGATGGTATTAGAAGTCGTTTTAGGACAGAGACACGGTCTTCAAAACACAACTTTGACCTCTTATTATTATAAAAAAATATTTATGGAGATGTGATATATGTATACTTTTATCAAAGTATTTTCTAAGACAAATCTACTCATATAATTTTTACATGTACAAACTTAACAACCTAAAAGTTATTGATGATTTATATTCCCGATGTTTGACTCAAACCTTGTCCAAAAACGGCTTCTAATACCATCCGGAGGGAGTACAATGACGATACGCCGCCAGATTAATGCGGCATGGATCAAATGCACGGATCGGCTCTGCATTTGCTAGCGTCAATGTTTATCTGAACCGCGTGCGTCTTTTCCTCCGTCCCCACCGAGTTTGTCACCCTAGATTCCGTGCCATCGTTTTCAATGCTTCGTCTTATTCAAATTTTTTTGCACAAATATAATTTATTTTGTTATGACTTATTTTATTAATAAAGATACTTAAATATTGATTAATTTATTTTATGATTTACATAAATATTTTAAATAAGACGGATGGTCAAACATGAAATTCAAAAGTCAAAAACGACGAACCGCATGGGACAGAGGAGTACCTCGCACCCGGTGAAGGTGGCGATAAGGCGGGGGTTTCGGACTCTCAGTTCGGTCGAGTCGCAAAGGCTGCCGACCCAACCAATGCATGGAACTGGAACCAAACCAATCATTGGTAGTATATGGTAGTAGTACTACGCGATGAACGAACCAACGACGATACTCTTGGGCAACCGCAATGTACACCCAGGAGCAAGGTAAAAGTGTGGGCCTAAGAACAAACAAGGAATCGGTGAACCTTGCCCATCTCACAATGTGCACCCGGAGTAAGCCAGACCCACGAAAAAGAACAACATCTCATTGGCTCAATCTCTTGGTGTCGGGTTGGAATGTGGAGAGAGAGATTTTTTATTGCCTTGTTCCCGTGTAGTAACGCTACTACCAAAGAATAGTTACTATCACCTCTTCCCCCCAGTATTCCTACAGGTGTATCCTACCCATAGCATGTGCTTACTACCCTCTTATTCCCACCCATTGTGGACGCCCTTAGATGATTCATGGCATCTTCCAACTGCAAACCGCGCCTTAACCAAAAAAAAAAAAAAAAAAAAACCTTCTGGAATGGAAAATTAAAAAGGCAACGATCGTTCAGCCGTAGAGTAGGTGACAATTGGCGTGCCATCCATCCATCAGCCGATCGATGATTATCTATCATCATCCCTTCCCCTGCGCGAGCGTTTCACGTGACTTGACAAGAAAATTCTTCTTTGTCCTTGTTTGGTAGAGCACCATTTCAGAACGCAATCTCAACTAGCACAACCAATTTCTTTTCTTTTTTTCCATCTGGTCGCCACTAAACACCGCAAGAAACGCTTTTGCCAAGCCGGCCTTCTGATTCGATTCATCATTAGTATCTGCTATGAGCTCACTTTAAAGTTTGGATTGCTGCCCAGAGAAGAAATCGCATCCAGCCATCAGAAACACCAAGAATTTTAGCCGCCCTGTCACATCATGCTACCGCCTCATGATTGTTTTATGATCAAATACAACTAGAGCCGCCCCTCCTCCCGACCGCCGCCGCCGCCTCTCTCCGCCCAGCGGTGGCTGCGTCTCCCGCAAGTGGCTCGTGGCGGATCCGGGGCCTGGGTGGCGGCCGCCGCAACCCTCTTGGGGCCCGATGTGGCAGCCCTTGGTGCCGGGCGGCCTGCCGCCCGGTTCCGAGCTCCCGTGGCGGTTTGCACGGGCGGCACGGCTCCGGGCATGGAGTGTGTCGGGCTGGCGGGCGAGGAGGACTGCCGTCGCGGCGGCCGGCGACCTCCTTCTTCTCCTATTTCTTCTGCATTGTGGTGGAGGTGCCGCCGTCGTGGTGAAGCTGCAAGGTTTGGTGCGGGCATGCCGGGCCACCTCACCGGCGTTGGCGCTGCGAAGAAGGGTTCGTCATGTAGGATGGGGTCGAAAGACCTTTGGTGCTCTCTCTAGCGTTGTCGGCGTCCGTGGACGCCGTTCCCCCTTCTTGAAGACAATGCTTGAGCACCACCGCACCGCTTCCCCAGGCGTCGCCGGGTCGCCTTCTGCGCCTTATTGAGCTTCACTTTTCTCCTCACTAATGTATGTTTATTGGTGTTCGTTGTAGCCGTAGTCTAGGCCGTTGGTCGTTGGTTTATCGCGGATCCTTTGCCGCCGGTGTATCGTTAGGTAAGTCCTCCTCGCCCGTGGTCCTAAGTGGCCCTTCGTGACTCGGAGGTCGCGTTTGGTGGATGCTTTGCCGCTGAGGTCGCTCCGGTGGATGCTTTGTCACCTAGTTCGTTGAGGTAGTCGTCTTTTTCGGGCATATGCTTTCTTTGTTGAGGTCGTTTATCATCTATAGCTTCATTTGTGTTATCTTACGTATTAGGCTCAACTTCATGGGTTGTTAGGTGGAGGGTTCCTCGCCCCTCTTGTTTCTTGCTTCGTTCGTGTTTGAGGCTTCGTTGGTAATCCTTCTCGATTATTTGTGAATCTGTTATATCAATTATGTGTAGGTCTATTGACTATTCACTCCTGTTTAGTGGAAAACAGGTATATCACTCCCCACTTCCAGCACTTTGACTGTCTCTCTATATAACAACGCATCCGGACCTCTTGATTCTCGTGCCAAGAAAGTGCCCTTGCTTGATTGATCCACTATTCAGAACTCTGTCTCGTGCAAGCGTGAAGCCGATGGAGGTCGCCGAAGACGTCGTCATCGTCGGCGCCGGACTGGCCGGCCTCGCGGTGGCTCTCGGACTACACAGGTATACACTCTGTCACACAGACACACACACAAACACGTAGCCTTGCTCTGCTGAAAAATTAAAACTGACCTCGACGATTTGGGCGTATAGGAAAGGGGTGAGGAGCCTGGTGCTGGAGTCGTCGCCGTCGCTGCGGGCGTCCGGGTTCGCGTTCACGACGTGGAAGAACGCCTTCCGGGCGCTGGACGCCCTCGGCGTGGGCGACAAGATCAGGAAGCAGCACCTGCAGTTGCAGACGTACGTACATCTCAATTCCCATGTCCACCGGGCTTGCGTTGCAGTTTCCTGCTGAACCTGTCCATGTGTTTTCAGGCTACGTGTCATGGCTTCTTCTACCGGAGAAATCGCACTAGAAACGGACCTCACGCAGCAGGGGAAACGGTGAGACGAACCTCTGACTGATGCCTGAATCTATCTATCGATCACGGCTGTGCCTGGATGGATTTGTTGACAACTGACACGAATGCGTCGCTGTTTGTCTGACGCAGAGGGCCCAACGAAGTCCGTTGCGTTAGGCGGGACTTGCTGCTGCAGGCCTTAGGCTATCCGCACTTCGTCGTCTTTTAAATCCATCCTTTAAAAAGGAATATTCTGTCCCGATTATCGATATTCTCTTTTTTATATACTGATTTCGCCATGGCATCCATACTTTATATCTCTACTCTATACCAACTCCATCATTGAGACCCACTTGTAATTTTATCTAAATATATTCATGTGAGATCTAGTTTTGAAGGATTTATTGAAAACGAATTTAATGGTGTGTCGAATTTAATTTGGTGTTTTGGTTTATGAGTTATAACGTTTTTAGTTGCTTTAACTAGTGGGGCCCGTCCCCTGATTCTCTTAGCTCTCTCATATCTCTCGGGCGAGTGCGTCGTGGGGGCCAGCGACGGTGTTTAAAGATCGAACGCTACTACGCTCGACTTCGAGGAACTGGACCCTCAAGTACCTGTCCCCGAGTACCGCGGTGCAGCAGATTTGATACTGGAGGGGGCCGTAGCGCACGCCTCCCAGTACCCGGTGCAGCCAGCCTTAGAGGAGGAGCTACCCAGAGGCACCATCCGCTACTCCTCCAGGATCGTGTCCATCGAGGAGGCCGGCGGCGGCGGCGTCAAGGTCCTGCAGCTAGCTGACGGCTCAGTCATCAGAGCAAAGGTACAGCTTCTTTATTTCACCTTCACTATAAGTTTGATGTTTTTTTTGGACCACGCCGTTGGGCGTTTTTTAACTATAAGTTTGATGTTCGGAGCTGACTGCAGTGTCTTACTCTGCATCTGTGTGCAGGTGCTCGTCGGGTGCGACGGGATCAACTCGGTGGTGGCGAAATGGCTCGGCCTCGCCACGCCGTCCTACTCGGGGCGCTCGGCGGCAAGAGGCTTCGCGCATTACCCGGACGGCCACGGCTTCGAGCCCAAGTTCCTGCAGATCGTCGCCCACGGCTTCCGCTCCGGCATGCTGCCCTGCAACAACAACGAAATCTACTGGTTCTTCACCTGGACTCCTTCCGACAACGGTTAGCGACATCAAAGTAAAATTGTACTGTATGTATGGGCAGGCAGCTACGAGGGAGCAGCTAACAATTTGTATGCTGTTTTGGTACGTTCAGACAAGGGCGTGGACGAGAGCGCGGCGAAGATGAAGCAGTTCGTGCTGTCCAAGCTCCGGGGCTCCAAGGTGCCCGCAGAGGCGCTGGCGGTGATCGACAGGAGTGAGATGAGCGACGTCCTGGCCGCGCCGCTGCGGTTCCGGTCGCCGCTGTCGCTGCTGACAGCGAGCAACGCCAGGGGCAACGTGTGCGTGGCCGGCGACGCGCTGCACCCAATGACGCCGGACCTCGGGCAGGGGCGGCTGCTCCGCGCTGGAGGACGGCGTCGTCCTTGCCCGGTGCCTCAGCGACGCCCTGCTGCTGCCTCCTGCTGCTTCTGCTGCCAAAGGGCAGGAGGACGAGAAGGAGCGGGTCGAGGCGGCCTTGCGCGAGTACGCCTGGATCAGGCGGTGGAGGAGCGTCGAGCTCGTCGCGACCGCCTACGCCGTCGGCTTCATCCAGCAGAGTGACAGCGCCGTCGTCAGCTTCCTGCGAGACAGATTCCTGTCGGGAATGCTCGCACGAAGACTATCTCCAACAAGAGCCCTACACCTAAAACAGGTGCTGCACAGTGCATCTGAGTACCACAAACACGCTCAACAGATAACCTATCTGAGGTATCTATTTTGTTTTGTGGCCGCTGTTGTAAGACGCAGATAAAGCGTCGAAGCGAGGCGATGCAAAGCTCTGCTGCGGAGTGGTGGGCCCGATGGCGGGGCCCATTCCCCTCAACGCTCGGCGGCCCCGGCGGCGACCAGCTGCTGGCCAGCGAGCTTGGGCGCCCTTCGCCCGCGTCTTCCGCCCGTCGAGGCGCCGCCCACCTCGCCCGGTCGTCGGCGCCCGCCCGCCTCGCCCACCTCGCCCTCAGCACACCCCGCCAGCGGCGTTGACCCGACCCGCCCGCCCGTCGGCGCGCCCGTGAGCGCCTCTGTCGACTTCTTTGCTCCTGAATCCATCTCTGCGCCATCTGCGTGTCGAGTCAATGCTCGCCCCCGTCGTCGAGGCGTCCGCCGTGGTGGCCGGCGGTAGTGCTCAGCGCTATGCCTCCACGGATCTGGCGGCGGCGGGCCAAGTTGTGAGACCACCGCCCAGGTAGCGTGGCGGTGTTGGCCGTGAGCTCTTCCAACTCGTCCTACTCGTCGCCCGTCCCACCACGTCGTCGTCGTCTGCGGCGGCCTTCGGCCGCTTCGTCTGCGGTGGCACTACCCGTGGCGGCGTCGGCTAAATGCTTCCGCGGTGGCGCTTCGCTGTGGTGGCGCTGATCCGCGCGGCGCTCACCCATGGCGGCACTCGCGACGCTGCGCGAGGGCGGCGTCAGCTCGCGGCCCGGTGCTGTAGCGACGCTGTTCCTCCACCAGCCAACATGTTTTGGGCGCACCTCCTCCTTCCTTATGGCTTGCATGCGTGCGCATGCGGATGGGCCTCTGTTTTAGCTACGCCGTTGGAGAGAGAGGAGTTTTGGCTACTTGACCTCTTTTATTGTAGACCATTCAAACCATGGAATGAGTCTTGGATTTTAGGTTAGCTGTTGGAGATAGCCGAAGGCTTCTCAAAATGGCGGATTACGACTGTGGCACGCTCCCAAACTAGCCCCACTACAGTCCACAGGTTCGCGTGATCCATTATGGGTGTTGCAGGACTGTGCCTACCGTCATGTGCTACTACAGTAGCAGATTGGACTCCAATATCATCGCCTTTGTTGCAACTACAGTCACACTATTCGGTCTGTGAAATGTGGGTGTGATGCTTGGGCATGGCACGTTGTCGTAGCTCGAGTTTCTACTTGTCTGTAAGTATAAAAAGATGGTTATGATGTGCCACTAAAAGAGTTCGTATTTAGGCCCCTGTTTGGTTCTTCTACGGGGTAGGGACTAATTTTACCTCAATTATTCTCTAATTTATCCAACAAATGACTAATGGATTAATTTTTAGTTCCAACTAGTCCCTAAATCCATTAGCCCCTCTTGAGAGTCTAATGGGACTGGGCCTCAAGGCTCTTGTCGGTCGTCAACTCATTTGTGCAACTTGTGCATGCATTTAGTCGGTTAATAAAACTCTAGTCCTCATTAGTCGCTTTGAACTAAACAAACATCTTTTAAATGAGGCTAAAAATTAGTCCCCAGTAGTCCCATAGAAACCAAACAGGCCCCTTAGTGGCATCACATTGTTATTATTTTTTTTTTTTCTACCATGTCCACTTTTGTCATTATTGGTGTAAAACCGTGGTAGACTGGTAGTGAAAAGGTCCAAAATGCCCTTAAGAATTTTTTTCTCGTCGAAAATTTTATGAAAAGGTCCAAAAATTGCGTCCACTTTTTGCCATTATTTTTTCTTGCTCACCTTTTTCTTTTTTTTTTTTTTTTTTTTTTTTTTGGTCTCCATTATCCAATCGGCATTGGTTCAGCCGCTACGCCCAAGAGCTCCGCCGGCCTCCGGCCTCAGCGTCCGAGCTCAGCTCCAGCCAGGTCCCCTATTGCCGACTTGCCGTACCTACCCGCCGCCGTCCATCAGCAGCCTCTGCATCCAGTCCCCCAGCGCCTCTCCCTCTGCGTGCTGGTTCGGTCGACCCTAAAACGAAAGCAGAAAGGGTGCAGTGCAGAGTCGAGATGGCGTCGCAGCTGCCACGGGTGTGCGTCACTGGAGGCGGCGGGTTCATCGCCTCTTGGCTCGTCAAGCTACTCCTCTCCCGTGGCTATGCCGTCCATGCCACTCTCCGTGACCCATGTACCTATCTATTCACATGCATATGCTGCCATGAACTGGACTGGACTGCGCTAACCAATTATCTTGTTTATGCTTTTCATTCAGATCATCCAAAGAATGCCCATCTGAAGCAGCTGGACGGAGCCCCAGAGAATCTACATCTGTTCAAGGCTGATGTGCTGGACTGCAGGACTCTGGCATCCGCGGTTCAAGGATGTCAGGGGGTCTTCCATCTTGCCACTCCGGTGCCTGAAGATAAGATTCTTCATCCTGAGGCAAGCCTTTTTTTATTATTATTTCTTCTCTGTCTTGGCAATAATGATTGCTAGCATTGCACTACTGCAGACCCATTCATGATAGAAATTGGTACGGTCTCGTGCCTATTACTCATTCAGAGAAATAAACGCTTCCAAACATGATGATAATCCCTACCAATTCATATCTATTGAGAGGGAATTGACTGAAAATTAGTTCACCAATCCACATGTGTTGGGAGGAGAATATGTTTATCCAAACGCCATGTGTTTAGATGATGCTCCAACATCCAACTAGTATGTGCTGTTCTAAACATACTTCTTGGTGGATGCATTTCCAAACTCCTATGTTTGGTCTGGTTGCCAATATACATAGAGAGAGAAGTGGAAGGACTGGCCATTACTGAATTTCAACTTCAATTTTCTTTTTTTGAAAGTAACAACTTCAATTTTCTTTTTAACAAACCCGCACAGACGGTGCCCGTTTCTATTGGTAGAGAAGAAATTTCAAGTTATTGTTCCTGCAAAACTAGGCTTTTCTCCACAACAACTTAACTAGTATTTTCTCCACATGTAAGTGCAAAACTTAGATTCATTTGAGGGTTACAAGTACTCTTACATTATTACTATATATGTGCAGCTGGAAGTACTGGACCCTGCTGTGAAAGGCACCTTAAATGTTTTAAAGGTTTGCTCAACTCTGAAGGTTCACAAAGTTGTTGTGATGTCCTCCAATGCTGCTGTTACTTCCAACCCGAATTGGCCTCAAGATAGACTCAAAGATGAGAGTTGCTGGTCAGACACAGAGTTCTGCAAGGAGAAGGAGGTTAGGAATTCTAGCGCCTTAATACTGCAACCTGCAACAGCAATAAGCAAACATCATCACAATGCACGCTGCATGGGCTGGTTCATGGAGACGTAGTTTTCCTTTTATTGCGTTATAATTTTGAAAGGAGAATTGTCACACATATCCATTATATTTTTAGCAATAATTTCGTGGACAGTGAACTAAAATGGGATCTCTACTGCCAGGACTGGTATTCCGTTGCCAAGACTCTGGCTGAACAAGAAGCCTTCGAATATGCACATAACAATGGATTAAATGTCGTTACACTGTGCCCCCCCTATGTTTTTGGTCCATTGTTGCAGTCTTCAGTGAATACAAGCAGCAAACTTCTCATCTATGTTATAAAAGGTTGTATTCTAAGTGCCTGCAATTTACATCCCTATGTCCTTTGCTACCCCTACCAGGATTGTGACTTAACTGACGTATTCTCTGTTTCTCACTAGTCAAGTTGTCTGTGCTGATTTGATCCCGAACCGCTAGTTAAGTTGTGTTTTGATCCAATTCCCATCTCTATGTAGGCTATGTTGTAAATTATATTAATTTGGTCCACCCCAAGGCCTTTAAATAAGATCATATTCATAGTGCACTAGTGCTACCTACTTTTGCTAGACACAAATGATTGATTTCAGTTGCTGAGACTGTACAGCCTACAGGGCCTTTTGATCAGTTGTTCCATATTTCCTGCCCAATGTTAGTCCTTCATGTTCTCTCCTTTTTTTTTTTATTCGAACGATGCAGCCACGAAGGAGATCGAGCTGTGTGTCATTTCATTAAGGGCTTCATGTTCTCTTTGAAACATTTTTTATGCTCTAGAGATGTTAAGTTAGAAAGGTCCTCTTTACATTTGGCACATTTGCTGTTGACATAGCAGGGTTAAAAGTGAACGCCAATGAACAAAACCTAGCTTGTATGGCAAATTCTATACTTTTGAATGGCAACTAGTCTACTTTTTATTTGCACAACCATGTGTTATGTTCCTGCTGGGTACAATGCAAGATTGAACTAGAACTCCATCCGTTCAGGAGGCCCTGATGTGATGACCAACAGAATGTGGGACATAGTAGACGTCCGCGATGTGGCCGATGCTCTTCTCCTGTTGTACGAGAATGGTCAGTCATCAGGGAGATACATTTGCTCACCGAATCGCGTTTGCACGAGGGAATTAGTGGACCTGTTGAAGAAGATGTACCCAGAGTACGGTTATATAAATAAGTAGGTTATATCTATGTCTTGTCTAATTCGTAGCACGACCATGTTGCTTTCTTACATAATCTGATCTGGTCTGATGAACATCGCCTTTATTTTTTTGTTGCAGCGTCGTCGATGCTGACCATGGAGGACCACCTTTATCTAGTCAGAAGCTGAGGAATCTGGGCTGGGAACCAAGGAAGCTGGAATCGACGCTCTCTGATAGCGTCCAGTCATATGAAAAGGCAGGCCTTCTCCAGGATGTACCTGAGAATCCTTGCCGACTCCCTTCTCTCATTCGTGCGTGGCTGTAGAACTTATTGAATCACATGTTGCTCCCGTTTACAAAGTTGGCCCACAGAATGTTAACTCTGTCTTTTGTAAAAATGTTGCTAAAGAAAACCAAACGATGGTGACTCTTGTGGTGTACGAACGTCATCGAAAGCCTAGTAGATTGATTGAAGCTGTCGTGTGGTACATTGTTTTTATAATCGATAGTAAGAATAGATTATGTTCCGCTCGACTTTTCCCCAGCTAGAGGCGAAAAAAGGGTGGAGTTGAGGCGGATCGTGTTGCCGATGTTGAATCCGTCGGTCCCTCTTCTATCCGGCGGCTGCTTCGTCGGAAAAGGAGTGGACCATGGATTCGATTAATCGGCTGTAGATAGGTTAGGTGGGTTACTATCTGGGCCTAGGGTTAGCTTCGCTGCAGCGCAGTGGTGGTGCTAGGGTTTGTCCGCGCTTGCCATCGTTGGTGGGCTGGCTGGGTGATCCTTTGCCGACAAATAAAGGGCTCTGCGCGGCGCGCTTGTGTCTGCAATTCGTGTCGCCGTCAATGGCCCCATGCGGCGGCGGCCGGTTCTGTGTGGCTGCAAGGTATGTGAGCCTCTCTTTTGCCAACAAAAGGGGTGCCTCTGTACATCCTCGTGGGTAGTTGTTGGGTTCCTCAGCGGCGGTGGAGTTCTTTTCCGATCACCGCTCTTCTGGACGATGACGGCGGATTTTCTTCCTCTCCTTTTCTGTCAAGGGGGCGGCCAATGCTCTTTCAATGGTTTCGATTCCCTGGGAGGTGCAGGCGATGGATGATGCGGCGTTTCCAAAACGTGAAGTTCCCTGGCTGCCTAGGAGGTGGACATGGTTCCCGCTCGGTTTGGATCACCGGTGGTGCGCCTCATCGGAGAAGAAGCTTTGGACCTAGATGTAGTTTCTAGTTCTTTCAGGGTCCTTTCTGTAAAAAGGGATGTATTAATATATGGGTGCTGCTGGCGCTCGAACGTCCTACGGGACAAATTCTATCGAACGGTCCCCTCTACACCGGCCCATCTCCACAAGCCCACCTCCCTCCCCTCGCGCCTCCCGCCCCGCCGCAAACAGCTTCATTCCCGTCTGCGTAAAAAGCAGATCGTCCCCCGCCCTGCTTGCATGGCCTGCCACAACCCCATCCCCATCCGTGCCGCTCGGCAAAATCGAGGCCAGCACCGATGTGCTCATGGTCGGGCCGTGGCTACGCCTTTTGGTTGAATGCGGTTTGGCCGGACACAAGCCACCGTGAGATACTTATTGAGGATAAGGATGGTGTGTGTAGATGAGACACAAAATATTGTTTACCCCGAGATACTTTCGGCGGTCGATCCAGGCTCCGGCTGCTCCTACTCCTCCAACCACTCACGGTGGTAGTGGCTCCATCACTCCTCTACTTCCGGTATCTCCATCTGTGGAGAGCATGGAGGAAACAAAAACTGTCTTCCCACTGATGACATGATGCTCCAGAACGTATGCATCTCCCTTGATGTAGCTTTCACATACCAACCCCGGGTTCAATATATCTAACTTCCTATGATTAACACTACAGACCCCACCACCCAATCTCCATGATGACGACACAACGCTACAGAAGCTCAAGAAAGGGTAACCAAATCCCCATTGTGTGTTTTTCCCATGCTTATGTTTATGTTTATCACACATACCTCTTTTGTTGCTCTATCACGGGAATAAAAGCAGGTCAAACAAAGATTCCCCCAGCTAAGTCTTCGCTAGGAAGAGACTGTCCATGGATGATCCTCTTGATACTCAGGTTTCTAAATCTTTCTTGTTCAAAAGGCCTTATTAATGGATCATTAGCTACCTCTCTTTCTGAGCTTTCAGTTATGCTTTGTTTATTTTATCATCTAAATAGGCTTCCGACGGTACCTTAGATCCAACTGATCGTACACAACAAGACCAGGATGCTTCCTCTTTACAGAGCTCATTGGCGAGTATGTGCAAAAAGATGCTTACCATAACCACTGCACTACTGCCTCTCCCACCGATGACTTGGTGCTCAACGTATGCATCTCCCTCGATTTAGCTTTCACATACCAACCCCAGATTCAATCTATCTAACTTCCTATGACTAACACTACAAACCCCACCACCCAGTCTCCATGATGACGACACAACGCTACACAAGCTCAAGAAAGGGTAACCAAATCCCCATTGTGTGTTTTTCTCATACTTATGTTTACGTTTATCACACATACCTCTTCTGTTGCTCTATCACGGGGAATAAAACAGGTCGAACAAAGATTCCCCATCTAAGTCTTTTGCTAGGAAGAGGTTGTCCATGGATGATCCACTTGATACTCGTGTTTCTAAATCTTTCTTGTTCAAAATGCCTTATTAATGGATCCATTAGCTACCTTTCTTTCGAGCTTTCAGCTATGCTTTGTTTGTTTTATCATTTGAATAGGCTTCCGACGGTACCTTAGATCCAACCGATCGTACCACGGCAAGACCAGGATGCTTCCTCTTTACAGAGCTCATTGGCAGAGTATGTGCAAAAATATGCTTACCATAACCAACTCTATCTTATTTTCGGTCGACGCGCTCTACTGATTGTGTACTTTTACCTGCTACCCAGTAATACGACTCTTGAAGCCTCTCTGAACAAGAAGAAGCGGTCTCGCTCCACCAAAGCTATTCCACACGAGGCTGCCTGAGCAAGGTAAATCGTGTTATAATACACACTCATCTTCATGTCGTGTCCTATTAGTTGGTGAAAACGATCTGCCACTGATCACAGAACATGTTCTGCATCTTTTGACCGGGTGGGGTACCTCATCTCTGACCATCTGAGGAAGACTTCCGCCTCCTTTTGCTGACTTCTAGCTTGTTAGAGATCTGTTTCGCGCCCCCATGACGTTTAATAGGCCTGGGTGCTGGCTATAGGCAAGAAGAACTTAAATTCTGACGAGCCAAATATGGCTCCTATCCTGTAACATAAGCGTTGCGTACACTACTGATCTGGGCAAATGTGTCCACAGTCAGCCATTTCTTATGAACGGGACAATGTGTCCAACCTTAGACATAACAACGCTGATGGCGTGGATGTGCCCAGTGGTCTAGAAAAGATTGTGGACTCCTGCTTTATTTTAGGGGATGTTTGGTTACCCGCCACGAATCGCCACGACTAAAGTTAGGTGTGCCACACAAGTTTGACAGGTGTTTGGTTCAGCATTCAGCTTAGGTACGCCACCGACATGGAATTGTCCTGCCACACAATTCCTTGACAAAACTGTGGCGACGATTTTGCAGCCGCCAACACAATTTTTCGCCGCAACGCACTCCCAGTCCCATGTCACTCTGCTCTATCCGTTTCTCTCCCTCACATCCTCCGTGAATCTTTCACCCCAATTCCTCGGCAAAACTGTTGCGACCGCATGCGGATAAGCATCTAGATTTGTTTCTTTTCTGCTGAAAAACCATGCTTCCTATCTAAATGCTCCCACATCGTCTAGCACCGATTGGTGCCACGCAACCAGACATACTCAATCTCCCCTTTTCTTAACGTGTCAGAAAATTTTATAATGCCTAGTACATGTACGCTGCGTTGTCGGTTTCACGACACACGTTCTGACTTTTCCTTGCTTACTCGTATCTCAAAACACGGGAAGCTGCGAGATACATCATAGACTTGGGACCCCGACATGTCTACCGAAACCGACATGTGGACCGGCCGCTTGGATAATCTGGCCGCTTATATGCTCCATCGCTAAATTAGTACGCCGACTGCTGTCATGGAGATCAACACAGCCACAGCTTATTATGTTTTTTTTTGCCATTCAACTGGCGACTTATCCCGCCTGAACACCCCGTCTCCCTCGTAATATATATGTATATTATTTAAATATCTCGCGGTTGTTTTTCGGATTCAGATTCTCGTAACGTTGATGGCCTCCCTATTAATGATTAGTATTTGCAGCAAACTATACCAATTCCGCATGACGATGTAGCGCGCATGAGCACGCCGCCAAATCACTAGTTTGCTACTAGTAGCACATGACGGTAGGCACAGTCCTGCAACAACCACAATGGATGACTCGAAACTGTGGACTGCAGTGGGGCTAGTTTGGGAGCGTGCCGCAGTCGTAATCCGCCATTTTGAGAAGCCTTCGTGCGAGCATTCCCGACAGGAACCTGTCTCGCAGGAAGCTGACGACGGCGCTGTCACTCTCCTGGATGAAGCCGACGGCGTAGGCGGTCGCGACGAGCTCGACGCTCCTCCACCGCCTGATCCAGGCGTACTCGCGCAAGGCCGCCTCGACACGCTCCACCTCCTCCTTGCCCTTGGCACCAGTAGCAGTAGGCAGCAGCAGGGCGTCGCCGAGGCACCGCGCAAGGACGACGCCGTCCTCCAGCGCGGAGCAGCCGCCCTGGCCGAGGTCCGGCGTCATCGGGTGCAGCGCGTCGCCGGCCACGCACACGTTGCCTCTGGCGATGCTCGCTGTCAGCAGCGCCAGCGGCGAACGGAACCGCAGCGGCGCGGGCAGGACGTCGCTCATCTCGCTCCTGTCGATCACCGCCAGCGCCTCTGCTGGCACCTTGGAGCCCCGGAGCTTGGACAGCACGAACTGCTTCATCTTCGCCGGACTCTCGTCCACGCCCTTGTCTGAACGTACCAAACAGCATACAAATTATTAGCTGCTCGTATCGCAGCAGTCCATACATACAGTACAATTTTTGCTTTGATGTCGCTAACCGTTGTCGGAAGGAGTCCAGGTGAAGAACCAGTAGATTTCGTTGTCGTTGCAGGGCAGCGTGCCGAAGCGGAAGCCGTGGCCGATGAACTGCAGGAAATCGGGCTCGAAGCCGTGCCCGTCCGGGTAATGCGCGAAACCTCTTGCCGCCAAGCGCCCCGAGTAGGACGGCGTGGCGAGGCCGAGCCATTTGGCCACCACGGAATTGATCCCGTCGCAACCGACGAGCACCTGCACATAGATGCAGAGTAAGACACTGCAGTCAGCTCCGAACATCAAACTTATAGTGAAGCTAGCTGTACCTTTGCTCTGATGACTGAGCCGTCAGCTAGCTGCAGAACCTGACGCCGCCGCCGCCGCTGGCCTCCTCGAAGGACACGATCCTGGAGGAGTAGCGGATGGTGCCTCTGGGTAGCTCCTCCTCCAAGGCCTGCAGCAGCAAGTCCCGCCTAACGCAACGGATTTCATGGGGCCCTCTGCGTCAGACAGACAGCGACGACGTTCATTCAGGTCAGTTGTCAAATGACAGCGACAACGGATCGATAGATAGATTCAGGCCTCAGTCAGTCGGAGGTTAAAACCGACCGTTTCCCCTGCTGCATGAGGTCTGTTTCTGGTGCGATTTCTCCGGTAGAAGAAGCCATGACACGTAGCCTGAAAACATATGGACAGGTTCAGCTGGGAAACTGCAACACAAGCCCGGTGGACATGGGAATTGGAGTTGTACGTACGTCTGCAACTGCAGGTGCTGCTTCCTGATCTTGTCGCCCACGCCGAGGGCGTCCAGCGCACGGAAGGCGTTCTTCCACGTCGCGAACGCGAACCCGGACGCCCGCAGCGACGGCGACGACTCCAGCACCAGGCTCCTCACCCCTTTCCTATACGCCCAAATCGTCGAGGTCAGTTTTATTTCTTCAGCAGAGCAAGGCTGCCTACGTGTGTGTCTGTGTGAGAGAGTGTATACCTGTGTAGTCCGAGAGCCGCGGCGAGGCCGGCCAGTCCGGCGCCGACGATGACGACGTCTTCGGCGACCTCCATCGGCTTCACTGCACGCTTGCAACGGCGGCGCAGCTTCAGCTCCTGACTGCGGTGCTAGCTGGGATGGGAGCCTTTTGGATTAGTGGCGTGTGGCTTGGCCCAGTGACTACTGACCGAGTTCTGAACGGTGGATCAATCAAGCAAGAACACTTTCTTGGCACGAGAATGAACAGGTCCGGATGCGTGGTTATATAGAGAGGCGAGCGAAGTGCTTGAAGTGGGGAGTGAAGTGTGAAGCTTGAGCTCGAGGAGTCGCCACCGGCGTCACTGCTGATGCTGTGTCGACCGGCTGGTACTTGGTAGCATGATGTGGCAGTGTTCCTGATGCACAAGTGAAGCTGGTTTCGCTTTCTTCTCTGGGCAGCATTCCAAACTCCAAAGTGTCTTGTCAAAAAAAAAAAAAAAACTCGAAAGTGAGAAAGTGAGGTGAAATGGAAGCATCGCGCATCGCGGGAGCAAACAAAGATGTCCAGGCAGAGTCCATTTCGGAGGCGTTTCTTTTTCCGGGTTTTGTTTTGGATGAGAGAACGACATGACCGGTCGCTGGCAGGTGGAGCCACAACGGAAAGGCTGGGCGGACGTCGGATTGAAGTTAAACGAGTCGATGGACAGGTAGTCTAAGTGCTCCGTATCTCAAATAGTCAAATTCTACAGGGACGATGACCAAAATCGGAACACACGGGTCGTCAGCGCCATTTTGAGTCTTGACGTCTACGCTTACGTAACTAATCAAATGTTGTCATGGTGAACGTACTGCTTACGGCTTGCCTTCGAGAATAATAATCATGCCGTGTGCTCCAATTTATGTAAAAACGAAATTTATTTAATAATCATATCATGCATTCAAAATAATGTTGAATAGGATTTTATACTAATTTATTTTGAAATCGCACCTTGTTTGGATTTCTTGTCTAAAGGCGCACAAACTTTAAACCACTTTAGCTATTAAGATTCCAAACATGAGCCCTAAAGCGTTATACAAAAAGTACGTTTATCTAACTTACAAAAATAAATTCTAGACTACACAAGTGAGCTAAAATTGTCTACTTCCTTTATCTAAAAAAATACTTGATCTTCCGGCCCGATTAGCCCGCTTTCCTCTCCTCTCCGGCGACCTCGTTGGTGCGGGAGAGGGTGGGGAAGCCGAATCGGCCGGGCAGTACAGTTTTTAGGCCTAAGGTAGGATCTATTAAGGTTCTAAACAAGTGTCCCGTGGGGCCGCACACTGCATGGTGACTGGGTTTTTCTTCCCCGTCACGGAGTTGTCCGTAGAGACGGTGGCACATTGGTTAGGCTTTTTCGCCGCGCCCATCGACGTCGTCTAGGTTTTGGCTCGTGAAAGGTCCTAGATGGTTGGGGGGTGAATAGCCTAATAAAATTTCTACAAAATCACTAGAGCAACTTGTTAGTAAATAACAAAGCGTAAAATGCGTTTGCTCTAGCTCTACTTGTCGGCAAGCCTCCTATTGACAATTCTAGTTGCTATAGTCTCTAATTCACACTCAAGGGCTATGTCACTACTTTACCACTAGGTGAACAAGCTAATTACTCTAGCAACTAAGCAAGACTACTCAAACTACACTAGCACAAGATATGAGAAAGTAATGCAAGAGTGTAGAGGTGATATACCACAATGTCGAGGCTAGTCAATCCAATCACCGAGGATGCAACAATATGATAACCAAATTGGAGCCAATCACCAAGAGACAAATGGAGACACGAGATTTAACCCGAAGTTCACTTGAGCACCCTCAAGCTAATCTCCCTCCAGTGCCGACCTTCTCACGTGTGGGTCAAGGTGGAGCTCACTCCAAGCCAAATGCCTTTAGGCTTCTTGAACCCAAAGCAAATGAGAGGTACCCAAGACACGAGCAATAGATTACTCACACTTTGTCTTCCCGACGAGGAGTGTGTGACCCTCTCACAAATCACCGGAGGTGGCCAAGAACATTCACCTTCTCTTGCCAACGCCTCCACCAATCACCAAGCCGGCTAGGAGTGGTGCTCTCCAAGAGCAACAAGAAAACCACCGGCTCACAACGATCCACAAGTGCCACTAGATGCAAAGATCAAAGCAAGTGCACTTGAATCACCTCAACTCACTAGAATGGATGCTCTCAAGCAAAGGAGTGAGGAGGAGGATGAGTGCTCAGCTCTAGAGGTGTTAGGATTGATTCAAAATGACCAAGAGACCTCCCATGGCCGGCCAAAGGGGTATAAATACCCCACACCACGAAATGTGGCCGTTGGGGTGCAATCCACGCACAAATAAGCCTGACCGGATGCACTGACAGGACTCACCAGTGAGTCCGGTCGGTGGGTCCGTCTAACCGACAAACCCCACGACCGCCAAACCGAAAGCGGCCGGGTGCGTCCCGTTTTGCGTCCGATCCAGCTTCGGTCGCGACCGGATGCTTCCGATCCGGTGCGTCCGGTCGCCCGTCGACCACCGACCGAGAGAAAACAAGCTTCTTGAATTTTGATCGGACCCGGTGACCGGTCGCGTCCGTCCGATTTTCCATGCGTCCGGTCGGTGAGTCCGGTCCATCGCCCGAAGCTGCGAAAAACCGTCGTTTTGTCGTCGTTCCTTCGCCTTTGCTCCAAACCAACTTCCGTCACTTGATTCTTGATGCCGACACGTCGAAGAACACCCCGACACCATGTGTTAGCATTTTGAAAACATTTTCCATCAAGTACGGAGTTAGCTCTCTAGGTTAGAATGCATGCAAATGATTTTGAACCTAGAGTCACATGAGGACCGATATGTACGATAGTTTTTCCCTCTTTATAGTGCGAACTTATCGATCCTATAATCACTCACACCCTCTATGGTGTCTTGAGTGTAAAATCAAAATGGCCCTATGATATACCTTTGCCTTGAGCCCATTTTGATCCTCGAAACACGCCATGTCATGCACTTGATCAACAATTGGATCATCTCGAACCATCCATCATGACCACCATGCACAAACCTCGGCTTGACCAATCTCCAACTAAATCAACACTTAGCATAGAGAGATTAGTCCTAAGGATGTCATCAATTAGCCAAAACCAATCTAGAGATCTTCAGCTCGTCTCCACTAGGCGGCGACGGAGAGGTCTCTCTGGCTTCCTTGTCCTGTATCCTGTATGTAGAGGTGAAGCCCTCTGTTCTCCTTGGCCTCGCTATGGTGGTCTTCTCTGGTGATGGCGTCGACTTCTACGATTTCATGAGTCCGGGGGTGGGGGTGGGGAGGATGTGGGGAGGTGTGTGTGGCTGACAGAAGCACATGGGGCAGGGGGAGGTGAGATGTGGAGGAGGTAGGTTGACACACCGTCTTATTTGTTTTGTCTGTATCGGACGCTCTAAAGAGAGCATTACCGTCAATATATTCTACCCTGTTTTGCAAAAAAGAAAAAAAAAAGGACCTCGTAGGTTTCTGTCATGTACTGGCCCGATGGATGGGCTTCCAAGGTAGGCTGCGGGACCGAAAGGGATGGCCTTCCAACCTGGGCTACAGGGATGGGCTGGCCTTAGCTGGACAGGAGCCGAAGGGATAAAAAAGTCTGCTTCGAGATCGATCGTCTTCTAGTTACGTCTAGGAATCTTACTGTTGTTGCTTCCCTGCTTCTAATCGTCTAATCCTTTCTATGCCCGGTTTAAATAAAGTCTCTCTGCACGTGCAGTTTGACCAGACTCTCGCGCTTCCAGATATCCGTTGGTTCACCAGAGCAACGGAAGCTCTCGCCTTCGCCGAACCAAAATTCCAACTTTTCCTTCCAGATTGTGGTCATAACATATACACGCTCCTAAGATACCAATCCGAAGTGCTGATGCATCGGATTACGGCAGCTTTCGCCACCCTCATCTTGGTATAAAAAGAGGCATCAGAGAAAATATAGCACCGTGCATCATCAGAACTTCTTGGTGGTCCTCCTGTTGCCGTGTTCAGCTCTTGCTTCTACTACACCAATTTAACCATGCCGCAACCAATGGAGGAGGCCGTGGAGGACATCGTCATCGCCGGCGCGGGCATCGCCGGCCTCGCGACGGCGCTCGGGTTACATAGGCAAGCTACTCGATCCCCTGCACAATTGAGCAATCTGACCGGTCGTTCGCGGCCACGGCCAGTGCCCACTGCACAGTGGGTGGCCAGTGTAGAAGCATGCATGCCATTGCCGGTTGCGGTGCTGACGGACGGGCCGATGGTTTCGTGTCTTGCAGGAAAGGGGTGAGGTGCCTGGTGCTGGAGTCGTCGCCGTCGCTGCGCGCGTCGGGGTACCCGTTCACCATGTGGACCAACGCCTTCCGCGCCCTGGACGCCCTCGGCGTTGGGGACAAGATCCGGGAGCACCATTTGCTCCTCGAGCGGTGAGCCATCTAACTTCGTTGCCGCTTCTGGCCTCTGTGTCTTGGGCTACGTAATCTTGGGTTTTATCGGGCCTGACTTACTATGGCCCAACATTACTGCAAGAGCAAAATTTTCTTTGGCGGATCATTAACTAGCCCACTGTAAAGTGGAAGCCCATGTCACTTGTCTTACTTTTTCTTTTTGATGATTGATTGTTACAGGATGGTTGCCTTCTCTGCAGCTACTGGTGAAGCAGCTGCAGAAGTAAGCCTAAAGATTCAAAGCAAAAGGTACTCAAAATATTCCAATCTGACTCTACTTACGGTTCTGTGATTGTGTCTGTGCATAATGCTTCACTACGAGATGATAACTGAACATCCTCTGTAAAATTTTACTGTTGCATTCGCGTCCTATACCAGCGGGCGGCCACACGAAATCCGGTGCGTGAAGCGGGACTTCCTGCTGCAGACGCTCGCGAACGAGCTGCCCGAGGGCACCATCAGGTACTCGTCCAAGCTTGCCGCCATGGAGGAAGGCGAAGACGGCGTGAAGACCTTGCACTTGGCAGATGGTTCCATCATAAAGGCCAAGGTCGTGATCGGGTGCGACGGCGTGAACTCGGTGGTGGCCAAGTGGTTGGGCCTGCCGAAGCCAATCCCCTCGGGCCGCTGGGCCGCCAGGGGCATCGCCGAGTACCCGGCGGGCCATAGCTTCGGCCCGAAGATGATGCAGTTCATCGGCTACGGCTTCCGTGCCGGCGTGTTGCCCTGCTCCGACACCTGCGTCTACTGGGGATACACCTGGTACCCTTCCCCGGCGGACGGGGACGCCGAGGAGAGCGCGGCCAAGATGCGGAGCAACGTGGTGGCCAAGCTGCGCGGCGCCAAGGCTCCCACGGAGGTGTTGGAGGTGATCGAGCGAAGCGACATCCATGACGTGGCGTCGACGCCGCTGCGATTTCGGTTCCCGCTCGCGCTGGTCCGCGGTAGCATCAGCCGCGGCGGCGTGTGCGTTGCTGGCGACGCGCTCCACCCGATGACGCCGGAGCTTGGGCAGGGCGGGTGCACCGCGCTCGAGGACGGCGTAATCCTGGCCCGGTGCCTGGGCGAGGCCTTCGCCGTCGCCCGTGGCAGCCACGAGCAGGAGGAGCGGGTCAAGGCGGCGCTGGAGAAGTTCGCGGAGGCGAGGCGGTGGCGCAGCATCCAGCTGATCACGGCCGCCTTCGTCGTCGGCTTCATCCAACAGAGCGACAACACCGTGATCAAGTTCGTCAGGGACAAGTTCCTGTCTGGACTGCTGGCCAAGACGATAGTCACCATGGCGACGGACTATGACTGTGGCACGCTATGATCTTTCCCTTGGAGGCTAGGCCGCACAGCTGCAAAGAGTAAATCGCCCCTAGAAGCAACCATTTTCTATGGGGTAGGAAGGGTTATTTTGGAATATTCTCCTTATACGTCTTTAGTTACCAAATACTCTGTAATTTTTGTCCATCCATAATCGTAGTCGTTCATTTTCAATCACAATTTTATGTATTCAAAATGTATTTAGTTAGAATAATCTCAGCATGTATGTTTGATGTAGAAAAAAGATGACTCATGGAAGAAGATACAATCATCACCTACGTGCCAATCATTCCACCACTGATTAATCTCCGCCTACTTCTACTGTTGTTTACTATACATCTATTCATATGTGGAGTTGCTATATACATGTCTAGATTATGCTCTTGGTATGCAAGCATGCTAGTTGACTTTTATACGTTCATGATTTGTCCATGATTTAAATTAAATCTAGCTAAAAATGACAAGTATTTCTGAGTTTTTGTTCCACTTCAAATTGTAGTATGTGAGTCATACATAAATAAAAATTGAAAAAAACCATAAGATCTTAATAGTCCGTCATACAGTGACAAAACTTTTTTTTTCTTGAGTTGATTTTGTTACTGAAAACTTTCTATAAACAAATGAACATTTGAAGTATGCATATATTCGCAACAGAAAAGGTAACAAAAAAGGAGGAATTGTAACACACCAGAAGTTAAAAAGAGCTGAACCAAGTTAAAATCTTGGTCGCGGGAGGCTATTAACTTCGGATTGATTCTTTTGCGCCGGCGGGACGAAATTCCATGAGAATTATTGTCTTCCCGGGCTAGGGCATTACATCTCCAATTTCAATCTCTTCAAGTTTCAAGATTTCTTAGGGTGCCTTTGGTTGGGCTTTTTTAGCTACTTTTACTTTTGCCAAAAGCCAAAAGATAGGTTTCTTAAGGATTCTTAACAAAATTATCTGCCTATTAGGGCCACTCTTAATTAACTAGATTATAATTTAGTAGGAGCATTTCACATGTTGCTCATTTACAAAGTTCATCCCATAGAGTGTTGACACTGATCGTTTTTTATAAACCCCGTAGCTCACCTTAGGCTGCTTGGTGGTAGTATACTGACGTGTAGTTGTGTTCTAAAAAATGTAACTTTCACTACAGGAATCCGCTTCTTTGCCGAGTGCAAAAATATTTACCGAGAGCAAAACGTCGGGCACTCGGCAAAGAGCCTATTTGCCGAAAGTGCCAAATAAAAAAACTCGGCAAAAGAAAAACACTCGGCAAAGATCTTCTTTGCCGAGTGTCAAAATAAAAACACTCGGCAAGAATTCTTTGCCGAAAGTGCCAAAAAAAAAGGCACTTTCGGCAAAGTGGCTCTTTTGCCGAAAGTGTCTTTTTTGGCACTCGCAAAAGCATGTTTTTTCAAATCAGTTTTTAAGGCCCTAAACGAGCTTAAATAAAAGTTTTCAACTACAAAGTTTCATAACTTCTCAAGCTCTACAAGTTTATTTTGGTCATTTCTTCATTTGACAAAGCATCAATAACGTTGTTCACAAAACTTACATCTCTTTCATATCATTTCATAGTTTCCTACAACTAGAAGAGAGATTAATAAGATTTACTTAACAATGTTACTAACATTTTGTCAAATAAATAAATGACCAAAGTAAACTTTGTAAGTCTCAAAAGATATGAATCTTTATAGTACAAAAAAACTTTTTAATTTCAATTCATCTTATCATGCAAAACTAGGTCTAAAGCGCTCTCAAATTTAAAATTTGAATTTTTCAAATGACCTCGGACGGAAAAAACTTCCTAAATGAAAAGTGTAGATCTCAAAAGTTATGAAACTTTGTAGTTGACAACTTTTTTATTTAAGCTCGTTTGGGGCCTCAAAAACTGGTTTGAAAAACTTTTCTTGCCGAAGTGTTTTTTTTTCGGCAAATTTGCCGAGTGTCTTTTTTAGGCACTTCGGCAAATCCTCGCTTTCAAACCAGGTTTTTGAGGATCTAAACGATTTTAAATCAAAAAGTTGTCAACTACAAAGTTTCACAACTTTTCAAGGTCTACAATTTTTATTTAGGAAGTTTTTGCATCCGAGGTCGTTTGAAAAATTCGAATTTCGATTTAGTATAATATATGAGGAGCTAATACGGAATCTAGACACAAGTGACCGATGTAGTGCGGTGGTAAGGCGGTAGACAAGCGAGGGAGAGGTTGTGGGTTCGAATCCCACTCGCCGCAAAGTGTGAAAAAAGTGTCAAAAAAACTTGAAAAAAGACCATGGTTGAGAGCAAGTGGTAGGCGCCGGTGGCGGCCTCTCCAAAAAAAAAAAAAAAATTTTTGCTATTTTTTTTTTTTTTTCGATTTTTATCTTTGCCGAGTGTTTTTCTTTGCCTAGTGTTTTTCGGCACTTCGCAAAGCCTTTGCCGAAGTGCAAAGGGGCTTTGCCGAGTGCGGCGAGCACTCGGCAAAACACGGATTCCTGTAGTGTTTGTCCTTTATGTTGGTTACTACTATATGTTGCTAACTAAGAAAACCAGAGAAGCAGCTCCGAACTAGCAAATAAAGAACGATGGTGACTCAAGTCACTGTCCCTTGTAGTGTACGACGTTGATTATGAAACCCAGTAGATTGAAGCTGTATTATATTGTGTTAGATTGTTTTTACAATCCGTAGAGTAGTAGGTTACATTTTGTAATGATTAAAGCACATCATTATGCTTCTTAAAAAAAAAAGAGCAAATCATTATGGCGGCCAGTGGTCTCCTTCCTAGCAAGTACGTATATGCTTCTTTATGCATGTGCAGTTTGACTAGCAACGGAAGGTCTCACCTTCGCCGAACCAACAGATTTTCGGTCATATGTACACCCTCCCAAGAAACCGATCCGAAGCGCTGATGCATCAGCGAAGTTGCGCGTGCGGCGCCGGCGTGCCCATCCCGGCGGTTGCTTTCGCCACCCTCATCTCTCGTCTTTGTGCTATAAAAAGAGGCATCAGAGAAAACTCCAGCAGCTCCATCGCAACCTAACCTGTCTGTGAGTCCTCTGAGCTTCTTGGTGGTCCTCCTGTTGCCTTCTTCAGTTCTGCTCTACCAAGCACAAATTATTGACCATGCCGCAACCAATGGAGGAGGCCGTGGAGAACATCGTCATCGCCGGCGCCGGCCTCGCTGGCCTCGCGACGGCGCTCGGGTTACACAGGCAAGCTACTGATCCCCTGCACAATTCAACAATCTGACCGGTCTTGTTAACGGCTCCGGCCACGGGGACAGTGGTGGGCAGAGGCACGCATGCCGATTGCCGAGCTGACGGACGGGCTGTTGCTCTCGTGTGGTGCAGGAAAGGGGTGAGGTGCCTGGTGCTGGAGTCGTCGCCGGCGCTGCGCGCCTCCGGATTCGCGTTCACGACGTGGACCAACGCGTTCCGCGCCCTCGATGCCCTCGGCGTTGGGGACAAGATCCGGGAGCACCATTTGCTCTACGAGCGGTGAGCCTCTTCCTAGTAGTCGTTATTTATCTATTTTTTTCCCCAAAAAAAAAAGTAGTGCTTGTGGCAAATTGGTAAATTGGCAACCAAACTGTCCTGCTCCTTTCTGGGTTCTCTTGGTGTTGGGCTACATAATCTTGGTTTTATTGGGCCGTACTTACTGTGGCCCAACTTCACTACGAGAACAAGCCCATTTTCTTGGCGTCTCATTAACTAGCCCAATAATAAAATTGCAAGCCCACATGCCCACTTCACTTGTCTCACCCTTCTATTTTTTTTCTTTTGGAAAAAGTACTTTTCACTCCCAACTTACACCAAAAAGTGCGATTTTTCTCCCTCAACTTTAAAACCGGACATATCACCTCCACGAACTTTTCAAACCGGTCATTTTACCTCCTTGGAGCGGTTTTGTTGGCGGATTTGCTACAGTAACCAGGGTTTTTGCTACAGTACCGGCGGTTTTTGTATTTTCTTTTTTTTTTTTTTTTTTTTAAATTCGGCTGAATCTTTGAAAAATCATAATAAATTATAGAAAAATCATAAAATAGAAAATCAATTTTGTTAGACTCCACATGAATAGATCTACACAGTGAATATATAATACTGTATATTTTAGTACAAAGTTTTTGCAGTATAAAATTCAATTGCACTATGAAATTCAATTGCAGTATGAATTTCGTACTGCAAAAACATTGTACTAAAGTATACAGTATTATATGTTCACTGTGTAGATCTATTCATGTGGAGTCTAACAAAATTAGATTTTCTATTTTATGATTTTTCTATAATTTATTATGATTTTTCAAAGATTCAGCCGAATTTTAAAAAAAAAAGAAAATACAAAACCGCCGGTACTGTAGCAAAACCCTGGTTACTGTAGCAAATCCGCCCACAAAACCGCTCCAGGGAGGTAAAATGACCGGTTTGAAAAGTTCGGAGGTGATATGTCCGGCTTTGATTGAGGGAAAAATCGAAAAGTTGGGGAGGGAAAGTTTTTTTCCTTTCTTTGACGAGGACAGGATGATTGCCTTCTCTGCAGCTACTGGTGAAGCTGCTGCAGAAGTAAGCTTAAAGATTCAAGGCAAAAGGTACTACTTAAAAACTTCCAATCTCAGTATGCTTCACTCGGTTTCTGTACAGACTTAAAACTATTACAAGCAAATAACTGATCAATTTCTGTACAATTTCACTGTTGCATTCGCATCACACCAGCGGGCCACACGAAATCCGGTGCGTGAAGCGGGACTTCCTGCTGCAGACACTCGCGAGCGAGCTGCCCGAGGGCACCATCAGGTACTCGTCCAAGCTTGCTGCCATGGAGGAAGGCGACGACGGCGTGAAGACCCTGCACTTGGCAGATGGTTCCATCATAAAGACCAAGGTCCTGATCGGGTGCGACGGCGTGAACTCGGTGGTGGCCAAGTGGCTGGGCCTACCGAAGCCGATCCTGTCGGGTCGCTCGGCCACCAGGGGCCTCGCCGAGTACCCGGCGGGCCACGGCTTCGGCCCCGAGATCCTACAGTTCATCGGCCACGGCTTCCGTTCCGGCGTGTTGCCCTGCTCCGACACCTCCGTGTACTGGAACTACACCTGGTACCCTTCCCCGGCGGACGGGGACGCCGAGGAGAGTGTGGCCAAGATGCGGAGCCACGTGGTGGCCAAGCTGCGGGCCGCCAAGATCCCCGCGGAGGCGCTGGAGGTGATCGAGCGGAGCGAGATGAGCGACGTGGCGTCGTCGCCGCTGCGGTTCCGGTCCCCGCTGGCGCTGGTCCGCGGCAGCATCAGCCGGGGCGGCGTGTGCGTGGCTGGCGACGCGTTGCACCCGATGACGCCGGAGCTCGGGCAGGGCGGGTGCGCCGCGCTCGAGGACGGCGTCGTCCTGGCTCGGTGCCTGGGCGAGGCCTTCGTCAGCCACAGCGATGAACACCAGGAGCAGGATGAGGGGCGGCGGGTCAAGGCGGCGCTGGAGAAGTACGCGGAGGAGAGGCGGTGGCGCAGCATCCAGCTGATCACGGCCGCCTACGTCGTCGGCTTTATCCAGCAGAGCAACAACGCCGTGGTCAAGTTCGCTAGGGAGAAGTTCTTGTCTAGATTGCTGTCTAAGACGCTAGTTGCCATGGCGGACTATGACTGTGGCACGCTATGATCTGCCCCTGGGAGGCTGGGCAGGGCAGCAAGAGGAATAGTAAAAAACGGTGAAGAATTACATGGCCGGGGCCGGCCGTCTTGTATACGCACAACAAAGCACACACTACTAGAAAGGCACCATCACATGAAACAAACTTGTGTTCGAACTACGGTGATGTACGGTGTGCTGTTAGAGGAAACAAATCGGTAGTGTCAACAGTTGAGTTGACTTGTGACGAAATTGAAAAGAGTTTTTTTTTTTTTAATCACGATTGGTTGAATTTTGGTGGTGCCCACGGGGCAACAGAAACTGCCATAGCCACATGCTGCGATTAATGAAGCCAACGACATATACCATGCTCTGTGCAGATCGATGGGCGGTGGTTTGACCACAAGCAGCTGGCTTCATCCGCGGACGGGGACGATCTTCTCGCAGTTTGCCCTTTGCCGTGCCAAGTGTGAACAACCATTGGTCTTTATCGTTAGCCGACAAAGAACATGCATGCGTGCATCATGCATGGCGACATGGCCTCGTCAGCGCCATGGCTGGTGTTTGAGTTTGGAAACATTGTTTGGGTTTGAAGTGTTGATAACTTTTTTTAAGGGAAACAGGACGGGCAACGAGCCCCTACTGTTCTTTTATTGAATATGATAAAAAAGTTCTTACAACAGAGCTTCAGGAAACAAAAAAAAAGTTACAAAGAAAATAAGCAAAATTACGCAAAGTTGTCTAAAGCCGGCGAGGAGGAAGGCTTTGCACGTTGGATAACCAAGGCAAATTCAGACTTAAAGGTAAGCTTGCAACGCTGAATGGATGCAGGAATCCCTTTGTAGATCAGATCATTTCGAAGCATCCAAATGCTCCAGCGCATTGTGATTATAATGTCCATAAAGAAGGGCAAACCCAACTGAGCTTTTAGAGCTTCCACAATTTCAACAACTAAGCAGTTTGGAGGCACCAACAGACCCAAAGAATTCCAGCAAGCTAAAGCAAGAGGACAGTCAAAGAATAGATGATGGAGAGTTTCATCCCAGCTTTGAATGCAGTGAGCACAACTGTAATCTCATAGAGCCATGGATTTTCGACGAAGGAGATCTCTAGTACTCAACCTGTCCTTGAGTAACAACCAGAATAAGATTTTCCTCTTATTTTGGCTAAAAGATTTCCACAACCATCTGTAGATTGGATGGACCGGGGAAGTACCAATGAGCTTCGTGTAAATTTTCCTTGAAGAGAAAGTTTGATTCCCCCAGAAATATGTCCATTTGTCCCCCTCTTGATTGATTCCCAAATTCTGAATAACAGTTGAGAAGAGCTGGAATTGGTCATAGGCTTGAGCGGAGAGGGGCAGATGAAAAAGGGAGGTGAGTGGGACTGTTGACCAAGCTTGATGTACAGATATGAGCTCATTTTTAGCATATGAGCAAAGTTGAGGAAATTGTTGCTTCAAAGTAGGCTGATCCCAATTATCTGTCCAAAGAAAACATGTAGACCCATCATGGATAATAAGTGTTGATAACTTGATAATGCCTCTACTAACCTGGCTTGGCATTCCCGGTGGGGAGCATCGCTATGCTAGCAGTAGACCCAAACATCAGCTAACCGTAATGCACTAGTACTACCGTTCCCAACTTTATCGAGTGTGCTCCACCCTTTGCCAAGAGCGGCATGTCGGGACACTCGGCAAAGGGGTCTCATTGTTGAGTTCCTAGCCCGGTACCGCCGGCAAAGAAAAAACACTCAACAAAGAGCCTTTGCCGAGTGCCTAAAACTCGGCAAGGACCCTTTGTCGAGGGCCGCCGCCCAGCCCACTCGGCAAAGGAGGCCGTCGTCAAGGCCGGCGTCGTCGACCCTTTGCCTAGAGTGAACCGTCCGACTCTAGGCATTTTTTTTTGTTTCTTGACCACCAAACTTTTTCTACTCTTCATATGTACTCTATGTTCAAGTTTGGTGTCCCTTTGAGTTTATTTGGTATATTTAGCTAATTAATCTTTTTATAGTAATATTTTAAACCAAACCCGAAATTTTGTGTCTTTGCCAAGTGCCCAAAAAAGGCTCTCGACAACGGCCCTTTGTCGATGCCTCCTTTGCCGGGAGCGCTTTGCGAGAACAACGCCGACAAAGCTTTGTCGACGGATTTGGCCCTTTGCGAGTGTGTCGCACACACTCGCAAAGGAGGCGAATCGATAGTGATGTCATGATGAGGAACGGAGCAGCGGGCGTTCGCACGCCTTCAAGTGGAATTGCGTGAGGTTGCCTTGCGGCTTCTTCCAACAATGCCCGATTCGAGCAGCCCTTGGCAAAAATCCTGATTCGGAGAAAGAGAATTGCGGCACAACCATTGTCCGGGTTGTCGGCATCCAAGCTCGTAGAGATCCTGGTAGCAAAGTGCCTCTGCTTCCTCGAAGAGCAGGCCACACTAACATCGACGGCGGCGACCATTAAAAAGCTACAACAACATCTACATTGAGAAGCTGAACCTGTCGCACACAAGGAAGCGTCTGCGAGCTTCTTAAGGGCGAGGAAGGGCAAGTTCAGACTAGGCGACATGGTGCAAGACGCACAGAGACGCTTTCTCATAGCGACGCCTTTGTTGTCTAGTGTGTGAGCTGAGTAGTAGCTTTCGGTTTCAATCCGCTAGGGGGGGACGGAAAATTGGTAACACATCATGTCCACTCTATTGCGCCGGGGCGCGACATGTCGTTGTGATTTTCAAACTTTCTTGATCTTAAGATGCGCAAATCTTTTGTATTTGAGAAGAAAAAAAAACTAGGTTGGGATTGGAATCAGGACTATTCCGATCCTGCAAACAAGTGAATAAAATTGTATGCCTCTCTGATTGTACATGTTCGTTTGGGAGTTGCTCCTAGTGTAAAACATCTGCTGGCTTGGTATATGCAAAATAGTGTTAGCTGCTTGGTGTTTGGAAATGTCCGTGATCAAATGTGGTTCTAATCTGAGGCATGAGTTTTGAGTTTTCAGTGCAAGTGCAAAGAGAACATACTCCTGTGTATCAGCTTATCGATCTACACCCAAGTGTGGAAACCTTAAAGCCAAAACATATCCTGCATCATTCAAATCAAGTGGTTTGACCAGATGGTCTAACCACACTAGGTAAACCAAGTCGTAGCATCAGTTAAAAGGAATCCAAAGGTAATAAAGTACATTCAGAAGCATGCTGCTGCCCTTAGTGGCTAATTCGTCCTGCAAAAGTCCAAATCTAATGGTGGCCTCAGCCTAGTTTTGACAGTTGACTTGGGAGTAAGAAATATAGTATTATAAGTTTATAACCGGTTCCTTTTCGTAGATTCCAATCAACCTGACAGTGCAACAGGGGTTCTAGAGAACCCTATTCTGCTCAACCTACCACTTGCCGTTGCTGAACTCCCTGATCAGAAGCTGAAGCTACAGTTACTGTACCTGCCAAACCATAACCAACTGTATACACACAGCTAAATTCCCTAGGCACTAACTGTCAGGCTCGGTAGGTACTCTAGGTTATTAACCAAGCGCGTCAAACGGCACGATCCAAGGGCTCCATCGTGACCACGGGGCCATTCAGATGCAGCAGTGTGTGAGGCTTCCTCGATCCGGGGACCCGACCTCGCGCTCGCTCAGCTCGTCGGTAATCACGCAACCCCTCGCCGTAAATCCGGCCGTAATCCCATGTGCTCCACGCACTGGAGTCTCGTGAGTTCACGTGACACTCCCGGCTGCCTCTCTCCGGCTATCCTACCATCATCATCAAATCAACAATAAGTAATCCGGCCCTGAAACCTTTTTCTGCCGTAATCATTGCATTGTTTGTTTATGATGAGTCGTACTACGTACAGTACGTATCGTATCATATAACGTACTAACACCGATCAGTGAGTGCAGTGCTCGATCTGTATGTACTATATCTTTCTCATTGTTGGCCAGATCGCTTGCGCAGAAAAAATGAATAAATGGTCGTCGGGTTCTTGGATCACCGGCTGGTGGCAGAGAAGCTACGGCTGGCCGCCTGGCCGGCATAGAAAAATGCGTGGAGGATAGGCGTCGGCCGGCCGGCCGCATGCAGAGCTGCAGAAGAATCTTTCTTCGATTCGAAATGCCAGTGGACTGGCCGAGAGCCAACACTCTGAACTCTGAACTTGTGATTTTCTGAAGCGAGAGATAGACTTTTGGACTAGCGGGAGGTGGTGGAGAAAACAAAGTGGAATCGTGGCATTTAAGGCGCACGGCGCAGCGTCTGGGTGATGGGGCATGTGATCCCGGGCGTCGGGGTCCGCGCGCGCGCGTGATGAGCTCCGCCTCGATCGCCCGTCGGCCGCTCCGTCGTCGCCGCGCTCCTATTTAAGCACCGCAGCGATCACCGCCCTCTCCCTCACTCATCACCTCCACGTTGCTCGCTCGCCTCGCCCGCCAACGTTATTAGTTGCCCCGGCCCTGTGTATCCATTGTCAACTGATCGATCGACATGGCGCGCAAGGTCGACCTGTGCCGCCGCCTGCTGGTGGCCGCCGTAGCAGCGTGCCTCGCCGCGACGGTCCGCGGGTGGCAGAGGGGCTCGGCGACGTTCTACGGCGGGGCCAACGCCGCCGGCACAATGGGTGAGTGATCGATCAATCCAAAAGCCCCTTAATTACCTTTTTGGTTGCACTCAGTGCATATCTAGGAATGCATGGATGCGATGCAAGAGAGCTGAGCTGCATTGTGACGTGTGCTTGTGCAACAAACAGGTGGCGCGTGTGGGTACGGCAACCTGTACTCCGCAGGGTACGGCACGGACACGGCGGCGCTAAGCTCGGCGCTGTTCAACGGCGGCGCGGCGTGCGGGGAGTGCTACCAGGTGCAGTGCGACCAGCAGAACAGCCAGTGGTGCAAGCCGGGCGTGACGGTGACCGTCACCGCCACCAACCTGTGCCCGGCGGACTACTCCCAGGCCAGCAACGACGGCGGCTGGTGCAACCCACCGCGGCAGCACTTCGACATGTCCCAGCCGGCCTGGGAGAAGATCGGCGTCTACAGCGGCGGCATCGTCCCGGTCTTCTACCAGCGGGTGTCGTGCTCCAGGAGCGGCGGCGTGCGCTTCACCATCAACGGCAACAGGTACTTCAAGCTCGTGCTCATCTTCAACGTGGCCGGGCCAGGGTCCATCAGCGCCGTGCAGATCAGGGGCTCGTCCACGGGGTGGATCACCATGTCCCGCAACTGGGGAGCCAACTGGCAGGCCAACAGCGACCTCACCTACCAGAGCATCTCCTTCCGTGTCACCGCCACCAACGGCCAGTTCATCGAGTTCGACAACGTCGCCGACTCAAACTGGCAGCTGGGCCAGACCTTCACCAATGGCCAAAATTTCTACTAGCGCCGGCGCCATGCCGGCCGGCGCGCGCGGCTCTCTGCATGCGCCGGACCGATGGTGGTTTTTCCCTTCATTTTTTGCGTCTGAAAACTTGAAGGCCTCTTGTTTAATTAGCGTCATTGTTAAGCGAATGTTAGTGACTCCATTAGCGGCATGGTCGCGTGCCTGCGTAATGCGGTGGGCATGGCTGAGGTGGGTTTCTCATGGATCTCCGGCCGGCCTGATCGAGCTCCTAGATAGTGCCCGCCATGCCGGCCGCTTTTACGACGAATGATTGTTGCTGAAAAAAAGGAACAAAGAAAAAAAATTAAAAGAGAGTTAATTCTGCCGTGATTGCCTTTGCTTGGACACGAGGTTAATTAGCGTGGACGTGATCGATGGATGTGCCAAAATGGCGCTTGCTTGTTGCGAGAAGAAGCAGAGACCACATGTGACATGTGAGTTTACTGTTGGCAACTTTTTTCTTAAAGGAAAAGAAAAAAAAAATGGCCATGCAAGGTTTCCACTATTGGCCGCAAGACTACGCTACTTTTTTTTTTTTTTTTTTTTTTTTTTTTTTACTCGGGGCTGAAATTGCTGATGTCTTGAAATGCTGGTGACATGTAGACTACTGTCGTGGCATGGGCTAGCTAAACGGTGACTTGTACTAAGAGCATCTCAAGAGCTTTTGTATATTCAATAAGTTAACTAAAAATGACAAACTTCATCAAAAATTGGATGCGAGACTCTTTATTTTACCCAGTTAGCTATCCCGTTTTCTATTTTCTCCCCTCGCTGGCCAAATATACAAGACCTGTCCCGCTAGCTATCTCTCCCGCTTGGCGCATGTTAGATTTAGAGAAGCCGTTGGATTTCATCATTTTTGCTAGCTATTTCATTTTACATAATAGCTAAATTAGAATTTTAGCTACTCGTGTACAGGAGCTCTTGGAGATGCTCTAACAACAAGTATGACCTTTTGTTTTGGTAGCAGGCAACCATTTGGGCAAATCTCTCATTATTCATTCCTAACCGCATCATGAGGTTTTTTTGAATGCACTTGGGCTGGTATGTGATCTCTTTTCTTCTTCTTCTTTTTTTTTTTGTCTCGAAGGAGAACTGCGTGTCGTTTCATTAAGGTAGAACTAGAAGGATTAATCTCATGTTAATCCTAGCCTCATTAAGGGTTTGTTTGGATGTACTTTTATCCATCTCAATCCATGTGTATTTGAGTGAATTATCACTAAATACATAAATAATTTCACGAAACATTGTCGAATCATTAACTAAGGTGGTTATATATAGAACTCATGCGTTTCTTAAAATACCTGAGGATTTTCGAAGGTGGACATTTTATTTAAGGCGACGTCAAAGATTTATATTAGAGAGCAATTTTATTCAAATGACTCTCCAAATTAAGATTTAAAGAGAGAGATAGTTTAAGAGAGACTCTTGGAGATGCTCATAGTCAACCGATCCTGGAAATTAATTTTAGGGGTACTAATAAGTAAACCTTCCCTCGAAAACCGCTTATTTTCTACGGAAATTATATAAGTGGCCGCTGCTAGAAATCACATTTCCTCTCACGATTATCTTAAGCCCGCTGATCATAAATATAGATAGGGCGCTTTACTTAACAAATACTATCTCTGAAATATTATCTTAAGCCTTCTGATCCTAAATATAAGCTACAATGGTGTTGAACCTAAGGCCCCGTTTTGACACGGCTTTTCCAGCGCACGAGTTGTTTGGGATCATTTTGTGCCAAACTGGGTAAAACAAAACGGCTTCAGTAAGTAAGTCTCTTAAATAGTGCTCTCACATAGGTTTGAGGTAGGATGGAGCTAAAAACAGAGCAACTTCACTCAACTTCACCTCATCCTACGGGCGTTTTGTGAGAGCATGTCTACATGTGGAGCTGTTTTGTCAAATAATTTATCAAAATGGCTCCGCCTCCACCGCATTTGGATAGAGCTGTCCATGGAGCCAAAGCCCCACAAACCATTTTTACTAGTGAAGAAGTGAAGCCGTGCCAAAACGGGCCTAATTTGAAATTAGGTTTGCTAAGTGAGTTGCTCTTAAAAAAATAGAAGGCACATGTAAAAATCATATATGTGGCAGTGAGTCCAAATCTTATACCTACAAGTTGAGTCCTAGTACCTTCAGATTTTAAGTCCTGTCCTACCAGATATGTATGCGTGGTCACATACCAAACTCATAACCTTTATCTAGACTATATGTACATAAAATCTATACGTTGTAATTATCAATATCCATATAATAAGTAATAGTTTATCCTACTTTATGCGTCTATCAATCCTCTTCAACTTTCATTTATCATGTTAATCAAGATACTGTAGAAGATACCACCAATCCGGTGGTATTTTTAGTATTTTGCGCTCATCGCGGCCTTGTGATTCCAAATTGCTCCAAAATGAGCCTTTAGGACTTATTTGCAGCCCACTATTACCATGGGCTGACCTATTATCAGGCCCACACCAAATATGGGTTGGGCTGCGTGACTGGCATTGTGTATGTATACATATATCAAGCCCACGCCACATTTACGAGCTCATCATGAAAAATGGCTACATAAATGTAACCTTTTGTGTCAGTGTGCCACAAGTGATGCGTCATGGCAAGCAGTAGACAGTTGAGGGGGGGCGTGCTAGCCGCCGCCTAGTCGGACAGCAGGCCTTGCCCGACCAGGGGTGTAGGCTACCGTCCACCATGTATAGTGTCACAACCCAAGGGGGCTCCGCCGGCCAAGAGGCCCACTAGGGGCAAGCCGTGCACGGCCACAGGCCAGGGCTGGCGTCGCCGTCGCCTCGTCATCGATTTTCAGTCAAAATAGTATTAGAGAATAAATATTTAGGAAAGAAATAGATTGCTTTGTCAAGGGGTATTTCGATCTAAAAGGAAACCTCCTAGATATTTCTTAGCGTGCAAGTCTCCCTCAGACTATAAATACAAGGGGCATGTAATCGGTTGAATCTTAATCATAAATAATTAAGGGGAAAACCGAATTGGTGGAGAATTAACACACCAGCTCATCTAAGCTATCCACATCTGAAGTCCAATGCATCATCTGAAAGGTCAAAACAAGCTTATGAGTACGCAAAAGCATCCACATAAGAAAATGAAAGTCTTATTTGCAAATCGGTAGAAACGTGTACCATGCTGAAGTTGTTTATGAACTTGATCACGTCATCGGTGTTCACAACATAACCCATGTTACCAAACACCCCATGCAACACTCCCAAAGACTGCCCAAGCCGTTTATAGTCGGCGCTCGGATACCCCATTATCACCCTCTAGCTTAGTGAACTCGTTGAGTATCATATTGTATCCTTTCTCATTATCCAATGTTATGGATTCATAAGTTCTTTTCTTAAACGACAGTTGTCCAATCAACAAAGAACTCATCCGCTGAGGTGCCCAGCCCCTCGTATGATGCGCCCCGTGAGAGGAGAGCTAAAGATGCTGATTGGCGGGTGTGTTTCGTTGCACCTAACCCCATTGTTGAAGTGGATATGACGAGTATCAATCTCTAGTACCAACAAGTCTTTGGTGGTGTCAATTGCTACCACATTTGCTTGTGTAGTCACTCTTTCTTGCTCGTCGATACGTCTTCCATTGTGCTCTATGTGAATCCTCTTTTCCTGGTGCGCGCAGTGCAAGTCAAAGGCGAAGTATGCATTGACTTCTTCAAGCGCGATGTCATGGAAGCTCGGGCCATAGACCTCATCTATAGTGTGGGCGCATGTCAGGATTCTAAGAATAGTGCCATGTTGTGCCATTGCAAACCCAGTCTAGTGCCTTGTACCATCATTGCGGTTTGATGTCTTAGGCCCCTTCTTCTCGCTAAGTTCTTGAGATAGCACTTCATACGGTCGCCTTGGTTTGCTTTGCTTCTGGGTAGAGCTGCCTAGGCCGGACGCTGCGGTGACCAAGGCCGCATGGCCGGCGAGCCGCCTAACATCCCCTTCCAACAACCTGTTCGTCCCGCCCTCTTCCTCTCTTCTTCTTCTTCCTCCTCTTCATCATCTGCTTTCTCTTTCCCCTTCTTGTTCTCGGCTACTGCTGCTTCTTTCTGTTTCTCCTTTGCTAATCCTGCTTCTTCTCCTGGAGTTTTAGGCAGTGTTGGATCAACCTTATGTGTTCTCAGATAGTACCGCCTTCTGCTATAGGCATGAATGCGGCTTCCTCCCCTCATCAGGTGGTACAAGTTAACTTCTACATCAATACGAATTCGAATTCCCGCACGAGATATCTCCTCCGTCCTGAGAAGCACGTGGGGTGCTTGACCTTCACCGGTAAGTGCCATCTTATCTGTATTTTGTATGTAGCCGAAAAGAGAACATGAAAGACAGAGAGATGTTAGTTACTCCTCATGGATTGGTTATCCTTCAATTTTTTAAACGAATTACACGGGCAAGTGCTAGCGACAAGATAGAACTCACCCAAACTAGACGGGATGGATGGTTTCAGCTCCACTGAAACCTGAAACATAAAAATCAATGTATGTGGTGTCGGTTGGTACCTTGGTTTAGCAAAGAAACAACACCAAAGTACTAAAATTGTGTCGATACACCGTACACTCCCCAACGTAGCGCCATGCCGCCATGGCCAAGCTTCTGGACTGTTAGCAATCTCTCTCATTCTTACACAATCAAACTTCAGACTGAGATAAATGAGCATCAGAATGGAGTCTGGACTCTATAAGTATATGATACTATATGGATATGGATGGAATAGGAGTTTGGAGTAGTGGCGGACCTGGAATTGAAACAAGGGTAGTCCCGATCAAAAAATTTCTTACGCAATACAACAAAACTCAAAGAAAAAAAATCATAAAATGGCTATAAATTAACCAAATTGCAATTATACAATCAAAAGGTCCAAAACTTACATAAATAAGTCCCAAAATTGCTCAAATAGTATAGTAGATCAATTAGGTAAAAGGTTCGATTGATAGAACAGTTTGCGAAACAAGATCTTTCTTCCCCCCGGTAGTCGCCAATTTGTTGATGCCTTTTTAGGGCCAACACATGAGAGCACCGGTCATACCGGTGTCCTAGGGTTTGGCTCGATTGATCGTTCAAGGAATAACTTCCATGCTAACGTGATGGAAGACGGCTAGGTTTACGAGCAAACCGGCAAAGAAGAGATAATCAATGCACTAATGTGGCGAAGAAATCGACTAGTTTACAAGCAAACTAGCAAAGGTCGCCGAAGCTCTCGCCGGGGAGGGACCCCGTCGGTGTGGACGTCGCCGGCATGCCCTAGGTCGACCAGTGAGCCTTAGGACATCATCTATGACCGTGGAGATCGTGAGAGGAACAACATGGAGGTTGGAGAAGCTAGGGTTTGGAGATAAAAAGTAAAGGTAATGTTTGATTTGATTATCATACCCTCGGTCGGTCGTGACCCTTCATAAATATAGGGTGGGGAGGTCTTGCCCCAATAGGAGTCGAAGCTTAGACAAATCCCGTGTCGAAATACAACTCCTAACTCAGATTTGACTGCGGGCACCGGTTAGACCGTCGGTCTCTCCACCCGGTCGAGCCGGTCAACACCCAATTGAACCTTGTCGGGGTCATAACTTTCTCATCCTGGACTCGAATTGGATGTTCCACATATGTATCTTGATCTACTAGACGAGACCTATCCAATGATGAAGTCCAATCGGCATTTTGAGCACTTTGGTTTGACCGGTCTGACCGGTGTGGGTGAAAGGTCATATCGGTCCGACCGTTAAATCGATCATATGGCCATCAGACGCTTGGCCTTCTCATATTAGCCGGATCATCAACTTTTGATCATGATTATTTGATCTACATGTCCATCTTGATCCTTTTGGTAAAATCTTTATCTTAGTACACTTGAACTCATAATTTGACACCATATTGGCAATTCTCCAAGTACTTCTTTGCCCTCTTTATGAAATCACATTCAGAACCTCCAAGATGACCCTCTTGTCCTGTAAAATGCATATCCAAACCAAACTTGCATAATATCAAGACTTAGCACTAAATTGGCAATTCTAGCCTTAGCCTCACATATCTCAAACCGTGCCACTTTTGGGTGCGAAACAAAGCTCGCTCCCTCTCGGGCTCCTTCGTGTCTCCCCGCGGCCCGCTCTCGTCTCTTCCTCCGTGAGTCCGCCGCTCGGCCTTGGTTGTGCTCGTCGGCGTGAGGCCATAGATTCTTCCACCGTCCGGCTACCCTCGCACGTGTACACTCTGTCTTTGTTGAATGGACCGAAACGACCAATGAAGCAAAGGACATGAACCTAGAATGTGCAAACCACCTGATAAAGGTACAAAAGCGCATATATATTAAAAACTTCAAGTGCTAGTTTGATTAAAAATCAACCGACCGAGCCTGGATGAGAAAAACAGTTTTGAGAAGTGATCCCAATAAGAAGTATACTTAAATTTAACATTGTTTGGAGACACAACACAAAATCGAGTTTGGGGAGGAGAAAAGGAACATGGTTTTTATTGATGAAATTTAGACTTCACTATCAGATTATGATCTTGGAACAGGGGGACAAGCTGCGCCGCCTCAACACCCCAAAGGCCGAACCAATCGTATTAGCTTTTCCCAAAACACAAAGCCCAAATTGAGTTAAGTGTCGTGTCATATTGCTAGCGATCTTCCGCCTTGTAAGAAAAAAAAACTTTGATATAAAGGTACCGACCGCATTTTGGATCCGCTTATAGCTCGGGGCAAATTTAACCGAAAATTGAGAGATCGAGCATTAGCTCGATTGGTAGGCATCGCAGCTGGGCATGCCGCCGGTTTAGGTTCGAGAATCCTCTCGGACACGCATTTATCTCATCGGAGTTTATCTCCGAAAAAATTCTCTCATCGGTGAAAACCGGGGGTTGGGGGTTTTCTAAGGCCGGGAGCAGCCTTTCTTCTCTTCATGAAAACCCCGAGGCGCGTCTGACCCCTCCCCCGGTTTAGTTTTTTATTTAACCGAAAATCAAGAACCGAGCGAAATGTAGCTCCTCTGATTTTATTTTATTTATACGTCGACACCGCTTTAAGACAAAACTATATCACATTTTCGTTCAATGATTTATCAAAGCCGTCTAAGAAATTCGCTATTAAAGAGATCACTAGTCGATGACAGCTATTTGACAGTCCCTCACCCCGCTTATCGGAAAAAATTGGGGACGGCAGTGCCGTACGCTCCCCGTCCGTACGGCCGTGACGTGGCGTCTTGTAATTGGTTCGTGAGTGCCCGGCATGCCTTCCGTTGTGCATCGCATGCCCGCTCGGTTATCCCATCCAATCAGCTCACTCGCTGCAATCGGCTCGCTCTCCCAGGCCACCAGGCCACGATCACGCGTACGAGACTCCCGTCGCGCCGCCATATCGCGCTGCGGCATCTGATCGTGGTAGCTGCAACTCCCGTGTCCCGTCCGATTGCGTAGCGACGCCCGTGGCGCAAGCGCGGCATGGCGAATCCTTTCTGGACGACAGCCACGGCCAATCGATGGAGGTGAACAGCGTCGGATACGTCGACATCGTGCTCGGCGGCCTGCTCGGGTGGTTGCGTGCATCGGATCAGCAGCCCTTCGACCCTGAACTTACCTCCGCTCCTGGCGGCGTGGTCGGAGCGCTTCGGCGCACTGGAAGCCGTCAAGCCGGTGCTGCCGGAGGTGAGCAGGTTGATTGAGTTTAGCAAGCCGTTGAAGGCACTTCTAGCGGCTGCGGCGGCCGACGATGCAAGCAACTGAAAGCGCAGGTTATATAGATCTAGACTTATTAGCTTTCCACGTGTGTTTCAGACTTTCAGCTAGAGCCGATACCGCGCTGGACGGACATCACGAGCCAAGCCGAGCGGGCATGCGACACATGACGGAAGGATGCCTGGCACCCGCGAACCAATTACAAGACGCCACGTCAGATCCGTACGGACGGGGAGCGTACGGCACTGCCGTCCCCAATTTTTTTCCCGCTTATCCCTGCAACATCCTCGTTGGTTGTCGCCAACTTCGATGGCCCACTCCTCGCTATAAAACGGATCCATTTCGTTAGTGGCATTTTCCATACCTTTTGAAGTTAAAAAAGTTATAGCTCCTAAACTAAGTATCATAATTAAAATCCGATTACACCATCATGATCCTTGTAATAAGCTATTTAAAATAAGACCCTACATGGATACATTTCAATAGATTTTTTAATGACCACTTTTTTCATGATAAAAATACATTTAAAGAAAGAAGAACATCTACGCATACACCATATAGAACATAATGTATATACTAAGTGAATATCCCTAGATACACCCTATAACATTGTATTTGTATACATAAAGAAGGAAAGAAAAAAATAAAATAAAATAAAAATCAAAAAGGAAAAGAAAATAAAATGAGAAGAATAAAAGATACAATAAATAAGAAAGAAAGGAAAAATAAGAAATGTTTTTGCAACTTAAAAAAAAAAAGAAATGAAGGAAAAGAGACACATACCGTACTCAAACTGGTCGTACGTGGGTCGTGGGTGTGCCGCGGTTGCAGTAGGATGCATCCCGTGCCGATCACGGGATTAGCGCGTTGGCAGAGTGATCCGTCGGACGCGTGGGGACTGTTGGGCTGGGGCACGTTACTGGGTTGAGCCGTCATTGCGCGTGGGACTGGAGACCGAGAGTGGTCGGATGGATCATCGGACCCGGGATGTGGTTGGCCGGTCCACGGCCTGCTTGACCCGTGGGGACGCCGCCGGAGGCGGAGGCGGTGGCCTCGTTAGCACAAAAAACCGAAAACCGAAACCGAACCAAAATTATCGAAAACCGAACTAAAAAATACCGAACCGAAAAAATTTTGTTCCTGTTCGGTTCTCACTTCTCGAAACCGAAAAAAATCGAGGTATATTCGGTTACGTACCTCGGTAAACCGAAGTACCGAACTCGTACCGAATTTACCAAAATGTGTTGAGTGTGACTGTTGTTATATTATTAATTGTACTAATGTAGACTATTGTATTATGTATTTGTGGTATTATACTCTTAAACTTCTATATGTATGTATTTGACACCATAATTGTCTACGAAATAATGTTAAAATTAGCTTTTGAATGTGCAATTACATGTCTCTTTGATTACTTGGTACTTTTTCGGTAAATACCGAATCTGAACCGAAAATACCGAAACTGAATTCCCTCGGTACCGATTTTTTGAAGGAACCGATCGGTACTGTTTTCTAGGAACCGAATTCACGTCTTGAACCGATCGGTTCGGTAATACCGAATGCCAGTGAGCCTCGTTGGAGGCGGAGGCGGCGACGCCGAAACCGCGGCGGACCTCCAGCGAGTTAGGGTTCCGGCGAGCAACCACCATGGAAACTTCCTTCCACGGCCGTAGAATCTGGCCGACCCGGCTGGCCGCGGCCGTCGACCTGTGGTGGCCGGGAGTGAGCGGGCGAGGCCGGCCTCATTCACCGGGTATGAGTAGGCGGCGGGCGTCGAGATCGTCCATGGCGGCGGCGGCGTCGGTCGTCCATGGCGGCGGCGCGAGAAGAGGCGGGGAAGGGGGAAGAAGGGCGCCGCGGTCGCCATAGGGTTCGTCGGACTCCGAGCGAACCCTAGGGCGCCCCGCTGGCGGCCCGGCCGGAAGGCCGAGTCGACGCCGGCGGCGGGAAGCGAAGATGGCGAAGGAGAGCGGGCAACGCTGGGGCCTTAGGCGGGCCCTTAGGCGGGCTCGGCCCGGTCGGCGTGGCGGACCAGTGTCGACGCCCTAGCACGCCCACATCGGACCCGATTATTTTCGCAGTTGAGGGGGCGAATTAAGCAGCGGATGGATCTAATGAAGAATCTCTAGGCTCTTAGCCATCATGTTAACATGTGTCCATGGCAGTCTGCCTCAAAAAAAAAAATGCGCCCATGGCAGAACCTTCCAAGAAGAAAAGAAATCGATTGCCGACGCCGATCCACGAGATGTATTCGATCTATGCCGGGTGAGTACACGTGTCACCGGCCACACATATAGTCAGAAGTTGCTTTGCCATCAGCAATAGATTTTAACTTCCAAGCCGGCGCATGTATATGCATTTGGCAGGTTCTATTTAAGGCTGTATATAGTGCATATCAGCTCCACTTCCTGTCACTAATCAATCTTTGTAGCTACGAGCTAAGCTAGTACCAATGCACGTGTACAAGTTCATGGAGGTACACACACCACTGCGCACTCTGTTGCCCGTCGTCGTCGTCGCCGTCGCGGCGTGGCCGTCGGTGCCACCGGCAGCGGCGGCGGACGACAGCGGGTGGTCCAAGGGCACGGCGACGTTCTACGGCGGGGGCGACGCCTCCGGCACGATGGGCGGCGCGTGCGGGTACGGGGACCTGTACTGGTCCGGGTACGGGACGGACACGGCGGCGCTGAGCTCGGCGCTGTTCAACGACGGCGCGGCGTGCGGGGAGTGCTACCGGGTGACGTGCGACGACGGCGCGTCCCAGTGGTGCCTGCCGGGAAAGAAGTCGGTGACCGTCACGGCCACCAACCTGTGCCCGCCCAACCACGAGCTCTCCGGCGACGACGGCGGCTGGTGCAACCCGCCTCGCCGCCACTTCGACATGGCCCAGCCCGCCTGGCTCCAGATCGCCCAGTACAAGGGCGGCATCGTGCCGGTGCTCTACCAAAGGTACCTGTAGAGCTGTAGTAGTACAGTAGTTTATTTCTTGGACGGTTTGACTTCAGAAAAAAATAATGTCGTGGACGTGTCTGCTGTGCCTGCGTAGGACGGCGTGCGTGAAGCAGGGAGGGGTGCGGTTCACGGTGACCGGCGCCAACTACTTCGTGCTGGTGCTCATCACCAACGTCGCCGGCAGCGGGTCGGTGAAGGCGGTGTGGGTGAAGGGGAACGCCACGGACAGGATGCCCATGGCCAGGAACTGGGGCGCCAACTGGCAGTCGCTATCGGCGCTCGCCGGCCAGGCGCTCACCTTCGGGGTCACCTCAACCGACGGCCACACCGTCGTCGTTCCCGACGTCGTGCCGGCCTGGTGGAAGTTCGGGCAGTCCTTCACCTCCGGCCTCCAGTTCCCCATCTGACTGCAAACCAACACGTTCCATAAATTGCCACATAGGACAGGCTAGTACAGTAGCAGATTTAAGGCTTTCTGGTTGAAGAAAGAAACACCTAGTATTTATTATTGTCCAAAATAAGAAATTAATATTTTGGAGGAAGCGTTTGAATTGTCTGATCTGATATGTGTATTGTTGATTCTGATTCAACTGTTGCTTGCGTTCCTTTTTTTTTTTCGGAAGACGGTGTCCCATCAGTAATTTCGTCTGTAGACTGCGTTATCTTTTCCTAGGTTAATAAGCTAATTCAAAAAATCTTAAAAATCAATGTCGTTAGATGTATTAACTTTTTTGAGATTAGTAAGTAAAATAAATATCGTAGCATTATTACTTTTTTTATATATTTTTTCGGAAAACAAGCTACAGATGCATACGCTTGACATGTTAGTTATCATTAGTGGGTTTTTGTAGTTAATCTAGGAAAAAAAAGTGTATACTTGTGAAGTCTACGACCTAAACTCGGTGGTAGAGCCACGTGAAGTCGACCTAAACTCAGCATCAAATGTAACAATTCACCTATCCACGGTTTGCTAGTGTAATTAACTCCATGATCATCTTACTTGATTCTTAAGTGAGCTTGGACATTTTACGCCAATATCATTAATTATCCTAATCAGATATGAAAGCCTCATATTTGAAAAAAGAAAAGATACGGAGGCCTCATTCATGGATTTGCCAGTATCTTGTTCGAATCTTTATATTAAAAAGATTTAAATGTATTAGTGGCCACTAAACTTGTCATGAGGTGCAAAATGTTAGCAAAATTTGAAAATGCAGTTTTAGGTCCCCAAACTTATTAAGTGGTGTATCTCTGTGGTTTTTATGGTCTGGAAATGGACTTGCAAGCTTCATTGCACCACTTCATAAGTTTGGGGATGTGCAACGCACCTGTTAATAAATTTAAAGACCTAGAAATGCATTTTGAAAGTATTTGGCAGCACTTCATGAAAAGTTCAGAGACCGCTAATGCATTTAAACTCTACTACGAAAAGCTCTTGTTGGACTCCAAGAGTATGCTTTGGATGGGAGTGATTGGGAAAAGCACATGTTAGTCTTAGGGCACCTCCAGTGTATATCGAACCGAACTCGACACAACACCGGCACTGGTGGGCCTTCTAAAATCGATTTTGACGATGGTTCGCCGTCTCCGGTGTAGATTGAACCGAGGGGGTCGACAATCTCTCTCCACCTTTCCCCATCCATCTCTCCCCTTCGTCTCCCCCATTCTCTCCATCCGCGCCGGGCGGGGCGCTCGCCGGCGCCATGGCGTCGCCGCACCGGGTCCGCGGCGGGTGCTCGCGCGGCCGGGCGGATGGTGGCAGGAGCTGCAAGGCTGCACGTGGAGCAGGACCGGCGCGGGAGCAAGGCAGCGCGTCGCACGGAGGAGGGTGGCGTGGAGGGACCGGCGCGGGAGCAGGACCGTTCGCGGAGGAGGGCGACACGGAGGACCGGCGCGGAGGACCGTCCGTGGAGCGGGACCATCGCGGAGGTGGAGCAAAAGCCGGCGTTGGATTCCATCGATGTGAATATTTTAATCCCTCTGTTCGAACCATACTTGAGATGCGAACCATAAAATTTTCCCCCTCGGTTTGGTGGCTGCGGTGTGCAAGCGAACCCCTGGAACATTTTCTCTCTCCCCACGGTTCGGTTGTCTGCAACGCTGGAGGTGCTCTTATGGGCTTCACTTGCATGCAAGCTGGGCCAAGCCCAATCTGTGGCAGCGCAAGTGCGGACCCCTACTTCGATGGGCCAAGCCAGGTGATTGCAACAAAAACGTTGCAAAGCGGGAAGCCTGCTTGCGCTGCCCCTGCTGTGAACTGTGGCCAGTGACCAAAAGCAATTGGTTCGTACAATCAGACAATCTCATCTGTGATAGATACCCCACACATTGCTAATGTTGAAAGCAACATAAGGCTCGATTCTTTGAGCTAGTGATAGGCGTGGAGGACAATACAACGCAAATGATTTGTTTCTTTGGGACGCAAAAAATTCTTGACCAATAAGAAGTATGAAGTGAATTGGGAACGAGCCGTAGCTCGGATGGCAAACGCTCCAGTGGAGGAGCAGCCGGCCGTGAGCTCGAGCCCTGCTCGACTTACATCTCCCACCAGGAACAGTGCTTCGCAAATGGGGTTTTTCCCCAGTCTCCGCATGGACCGGTTGCAAGCTTCTACCTCTCCTGCGTGAAGCCACCATGTGATCGTGACGTGCCCATCGCCTACGAAGTCAGAAGATTTCGGTGATTTCAAAAAGGATGTGGTCTTGTCTTCATGATCTGAGTCTTATAGTTGTATATGGTGTGGTGTGTGTAGTGTGCGTGTGTTGAATGGACGTGTTTGCTACAATTGTACGCAAATGAGAGGTGTAAAAAAAATGAAGTATGAAGTGAATTGCCTCATGTGAAATACCATCAAAGTTCATGTAAAAATGACACATTCTTGAAATTGGTTTATTTGTTATATACAGTAAAAAAAAGAGCATGGTAGACCGGCCTTTTCCCCAAAACAAAATACGACGACGGTCACCGGTCGGCAAATAAAATGCCACAGCTGTGTGCGACTTGGCAAACGATTCCACGGTATAATGCTAAATAAATTCGAAGAATCCGAAGGTGGTACGGCCGGTCGATAAACCTCTGACTCTTCTAGCACACCAGGTATGCCATGATTGAGCTGAGCATCTGCGTACGCGGCGAGTTCATTAAATCCCCAGTTGTTTATCCACCTCCAGGCTATAATCCATGTGCTGACATCGCTGGCCCTCATGGCCACATGTGGGTCAGAGACTCCCCGAATTTGATTTGATCACGTACGTATATGAGAGAACGGCTATGCACATTCCAAATCATATACTAGTTTAGTTAGGATCTATCGTCTCATTCCAAATTATATTCTGTGTCATAAATTAACGCATAAGTAGCTAGGTCACCAACTCAGCTCAACGCCGGCAAGTACGGATAACTGAACATGCATGCAGCCGGCCGGCTGCACGAGCTATGATCGATCTCGCATGCCAATTGCCAGCATGCTTCTTCCTTATCATCATCAGGAGAAAAAACGATGTAGGAAATCCTAAGCCAGGAGTCAACTGATGAGCACTACAGCCAGGAGTCAACTGATGAGCACTACACTGTGTCCATTTTGGTTGCCTTGCACGCATGTGAGCTTAGCTTGCACTAGCAGCCCAGCTAGCACAGTGGGATATCGATCGCATGCATGTTCCCAGCAATTCCCGTGCCCTGCGCCGCGCATAATTCTCATTCCCCTGATCCTATATAAGCCACGCCATGATCACCCCAAATCCGTCAGAGCATCCTACACATTTCAGCTCCTGGTTTGGTTTACGCACTGAAACCACTACATACTCTCCTTTGAATCTGTATTGTTCACTGAGATAGATAGACACATGGACGACAGAGTCTTGGCATTGCTCGCCGCCGTCCTGGCCACGACGTTCTTCGCGCCGGCGCAGGCCTGGAACTACGCGACGGCGACGTTCTACGGCGGCCGCGACGGCTCCGGCACAATGGGTAAGTAAATAACAAAATGATCGAGCTAGTACATGAACATTTCCCGATGGAGCTAATTAACCAGCGACGATGTGATCGAATAGGTGGCGCGTGCGGGTACGGCAACCTGTACCAGGCCGGGTACGGGACGAACACGGCGGCGCTGAGCTCGGTTCTGTTCAACGACGGCGCGGCGTGCGGGCAGTGCTACCTGATCATGTGCGACAGCAACGCGTCCCCTGGTGCAGGCGCGGCGCCGCGGTGACCGTCACGGCCACCAACTTCTGCCCGCCCAACTGGGCGCAGCCCAGCAACAGCGGCGGCTGGTGCAACCCGCCGCGGCCGCACTTCGACATGGCGCAGCCCGCCTGGGAGCGCATCGGCGTCTACAGCGCCGGTATCATCCCCGTCCTCTACCAGCAGTAAGTAGTGCAGCGTTTGCCTTGCGTCTTCTTCTTCCGATGATGATGGATCATCATCCTGCATTCTCCGACGAACTTCTCATCGCCGGTACGGTGCTGCTGCAGGGTGACGTGCTGGAGGCAGGGAGGGATCAGGATCACCATCGGAGGGTCCAGCTTCTTCCAGCTCATGCAGTTCTCCAACGTGGCCGGCAGCGGCTCCATCCGGTCCGTGTCGGTGAAGGGGACCAACACGGGGTGGGTTCAACTGAACCGCAACTGGGGCGCCAATTGGCAGTGCAACTCGGCGCTCTTCGGCCAGTCGCTCTCCTTCACCATCACCTCCACCGGCGGCCAGACGCTCTACATGACCGACGTCGTGCCGTCGTGGTGGCAGATCGGCATGGCCTTCGCAAGCAACTACAATTTCTACTACTGATGAGTTAACAGTGATAAGGATCACTTACCTAGCTCTAGCTCGGCCGTTGGGGATAGAGTACCACGTGGGGTCAAGTGCAGCTAGGGATGGTTAATTGTCCGTGAACCTGTAAATATAGGTGGTAAAAGTTGAACGTATTTACGGGTTTGTGGACATCACTAAGTGCAGCAGCAGGTGTATATTTATTCTGGTCGTGAATTGGGAAATTTGTTCGTAATTTTGGACTACTTTGTACATTTGTTGTCAGAAAAAAAAAAAAAAAAAATATATATTAATCATCATTTTCGGACTAAAAAGTTTCAGTGTACTACAAGTTATCTATGTTTCGTAGACGATAGATAATGTAGTACTGGTGTGTAGTATATATTGTTGCCAAAGAGTTTGGCATGCATACGTCCCAAAAAAGGTTTTACAAGAACTTAAATATCTGCTATAAACATTGTGGCCGAGGAAAGATAAATTAAGCCTGATTTTTTTTTAGTGGAATTAAGCACTGGATGAAGTCAACGGCCCAAATCGGTGGATCGGTTGCCGAGGAGACGAAATTGGGCCTGTTAGCCGTCAGACATACGGAATATGCCCAGTTGATCTGGGCCTTTGCTTTTTATATGGGCTGAATACCGGTACCAGGCCCTATCTTGCTCCATAATGATGAACTCACGAAGCCACCATACCATTTCATCATTTAGAAAGACCAAAGGCCCAAAACACTTTGTTACTATTGCCAACACATTTTTCATTTCATTTCTAGCAGTCAGTGTTGGCAGGCTTCACAAGTAAAAATCTGGAAGCCTGCACTCCGCAACCATGAAAAGGAACAAACTGTACACACGAAGAACGATCAAGAACTGTACATAACTGAAGGGAAGTGGCGATCACCACATATCATCTTCCAGATGAGACCAAGGCCCTGTCCTCAGATCCCTGCCTTGCCAATGGCGTTGTTGCTGTTGGAAGCCTTGGACGGTCAGCAGTGATGACCTCCGCGACATCTTCCATGCTTGGAGCCAGTTCGGGCTCCTTGCTGTAGGTGAAGTGCAGGTCCTTGTTTGCAGCCAGGGCCAACAATTCTGATTCTTCTAGTCCTCGAGTTGGCCCAAGGCTACATCTATCTGCTCTATGCTTTGCAAGCGCATCCCTGAACTTCTTAATCTGCATACAATAGTCACCAACCGTATAAGTTAAATCAATTGATTGCCTTTAACGATAAACATTGGATCTTATCTAAAGGCCAATGGAAGTCCACATCAAAGACAAGTGCCAGATCACAGCATTGTCATTGCTTTCAGTTGGCCATGGGCTTTATTAATTTCTTTCAGCCTTTAACGATAAACATTGGATCTTATCTGAAAGCACTATAACATGCGCATATTATATTTGAGACAAATTACTAATGCCAGTTTCCTGATGCGTTCGGCATCCTGAGCTGTAAACTTGAACAAACTTGGTCTTTTGATGTTAATTGAAAGGCTGGGGCGTCCTGCCCTTAAACTCTAAAAAAAAATTACTAATGCCATTTTTTTCCATTTGTAAACATAACAAGACCCTGACAACTTTCCATTTCCTTTCATTAAATTGGTTAATGTAATTCCATAATGCAAAATAGATACTACAGTTTGTTCCTTGGCCACAGAAACATATTCCAAAATGACTGACCAGGCCTTGTTTTAGTTTTAACATGTTCTTGCAACAATTTGAACATGGAACACGAAGTATTGATACTACCAGAACACAGGATCAGACAAAATCTCACAGTTGCATTGGTACAGCTGAAGCTGCAGAGCCGACCCTGAGCTCCCCTGTAGAACCTGAAGAAAGGGAACACATGAACGTGAAGGCTGTAGCACATAGACTTGTGCTCCTCATAGTTCACCTGCAGGAACAGCACATCCGGGTTCCTCTCCGCGAACTGGCAAATCTGCGCAAGGGAAGATGAAATCTTACAACGGCACGACTGAATTCCCATGATAGACAAGTACAGTAATCTCCAACAGTGAATCGCATTTCTGCTTGTTCCTAATATTACCTTGGGGTGGAGAGCATGGCAGCCAGGGCAGCCGGGTGAGAAGAAGTCGACGACGACGAGCACGTCGCCGGCGTTGGTCAATGAATCGACGAGGTCTTGGGCGGTCTGGATCGCCCGCATGTTGGGCTGCAATCCCTTCTGCCACCATTTGATGGCTTTCGCAAACGAAAGGTTCATCTGCTCGAAGAGAAGAAGCAGACATGTCGGGGGAAAAGATCATGAGGATCTTGGTAAAAAATGAAGAGTAAATCGGAACGTAAAAACATGGTCATTAGCTATCGGACTAACATATATGTAACCACATTGACAATTCCCCCGATCCTTATAAAAACGAACAATTTCATCACTAAATAGAGGAATACGGAACACCTAAGAAAAAAGACGAAAAAAAATCTTTAGAATCAGCGTAATTAGTGGGGACTCTGGAGGAGCTTTGATAACCTGCGCCGGCGACGTAACTAGAATCCGGGACACGGGCCCCATCGGTCTCCTGGGCCCAACGGCCAGCCTCCCGCCGAGGAACGCGCTCTTCCTCCAGGATCCTCCGACCCGCGCCGCCTCGGCGCCCCTCTGCTGACCAAGAGACCCCACGCTCCCTCTCACCATGGCCTCCGCCTGCGCTGCCGCCATGGCTACCCTCCTCACGGATCACCGAGCTCTATAGAGCACACAGCGCAAGAGAAGAGAGGAAGAAGAGAAGGGGGATTCGATCGAGATAGCGGCGACGGATAGTGTAATAACGCCTGCCCTTTTAAATGGTGGATCAAAGCAGATAAAAACGTTTTCCTCTTTTTCCCTGGTGGCGGCACGTGTTTCCAGAATGGATAATAAATAAACCTCGTAGAGTGGTGGGGCCCTGTCAACAGCGAAGTGGAGGAAACATCTGCGTCTGCCAGGTGGGCCCATGCCTGTGGGTTAGTTGGTTGGTTGGTCATACTCACACGTCCACCTCCTCACCTGTGATAAGTATGCATAACGGTTTACCGGCTAACTGTCTATGTTTATATTTGGAGCAAGCAATACATACATACAATACATGTTTTATAAAACAAGATTTATATAAGATCTATTAGATGGTGACCTGGCAAACAACTTGCCAACCAGGCAGCAACTTCATTTGCCAAACGCTCAAAATCAATGCGCTGGAGACAGACATGGTTGTCTAGACGCTAACCCAAGCACACAGCAGGCTCCATTCAATGGCCATGGCACAAACGGCTTAACCTACTGTATCTCATTTCCAGTTATAAACTTCTTTGTTGACTCTCTCTCTCTCTCTCTCTCTCTCTCTCTCTCTCTCTTTTGCGGTTTTTATTGTTGACTTCTATGTTTAGATATCATCACAACCACTTACGGGTGCTGGCAATGCATGGCCTTGTTTCAATTTTATCTCAGCAAGTGAACTAGGCCTCTAGTATCTATAGTAAATTATCAAATGGATAAAGATGATATTCTGTGGTGACTTTTTCCAGCTCCAAGTCAAGCGAGATCCTATTTCTAGGAGCTGGTTTCGTTCGGATAGGATCGTAAGATGCGGTGACTGGTGAATGATCAACGCAGCCAGCCGCGCAGGCAGTCGCACACTTGTATGTAGCTCCGCTATTATTGATAGCAAACAAGTCCAAGGCGTGGATGATATGAGCCCGCTATTTTAAGAGCTAGCTGAGTGTTCTGTGATTATCGTCTGTTTTTCTTGCACATAATTTGTTTTTGCTCTTTATTTTTATTAAAAAAAATTCTTACCCTCGCTTGAGATAACGAGACAATGCAAAATATATTTGAATTTTTTACAAAGACAATGCAAAAAGTCTTTCGAAAACTTAGCACTTTACAAAGACTATTGACATCGATCTTCTAGTGTTTTTTTTTTGTGTGTGTGTGTGCCTGTTCATGCGTGATGATACAAGGGTATTGTAACCATGAGAGCCCTAATATAAGTTATCCATGACAACAGGAGACAAATGGTCCATAATACCTAATATAGATGATGAAAATGTTAAGGGTGTTGTTATTGCACACCTCCATTTCGTTTACACTCTCTTCGTTCTAAATCATAAATCATTTAAATTTTTAGCTACATCAGTTTTGCTATACTATGTGCTTAGTCCCTGTTTGGTTCCCTCTAGACTAGGGACTAGAGACTAAATTTTAGTCCCTAAAATGTCAAACATGGAGATTTAAAAGAGGGGCTACTAATCCTTAGTCCACTAGTGTTTCAAGAGGGGTTAGTTGGGGCTAATTGTCATATCTAGTCCCAAGAATTCAAACACCCCCACATATATTACGGGTATAGATGCATCGCAAAATGGAAGACCCGCAAGGCCGCAATATATGGGTGTTGGATTCTTGGGAATTGAAAGAGTCAATAAGGAATTGGAAGTTTCATCTCACAGCCCTCGTGGCTCAATCTCCTTTACTCATCGTCACTCGTGAATTCGATGCAAAAAACTTTTTGTGGGAACATTTACTGTTGTCGACAAACTCTTACCGGCAATAATATATCTTAATTCGATCTTTTTTCCACAACAATAACCACCGAATTTCATCATCATTACTGAAAGCAATGAAATTACAAAAACATACGAGTTTCACAGATTTTTTTCAAAGAACGTATCCGCACATATGACCGTCGAGGGAACATATGAATGAATAACTATCCGACCTAAGTCTGGAAGAGAAGAAAACCCCGACCCTGAAAAGGCAATAAACACCAAAGAAACAACACACCCCAACACTTGAGTTTATCTTAATTCAGATCTAAAATAGAGTTTTTTTATTCTTGAAATAAGATTCAATTTAGAGAAAGAAAGAGGTCGTAATTCGTCTCGTAAAAGTTTAAAGATTGTAGACTAACACTGCTCTTGTGTCATTTCATTTGTAGTGGCTTGTTGTAAAGTACCAACTGATCGATGGATTCTTGTAAAGTACGGTACGTATCATTCATTCAATTCAATGCGGATTTGAAATTGGCAGCCACGATTCGTTGCATATCCTTGGAAGGCAGAAGCACGCTCGTGTTTTCCATGTGGCGTCGTGACAGCTGACAAATGGCCGGGTCGTTCGTGCCACGTGTTCGTCGCGGCGGGAACACGTGTCGTGAATGAACCCAGGCTAGCAAGCGGCTACGCGAAAGAACGGGGCGAGTGCACGTGCTACAACATTCGTGCGAGTAGCTCTCAACCGCTGGATTTATACGTGCAACGGAAAAGACAGGAAACCGACCGACCCGCTGTCGGGTCTCCTTTCTGAACGAGACCAGCGTGACATGGCGATGGCGGCTGCGACGATAATCAGAGATATGGCCCCACATGTCAGGTACGGAGTATCTCCTAGCCTCATATCACCGTCCATCAAAATATCATTATATTTCTCCGTTTCCACGATACTTGTAATTTTTAACTCATATAAACCGCGTGTTTTGATCGTTCGTCTTATTTAAATTTTTATGTAAATTATAAAACAAACAAAACGTCATTACAATATCTTTAGTGATATAATAAGTCATAACAAAAAGTGGTAATATTTATTAAAAAAAGTTGAATAAGATGAGAGGTCAAACACATTTTTTCATGAATTAAAGAATTGCAAGTATTGTAGAACGGAGGGAGCAGTACCATTTCTTTAATCGAAAGGAGACTATACAAAGACCATCAAAATACTGTATAGTACCATTTCTTTAATCGAGAGTATAGTATCATTAGATTAATTATAGATGTATTTCTATAATAAAACTAACTGAAGATATGAATATACATAATATCTGTTAGAAACGTAGTCAAATTTAAGATTCCGTCAAAAGTTTTGGGTGTGTCTATATATGGTACCAAGGGATGCCCTGAGATAGCTTTGTCTGGGACGGTTGGTCACAACTAGTACAAGTTATGATGGACAACGACGCCATGTGTTTTTTGAATGAACAAAAGGAAATTATTGATGGAGTGTAATTTCTTGTGCTTAATAGTTTCTATCAGAAAGGTTATAAAACCAATTTATAGGACTTAATTTTTAAGATATAATAGAGATGCTCTACAAATCATAACTGTTGTAAAAAAAAAAAATCATCACATAGGCAGGAATCTCGCGAAACAAAAACAACAAATAACTTGAGATCTTGTGTGCACGAGCGGAGAGGACGAACACCAAATCCACTGATCTCTTTAAAAGATCATGCCCGCATTTGTCCCTTGCATTATATCTCAATGTTGACTGAATCCACGGTTCTCATTCGGTGCACTCGTCTAGTGGTTTCTCTCGAGGAAAACGCCGCACCCGTAATAATGCCGAGGCCAGAAACTGAGCGGATTCTTGGCGCATTTACGACAAAGTGACACATCGATCCTCTCGGTTTTTATTTATCCAGAAACGCTCCTTTTCTAAAGAATCGGTGGGAATATTTGGGGTTCAAAGATACTAATGCGACGTGCAGAAAGGCCCCGCGAAAAAACAGCGAACCGGGCCGTGATCCACGACTCTATCCTTCGGATGTGATTGAAAGGACACCAGATACAGCCGGTGGAAGTTGGAATCCAGAAACAGTGGAGGGTGCTTTTGCAAAAACGTGCGGTGGGCAGGCGGTTTGCCGTTTCGTCCCAGGCGCCCACCGCCGCTGGGATTGCGGGCGTCACCGCAATAATTTTCGTCTTTCGCGGGACGCGGACCTCTCGTGGCGACGCAGCCGTCCACGCCGCATCGGACGGTCCACCGCGCACGCAAGTCAACAACCTCCAACGCCGCACCCGATCGCGGGGCCCACGCGCCAGCCAGCCAGCCGGGTAGCCAAGCGGACGCCAGCGCGAGCCGCTTTAGAGCGGCGCGGGCCCCGGGTGGGTTCTGGCCGCTGATCTGTGATCGGGCGGACGGGAGCTGCGGGGACGGCCCACGCTGGTTGCTGCGGGCTTTGCCCTTTGTGGCCCCACCACGGCAAGAGGCAGGAGAGGGATCCCCCGTCCGTCTGCGTCCATCGACCACCGCCCGTGGGAAGGAAGGCAAGGGAAGAGCAGCGAGCGTCGCAGGCATCGGCCCCAGCTCCGGCTCCGCCCGCCGCCGCACCGTCCCCTCCTCTCCCGATCCGATCGCCGATCGCCGGCCCTCGCCTCGCCTCGCCTCGTGGCAATATTTGGAACCCTTGTTACCGATCGCCTCATGCCGTACCACTGACCGATCCCACCCCCACCCCTTTACCCCCCACCTCCGCCGCAGCCGTTCGGCAGTCGCCTCCGCCTTTCGTCTGATACCCCATCGAGGCTCTACCTCCCGATCGGCCTAGGGTGCGGACGATGGCTAGCAGCGCCGACCCGCATGCGGCCGTTGCCGGGGCCGGGACGCCCCCATCCGATAGCCCGGTTGGGGCCAAGAAGGCTGGGGCGGCAGCCGTCGCCTGGAAGCTCCCGCCGGCGCCACGGTGCCTATCGAGGTGGCGGTTGAAAGCCCCATCATCGACGCCGACTCCTGGCCGGCGCTGCCCGGGCTGGTCTCACCACCGCCGCCGCCGGCTGCGGGACCAGCGGTCAAGGCGTCCCCTAAGGCCGCTCCTTCACCTTCCACTGTGAGTTGATACCAGTGTTTGATATAGAGGACCTTGAAATTTGGGAATACCATTTGATCAGATTGGGTTTTACTGTTGTTGCAATGGTGTCAGGGGGCGGTGATGTCGCCGGTCTCTTTGGGCAATAATCCCGGCGCTCCGGATGCTAACCCAGGAAATGAGGCTCCGGTGCGCAATCCTGTGGCCCGGCGCGCCCTGGTGATGCCTGCGGTGGATGTGCTGGAGAAGAGTGCCCCTGCACCGGAACCATCCCCTGTTTATGTGCCTAATAATGCCCGGAGCAACGGCGCAGATCCTCATCAGAATGGACGTTTTGGCTCCCACCCCCATGGCCGAGGTGGTGGCTATGGTGGGGGAAACAGGAGGGGCAATGGTGGAGGTGGGGGGCGTCGTGGGAGTGACCACCATGGGGGTTTTGAAGGACAACGCCGTGGAGGTGGCCGCAGAGATGGGCATGGACCAGTTCATCAGCAGCGTGGCCATCAGCCAACATACATTAGGGCTCCTCCTGCTCTAGCTGTTGTAGCAGGAGCACCTCCGCCGCCGCCGCCATTTGTTAGCCCCGCTACTCCTCAGACACCACCGTACGGGGCACCTATGGGCTTCCCTGGTATGTTCTTGTGCATCTGGTTTATGAGATCATGGGCATGTGCCATTGCTGTATTACATTAATTTGCTTGTTGAAAATTGCAGACATAGCACCGCATGTTTACTATTTTTGCGGCACCCACCTCGAAGGCATTCAAGGCCTGCCTTTTGTGCCTCATCCAGCAAGCCCTCAAGCTGTTTTAATTGACCCTTTCCGAAAAGGGTCTTCTGGAGCAGATAGAATACTATTTCAGGTAGTAGCTCATCTACATTATGAGAATCCTTTCTTTTAATAAAAACTGTGAAGATGCTCAGATCAATTTCTTGATCCCCTTGTGAACTGTTGCAGTGATGCCAATTTGTGTAAGGACCTATACTTGCGGCAACGCATGGATGACCAAGGCTGGGTGCCATTATCCCTGATTGCTGGCTTTCCCCAAGTAAGTTTGTAGGCCTTATAAGTTGGTTTCTCAGTTAAAATCCACTCTGAAGTTTTTTTCTTAGTCAGCTGTCTAGTGAGCTCGTGAGCATGTTCTGTGTCTGTAATTACTTCCACCAATGAATTAGAGGGACTGCATGTATGGCACAGCTACATTGTCTTGTTGCATCCTAATCTTTAAGTAGTATCTGCTTTTAAGAAATGTGACTCCTTCATAGTTATGTTTCAAGTGCTAATGTCAGTGTGGGACGTTCACCATATCATTATGATAGCGATATGTATTCGGGGCGGGGTTGAAGGTGGGGGGCTATTTTAAATTTTCTGCACTGTTGCAGTGGTATGTAGGGCTTAAGCTGAGTGTTGGTGAGAGAGCTGTTGACCAGGTTATATGTCACATTTACTTGAGTTGTCGGTCAGTTGAAACAGGGGTCAGTAGCTCTACGACACATTTTTGTCAAGGTTCATAGCAGGTTGAGTCCATCCCTCCTAACAGCAGCGGGTACCTCTAATTTTGTGTATTCGGCTATACGTTTGTACTGGCTGTCTGATGATGCACTTAACTACTTATACCTTATTATTGCTGTCATAGCTTTGTATGAACCAAGACACAACCCTATTTCTTTGTTCATAGGTTGAGCTGCTACAGTTTTTTTTTTGTACGGACCAAGTTCTCTTCCCATGTGCGTATTCATTCTAGCTTCAGGGGATAAGGGCGGAGTCTTGAATTATTAAGTAAAATATTGTTGATGGTGTCATACGATATTTTTCTATTTCTAAGTTGCATGATTCTTTTAAAATGTTACAATATGTGCTGCATTAGTTGGGTATGCGCACAGGCACAATCGATTTTCTTTCAGTGTACTCCTGTCCATGCTTTGACTGGGCTTTCTATAACTAATATAATATTTGTGATAGTTATGTAAAACTCACGACAGTTATATAATTATTATATTGTAACAAACTTAGCTGAGCTCACTTCAGAAGTTAGCATGTCTTAGTAAGCTGTGTTGTCATAAGTGCAGGAGAAATATGGTTTGATTTCCCTTAGTTTTGAAGGCCATTTTGCAATATTTTTAAGTTACTCTCTATATTCATCTTATGGGTAGCATGTGGTTCCTTTTTCAGCATGATTTCATCCGCCACAAAACCTGGCAGTAAACCGGTAAAAAGGGGTTGACTGCTTGCAGTTGAGGGTTTGTCTTTAGGGTTTTGAACCTTTGATCATATGTTTCTGGGATGCCCATTTCTTTCTTCTTAGTGTTCACTATAAAGCCCCTAGTAGGAAATTGTTAGGTATTATTACTCTCTGGGAATAACTGAAATTTCCTAGTCTTCTGAACCATAACAGATTGGAATATTGGTTTATCTTCCTTGGTTGCACAGGCGTGCTGCATATAATTTCATTGAAGAATAGAGTTCATAACCCCCCCCCACACCCACACACAGAACAACAGCATAAAACTTAGTACATATTGGGATAATGGAGTACATAAGGTTTATGGCTCTGTTTCTGTTGTTTGGTAGTAGAGATTTGTTAATACAAATGGTTTTGAGACACCGAATCCATTAATATATGAAAGTGGATATTACTAATTGAATATGGTTTCTTTTTGGAGTATAAAAGTCGAATCAGATAACCTTTTCAAGAATATTCAGATAGATGTTTTGTAAGGAGACTCTGTCACTCACCTACTTTTTTACAGGTCCAGAAGATTACTAATAATATTCAGTTTATCTTGGAAACAGTCATGCTATCTAACATTGTGGAAGTGCAGGTAATGTTTTCTTTTGTGCTATTATTATCATGTGATTTCAAATAAAATTTCTTTGGCCAAGAAATATATAGGTTAATCACTAGACATATATGACTTTGTAACATTAAACATTAATTAAAATAAAGTTATGGTCAAGACATACATTATCATATCTGTTAGCGTGAGATTTACCAGTTATTTATTAGTATTGACAAGTGTAGTTTGTTATGCACGCAAGATGTAGTTACTGGTTAGATCATGCCATAGACTTTAGCTTCTTTTTATAGCTCATTTATCTGACATGATATCTATATCATTTGAATGTTTGCTGAAGGCATTTTCTTTTCCTAGTATGACCATGGAAAATTTAGTAAGAAATTGATTAAACAAGGATCTACTGATCTTACAGGTTTTTGTCGTTCCTCGAGTGACTTTATATTCTTTAGGTTATAGGAGCATCTCCTGAATGCTTGAAAATAACTTATTTTTCAGTCAATATATTAGACCATGGGATGGGACCAGCATTCAACAATCTCAACCCTTAAATGGTTGTGTATTTATCCAGTGTCCAGTACAGTGATTGAAAGATAAATTGTTTACAAACACTTGAAAGATATTAAGTCTCTGGATTAATTTATGTGGTTGATAGGGTTTCTGGGTGGAAGTCTTTCTATCAATTACCATTCTCATTTGTTGATTCACTATAGTGTTTTTTTAAAAAATAGTACCCAAATGGAAAAGGCGAGGCTAGCATTTGTATGTACAAATTAGCAATAGGATAATGAAAATTGAGTCGTATCCTCAATGATCAGAATCCCCTAGCAGATGACAGCATTAGGTACTGGCAACTTATTGCGACTTATAAAAGTGTAGCGACTTGGCAATAGTTAGCTTTAACAAAGTCCAATTTTTTGTTCACCTGAAGCATCACTTAGTAGCACATATTAGATAATCTTATTATGTATTTTTTTGCCTTGTAATATACTAATGCATAGCCTTAAATTAGGAACTACTGTATTCCTTTCGCCCTTCTCAATTAAAGGACTCTTTCCTTTATGCTTAAACAGGGTGACAAACTACGAAGGCGTGGAGCATGGGAGAATTGGCTGCTTCAAAACAAAATTATTCTGCTGGGAGTTCTTCTGGTTCGTTGTCCCCTGTGACATCCAACATTGATTCTCTGGCATCTCAGTTTCGTTCTGTTGGACTTGAGGGGGCAACATACCATGCTAACATGCCAGGAATGCATGGTGAAGCTCTCCTGACAAGATCAGCAACTTCAGTCAGTCTAGGTTATCATCCATCGACCTTTGGTGGGCTACAGAGCAACGGGAGTGGACCTCTTTTGGGCCGAAGTCTGCAAGAAATTTACTCAGGAGCGATACCTTTTGAGGCTATATTATTCAAGAAATATGGAGTATAATGGCAGGCCGAGTTTTCACAGTAACGGCCTGCACACCTTATCTCATGTGAGGTGAAATATCAGTTGGTTAAAAAAACAAAAAAAAAAGCAAAAGCATAATACCAAAAAAAAAAAGAGATAGGCATACACAAAGAACTGAAAAAAAAAAAAAATGAAAATGCAAAAATAAAAATAAAAAGGGCCTAGTCAGCTTTTTTGCTGGTACTCCTGTCCTTTGTGATATGTGGTATTACCTAGGTTTTCGAATGCTAGCAGTTTGATGGCTCTTTGTGTAAACCAAGTTTATTAAAGTGTCATGGATGATATCATTCGGAAACTGTCGAGTGGATGAAGTTATATAAAAGTACATGACATTATTATTAAATCTGCTGCTCCCTGCTGATTTGTGTGATTTAACCTGCATTTCTTGTTTTGGAGACTATATCTTTTGTTGAATCATAGCAGTGGTGAGCAGCTTGCCCGTGGCAGTTGTCATGAAACCTCATGTTTTTAGTGGTTCTTCGTCTTATGCTTTACGGCTGCTATCAGAAATCATCCAGTTGGTGGAGATTGCATTGGAAATTCATGGTAGCTTTCGCTGTACTAGTTGAAATGAAATTGCTAGATGTGCACTGTAACATTTGTGGTTGGTGTTTTATAAAGCCAGTCCAAACCATTGAATGTTTAAGTTGTCTGTCTGGGACCTTTGCACGCATCTATATTTAGCAGTTTGGTAAAGATGCATGCGATGGTTGTCTGTAGGAAGTAGAAAATGAGGAAGAGTTTGTCTGTAGGAAGTAGAAAATGAGGAAGAGTTAGCAGTTTGGTAGTGAAACTGCTATTGTGAGCATGCAATGGTTTCGACAGTGAAGGGGAAGAACCCGTAATATTAGCAAACTAGCAACAAATAATTGTGAGCAATGGGAGTGTTGCAAACAGCAAGACCAAAGCCAAGCTTTCATTCAACAGAAATTTACATTTGCACAAAATTGTACTACAGCTATCAGAGCAACAGAGAGGAAGGTAGGATGGAACATTCCACAACTCCAGAATCACACGGTGTCTACACTGTCGTACAGTATGCTTTTACGAGACGAAAAGCGGCAGCACATTCACATGACGGCGCAGGAGTTGGGGTTGTCGTCGCTGAAGGCGGTGGTGTACCTCTCCTCCATGGAGGAGGCCCTGACGAGCGGCGCGGCGTCGGGGTCATCGAGCACGTTGCGGACGTACCCGGGCGGCGCCTTCTTGTCGTAGGCCCCCCGGGGCGTAAGGGTGCGGCACCACCTCGTACGGCACGTAGGGCCACGGCTTGGCCTCCTTCCCGGCCCGCCGCCGCAGCCGCTCCACCACCTCCGGCGCCTCCACGTACCCGGACACCGTCACCTTGTTCTGCTTCGGGTCCACCTCCACGCTGCTCACGCCTGCACCGCCGAGACACTCGGCTGTTAGTTAGCTAGTTGCTCGATCGGCGGCCGGCTGACCGCCGGAGAATGCACGGCACGCACCTTTCATGTCCTCGAGTGCCTTCCTGACCCTGCGCTCGCACCCCTCGCAGTCCATCCGCACCAACAGCTCCACCGTCTGGAATTCCTTGCGCTTCTTCTTGCCGAGGACTTTGGCCGGCAGAAGGCAGAGGTCGGCGATGAGGTCATCGACGTGAAGCATTTCCGTTCCGATCTGTGGATCCGATGTACCTGCGCTTGGCCAACGAAGAGGGAGGTCTCTGGCGAGGCCTGGCGAGGCCGCGGTGGCTTGGTTTTGCTTGGCTTTCCGAGACGACGGGGTACCTGCTTGCTGGTGTCTGAATGTCTGATGTGGCTGTTTTATACTCGGATAGCTTGAGCGTTGAGATGCTTCCCGCGCTTCGGAGGCAGGCGAGGGGATATTTCTGGAGCTCCAGGCCGCCACCATCTCGATCGCATGGCTTTACTTGACGTCATGTCTTACTGTCGAAGTCTGGATCCTAATTGCTTCTATGAGTAGCATCTGCTGTTTATTTCACGTCATTTCAGCCCGGTTGGAACACGAGAAATTTTCCGCTTTTCTGTATTTTTTAACAAAATTTAACTGATTTCAGAGAAATTTCTGTATATTTTTCTATAAAGTTCCGAGGTAAAATGGACGATAGCCATTCACGGTGTTTTTTTTTTTTTTTTTTTTTTTTTTTTTTTTTTTTGTGCGTGTGTCACAACAAATCAGTTTGAAACCAAGCAGGCAAGCAAGCCCTGCCCTTTCTTGCTCGACTGGACGACTGCTTTCGACAATCCAGTGCCCGCAGGACAAAAAGCCCAGGATTGTCTGCAGGGCCCTCATCCTTTTAGAGAGGCATCTCGATCGCTCTAAACTCTTCCAAACCACGTGCAACGTGATTAGTGAAGTATTATTTCCTGCCCCAAATGGAAATTGGGGCCCTGGTCTTGCCGTCGATCCAATGGGACCTGTGTATTTTCTCCGCATCTCGCGAATCTTCTGCACTTTCTTGACTATGATTTCTGTTCCAGTAAATCCTGTCGGGAAGGCAAGAACAGCGGCGCCAACCTTCTCTGATTGCTAGTGGTCTGCGGCTGAAGCAGATGCTACAGAACTGTAGGTCTTACCAAACAGTTAACAGTCCGTCCGATCCTCATATGTGCAGTAAACACCGCCTTCTATAGGGAAGAAAGGCGGATGATACAGAGCAGAAAATCACCGTGAAGGGAGCCCATGCCAGGTCAAGTTGTAGCAATGTCTCGCAAACATAACCATCTATTATCAAACTAATTTCCAACAATGCTCTTACAGAAAAACGATATCGCGCCGAGTAAACAAACACACGTAGCTAACACATCAGTACAGGCTGAACCCAAAGAATTGCCCAACCAGCAGAGCTAGACCCATGGCTATAGCTACAAGCGAAGCAGCCCAGGTCAGTTTCTCTGTTATCCTGGGAACCTTCTCTTTCAGGGCCTCGCTACAAGAACCTACAAAAGCAGTGTAACTCCCCATCGAAAACACAGTGCCGACCAGGAACATGCCGAGGAACGCCGCACCGGCAAAGCGCGACGGAAGAGCCAATGCCGGGAGGACCATCAGCAGCGCATCAGGTTGGAGGCCATGGACTACTCCGGTGGCGAATGTTGCAAAACCGACTTTCTTCTTCCGGGGAGTTGAAGCAGACTCCAAAGAATCGTTGCTGCTCATGCTGGCATCGACGCCCTCCAGCACTAGTGAGGACTCTTGAACCTCTGAAGCTTCCCGGACACCCATTGCTCCTATGATCAGAAGGGTCAGGCCTACAACTCTTGTTCCCCATGCACGAAAAACCTCAATGTGCAATCGATCCTTGAGTAACAAGAAGAGCAGGCCAAAAATGACTTGTCCTGCATCATGACCACAGCCCCAAAGGGCACCAACCAATCCACTTTCAAGTCTGGATCTCCCAATTGACAACGGTGCCAATGCAACTAGATGGTCTGGCCCAGACAGGGTATGTAAGCACCCAGCTAGAAAACCAGCCCATCCACTGCTCAGTATCTCTGTCGTGAGGAGTCTTCCACCAGTTTTTGGCAACTGGTTGCATGGATGCATAGGCAGGAAGGCCAGAGTGCAGGGAGCTAGTAACAAGTGTCATCAATAGGAAAAGGGCAGCAGTGGAAGCCTGTAATACAGAAAAAGTTTAACACATCAGAACAGGACGGAAAGAAAGATCATCAAGAATTTCAAAACTATGACCAATGGCATTAGCTGGCAGATGACAATATCCTATCACGCAAGCAGAGCATAGTAAACCACAAATCAAGCAAAACGCACCAACTTGTGACAGAAATAATTTAATCAGATTTAACCTTGCAGTACGCAACTTGATAAAAGAATACAATGATAACTATGATGTGCGATGTTCTTATGACTAGCTCAGGTTACTATCCTTGGTACTCTTTATAAATGGATGTGTTATACTTACACACTCAAATAGCTCTCCAATTTCATTACACGAGTTATCGCAATCATATATGTTTCTGTGCATTGAGCTTTTTAAGGAAAAATCAGTTCCCAATGCACCTATCAAGGGGTCCTTAGCACCAAATAACATGTCAGTACCAGAATTTATCATTGGTTAAACAAATTCCATCCAAACAGTTTAAAATCACAAGACAATATCCAGAGTAGGCAAATGATACACGTGAATAAGAAAGCTAGCATGATTATCACTGATCAAGACATACCGAGTCTCTGCACACATTAAAATTGAAATTACTTTGAGTGCAAGAAAGCATCCTATTATTTGATACAGGAAATGGTGTGATAAACCAATTCAACAGCAAAGGCCTTCAATTATCACACTTTGTCATTCATTTAGGAGAAGAACACTGACTATGCAGCTTGTTTCGAGCATTAAACATACATGTGAACAATTCAGGCATACTCCCCAGGAAATATCAACAAAGCATAATAATGAACAAAAGCAATTCACACAGCAGGATATCAAGATGCATTGACATAAACATTCAACACCAAAATACACCATTTCAACTAAAAACTGCATGGTTTCACATCACAATTGAATTTGAACTCACTAGATTACAGGACCAATACCCCTATGACCACAAGCGCTAGGAAGTCCTTGCAAGGCATCTGGGCTTGTTTTGTCAGTAAACCATAAAACAATATTTGTCCAGACTTCTTAGAAGAAACTCAGTGTTGCCAGTTTGATAGATAAAGTATTATAATTTCCAAATGAAATAGTACTGCATCGAAGCACAGCGCTACTGTCCCTATCCAAAGCTGCAGGTCTATTTGGTGTCTAATCTAACTTGAGATGTATTTCTAGACCAATATAAAGTTACATTTTGTTTCAATATACCATGTGCATTTTGCGTTGCCCACCTCTGATGAGCATAGAGCAGTAGAGTACAAGGCGGCGTGTGAATGAAGAACAGGTCTTGTGCATGTAATTCCCTCATCTTATCTAATAAAACTAGGCTAGCAGTCTCCTTACATTAGCAGTTACAGCAGCCGAATTGCATTATTTTACTACGGAGATGGTAAGATTTGGTTTTGTACCGAGCAAACCAATTTCATTACGGGGCCCTAAAGTATGCTAGAATGTTTTTAGTATTCCTATTCCGACGCTAACAAGGGACTCGCCGTCAAGTCGGTATGTCCCTATCCCTGAACCCGAAAAGTAGCATGCCAGACATGAATTGCTTACACTACACAGCACACCTCCTGCAGACCAGCACTATAATAGTATCTAGGCAGCAGTATCCAATAATATAGTTTTAATAAACCTAAATATAACAATCTTAGAGGTAGAGACAAAGGGGAAAAAATCGTAACACCTTTGGGAGCAGACTCCCGAGCAGCTTCCACGGGCTACCAACGACAGTCGGCGGCGGCGGGTCGCTCCGCGCCTCCTCCGGTGCGGCGGAGAGAGCCTCGTGGCGCAGCGGCGACGCCAGCGCGATCGCGCCGGGCCGCGTGGGCTGGTAGCGCAGCTGGGGCCATGCGGGGGAGGCGCCGGGAGGGGAGCGAAAGGGGTCCCCGGATCCGGGCCTTGGAAGGGGATGGGGAGGGGGAGACGGCGGGCGTGGAGATGAGCCGCTCCATGAGAGAAGACGAGAAGATTAGAGAGGGAAGGGAGGGAGAGACCGGAGGATGGAATGGAATGGATGGCAAGTGCAGCAGCTCCTGCTCCTCCCTCCCTCCCTGTTGGACTGACTCGGCGAGGATGCGGGGAAACTGGTAAGGCACCGGTGGCGGCTCGGGAACGGGAACTCCTTACTGGCAATCGCAACAAGGTTCGTTGGATATCTCGGCTTGGTTTCACGCGACACGGCACGGCGACTGGCGCCGCTGAGTGCGGCGGTGGTTGGGGTTGGGGGCTGGCTGCGTCGCGTTCGCGTGCAGTCACAAGGGCGTTGCGGTGGCGGTGTGGCGCGCGCGCACGACGGACCGCACGTTGCTCCAACCTTGTCCGTATTTTAGTCGTGGCGTGCTGTTCTACCACGACGGGTGTTCATGTGACTCGGTCCACGGAAACGAATGTCTACTATTGAGTTTTTATTCTCCAAAAAATCTTCCAGCGTTCAATAGGTAAATGCCCAGTTTCCCGTTCTCGCTTTTTTTCTCTGTAGAGTTTAAGGTTCACGAGAGGTGACGAGCTGGAAACCGTCGTGCAGCGACCGATGGCTTCAATGGCCCTGCTGCAGTCGACGACAGTTTTCCCGTGCTTGTTACATCAGATTTGTTCAAGGTTCATGCTATCTAAAGTTTCAAATTTCAGTCAAAAAAAAAAAAAATCTAAAGTTTCAAACCCTAATCTGCAATTTAAGCCAAGAAAATCCAGAGACAGTGTTAATGCAGACTTAATAGATGATATTTTATTGGGTTATTAAAACTGTCAACAGTGCAGAACCGAGCTTTTACTTAAGGGGGTTAGAAAACATATGACACCTCATAAATTAGATAAATATATATACTTCCTCATACTCTACTTAGTTATCATTTAGGGCAAAATTGTCCTTACCAATGGGTCATTAATTAGAGAGTATTCTTTTCGCTGCTCCTTCTCAGTTCATAACGAACATAGCACAGCGCAGCTTGCACTAAAGTTTAGCTCGAGGTCGCGACGGTGATGCCCTCCGCAGCGACCTCTTCCAAGTCTGGCACAACATCCTCCGCGGCTTGCAGCACCAGCGACACTTGCGGAGCTAGGGGCATTCCCGGTATGTCATGGAATATCCAAGATTTTGGAGACAAAACAAATATGTATATGCATGTGTATAATTGTATAACATGAAGGTTTGCAATGCAAGATGGTACAAATATGCCCCAAAAGTATAACAAAAACAACTACTATGTTGAGAGATTGTACTTTTGGTAGTTACTATTATACATTTGCTTGAAAAAATCCTATGTACATGGAATACCCAACCGTGAAATCATGGCTCCGCCAGTGCCAGCGACGCCAGACTCCGCCGCCGGACATCGGAATCCACAGCGAGGGTGTCCATGGCCGAGGGAGATGAAGGAGGCGAGCGTGCTGAGCTGTGGGTGGCGCGAGCGACCTGTACAAGCAGCGTGCGAGGGAGATGTAAATGCCGAGTGAATGAATCGACGTGGTGTATTCCAACGCGAAGGGCAATATCGTCCAAACTGCACCCGGGCGGCCAACGACGATATTCTTTGAGAAAACCACATACACGCCCAGGACGACAACAAATACAAGTACAAAGGGAGTATATATCAAGTGTATGTCTTAGTATTTTGTTAAATGTCTTTACATACATATTTTGTATTCATAATGAAAAATCATAATAGATGAGGGCTCCTACTACTCCTCCGGCTCTGCACTGACTGTGACCTAGTAGGGGGGGGGGGCATGGGCCCCTACTACTGCTACTCCTAGTTCCACCACCGACTGTGAACCAATAGCTTCTATGTAAGATCGTCATAGGCCACCCCACGCCTTTGGCACCGTTGTCATCGAAGATGTCACCGTTGTTGTCAGTGACGATGTCGTCGCTTGGTGGATCTGGATCGCCATATATCTCTTGGGCCGGCATGGCGGGGAGGGCTAGTGAGCTAGTGGGAGCTAGGGGGAGGTACATTTTTTATGCTTTGGACTTTTGGAACTATTATTGTTGTTGCGGTCTTGCAACTGTAGATGCCTAGTTAGATGGCATAGAGTTCACAAGGGTACATACACCCTCCTTCTAGTTTTACATGCGCCTAATCAAATTTTCCTAGAGACAAGGAATCACAACTCCCGGCCTTAGAATTCATTTTTCACGATACATGCTATAGCTCAGTAAGATCGGAGGCCTCCCATGCCTTGTTGTCGTTGTTATCGTAGAGAGCCATGCATGTAAAGATACAAATTCCTCTTGAACAAGCGGACAGGAAGTTTGTCAAAAGAATAGCTCAAGGAGAGGTTTCCTAGCTCATCCTATAGTCGGTGTCGAAGCATCTACACAACTTTGACAGTCAGCAACAAATCACCAAGCATATGAGAAACTAGGTAATTGATAGACAAGACACACCGCTTGTGAACTTGGAAGGCCATGTATGGTATGCATTATGTTATTCAATTATTGGGTGATCTCGAGCCCCTATGCTAGCTCAATGCTTGCTTATTACAAAGCTATAATTGTTGGCCTTAAGACTATCTTCAACAATGACCCAAAATAAAAGACTCATTTAACTTTGTGTATAGGCAAAGAGTTCAATACCCATTTTTGTCTTCTCCAACAACATGACCCAAAAAGAGAGCCCTATGCAAAATGGGTTTGCATGAAAGAAGATGCTCATATTTTGGCCTGTGCCTCTCTTGCCACCCAAAATGGGTCTCTCGATCATGTAGATGCTTTGTTCGAAGAGAAGAAACTCTATCTATTCCCTTGAATAATGTTCTTTTCTCACAACAAGATAATATTAGCCGGCTTATCAGCAGTTTGAACCATCGGCCGAACAGAACAACAAGCATACGGGAGCTTGGAGCCTTGGAACAAATGGCTCTATGGGATGTTGGGCCCGTAAGCCCTCTCCTAAAGTACTGTAATTTCCACTGTAAAAACGAACCGGCCCGTTGGATCCATTTCTACTGACTGTGTCTGCGAAATGCTGACCTTGTTCGGCTGGCTTGTTAGCCACCACCAACAAGACTTTTGTCTCACGTCAAACCAAACCAAAGACCACCAAAACCCAAGATCTTTTCTCACAACAAATCAGCACCACCGGTACCGAACGAGGTGGCTAAAGCTCTGCCAAAATGGACTGGTGTATCAATGGAGCCGGCCAGTTCGCAGAGAAGAAACACAGGTGTGGCTGGGGCCATCTGTTGGAAGCATTTACATCTAGTACTGTTGAATCGAAACGTTTGCCCAGCACGCTGCACTCTCTGATCCGTTGCCTTTTAATTAGGAAGCACGTGGAAAGTTAAATTGTCTGAACATGGATCGTTCCATAAATCATTGCTCAAAGCACATTTACAGTAAACACCGTTCCTAAAATGTGCTGTTACTTCATTCAGGGCGCGTCAGTTCGCATTCAAGTGCTTTAGTACTTCCGGTAGTGCGGGTTATACCCCAAAGATAGAAACGCAGCATTTGCAACAAATCAAAGAAACATGATGAGAGGAGCCAATATATGTCAGTTCAAAAAGATCAGGAGCTACTAGCAAGATGGCTCATACCATGCCATTTACATCACTCTGCCATTGCCATGGCATGACAAGATGCTGCAATCCACACAAGCACGAATTTTAATCCTAACCTTCATGCTGCCATAGCAGGCAGTATGACATACTACAGTGAGCTAGGAGTAAGAACGAACACGAGAGGAAGCAAACATGAAAAATTTAAGAGCACTCTACCACTACTGGCTACTAGTTCTTCAGATTCCATACGACAACCTAGCCGCTGCAAGCAAGCAGCATAACACAAGCTCGAGTAGGTAGATTGCTTCAGGGCGACGCAGTTGAGGCCCAAGCAACCCATCCACAAGCTCCTCCTCGCCGCCCTCTTCTGCAAATCAATCAAAGTAGAACAAAGTTTTTAGTCTGCAAGACCAAGAACGAACGATTGCAACAAGAATAAATACTACATGAGCTTCTGCACGCAGTCGCTCCTCTACTAATATGTCGATCGATCACGATCACGATCACGATCAGGTACGTACCCGGCGCCTTGGAAGCCGGGGGGGGGCAGTAGCATCGTCGTCCGGCGGCGGCACCCGGTAGAGGTCCTCGTCGACGGGCCTTACTACCACCACCCTGCGGTTGCCCTTGGCCCGGCGCGCGCGCTGCCGCTGCCGCTGCCGCCCTCGCGACGCTCTTGTGCTCGGCAGCAGCTGCAGCGGCACCCCCGATCTCCGGCCTCCGCGCCTTCTTAGGCGCCGACGACGGCCTACGGCGCGGGGGCGGGGAGTACCTGAACCAGGCGTCGCTGCAGGCCTCCGGCTCCGGCGCGTACCACCAGGACTCGGCCACCATGGCGCCGGAGCGCGGCGGCGGCTCGTCTGGAGAGGCAGACGACGAGGAGTAGTAGTTCCACTCCCCGAACGCCGGCACGTGACGCCGCCTCGCCTTGGTCTCCATGATGTCAGAAGCCGATGGAAGCTAGGCAAAGAGGTTGGAGGCGGTGAGTAGAAGGATAGCAGCAGCAGAGAAGAGAAACTACTCTAATGACACTGGGCGCTGGATGCCATGGCACGCTACGCTGCACTTATAAATGCGCGCTCGGCTTCGGCTTCAAGCTTCGGCTTCGAGCCCCATGCCATGGCATGCATCGTCTGGAAGGCGAGGCAGAGTGGCATGGCAGTCTAGGCGCCCAGACCAGACGAGTCATAAATTTCTCGGTCCACCACGACCGCTGCGCCTGTCTGCACACACACAGCCGCAGACCAGAGAGAGGTGTGCATGCTTTGACTCGACGCACGGCGCTGGCACGACGGGCACACAGTGCATGCGACGAGCCGTGCACTGTACATGATGTACGCGCGGCATGGCGACGCCTGGCCACTGCCGCATTGGTTGCGCACTGCTGGGCATCACGTCGGGGCTATAGTAGCTCTAGACTCTGGCGCCGTGGCAGCGTTGGTTGGACTTGGGCTAGCCCGCCCCTAGTCAAGCCGGCCATTGACGTCAGTGTCGCCGGCCGTTTCCGGCACACGGGCTTCGGCCACCCATTGCCGTTGGTGGTGGTTCACGCGTCCAAACGTAGGGCAGCGTCCCAATGTACATTAATGGGGCCTGTGTCTCGGCACGTGCCACCGTAAACCATTTCTTTCACACAGTGCTTGGGTTTTGTATTTTTTTTTTTCACCAACCTTGGGTTTTGTATTGATCTGCATCTTCTTTTTGTACAGGCAGGATGCTGTACAGTAGACCTTGGAGGCTAGGAGGAGTAGCTGTGTCCTAGCTACCGTAGTCATCAACTCATCATACCCAAATAATACGCTCGACCATCAATGTACACAGTGCGAAGCATGGCAGCGCCTCCGCCGAAAAGCCTGCAGACGTTGCAGTGGATGGCAGCAAGCTGTTTGCCTGTTTCACGGAGGCATGCAATGCAATGCAACCACTCTGCCCCAGGCCGGCCGGCCCGGAGCGCGCTAGCTTCCGCCACCCCACCGGCCCACCGCCCTCGATCGCCCGGGTCTCCGTCGCAACGCTCTTGTGCTCTCCGCCGCCTGCAATCTTCGGTTTTCCTAGGCGCCGGCGGCGTTCAACGCGGGCCGGAGAGTAACAAACCAGGCATCGCGCTTATCGCTCTGCAGGGCTCCGGCTCCGGCGGCGCGTATCACCAGCACAGGCCCGCCGTTGCGACGGAGCGCGGCATGCATGCGCGCAGCTGGTCCATGCAATGCGAGGACGACTTCCACTCCCCGAAGGCCCGAACACGCCACGCCACAGGGTGGTGCCGAAAGGGCGTGAGAGGCACACGGACGCGGGTGGTGGCCGGTGGGAAAAAGGGAATGTGAGGGAGGCAGTAGAGTTAATGAGCTCTACAGAGGTCAGGTACAGGTACAGCGAGCTGAGCAGTGCCGCTCATGGTCATGGCGCGGCCGCGGCAGCGGCAGCTACAGCCCTACAGACCGGCGCGCGGCAAGGAGGTAACAGTGGCCGTCGCGGCATGGGGCTGGCTCGATCGGGCTCAGCTTCCTCCTTGCGGGTGGGTCCCTAATCAATTCATGGAAGCCTGTGGCAGACCGGGCAGTAGGGAGTGCCGGAGTGGGCTGTTGTGTCCTTGTGGTGTGGCACGCCTCTGCTCTCTTCTGTGCAACAGCATGCTACTGCCGCGTCTGCGGGGCTTTTCGATCGGCGGTGGCCGTGCTGCCAGTCATTCAAGACTGGACAGTGGAGCCTGCCCCTGCCGAGAGTATTATTTGGGCATCAATAGAGAGAGAAAGAGATTTTTGGACATTGGACATGTGGAAGCTACCATGGCCTATGGAATGCATCACACTGGTTGGCTCAGCAGCTACTAGGCTCGCTCAATAGTACTGACTCCTTTGTCCCCGAATGTTTTCTCTATAAAAACCGCTGTTTCCTTCACAAACACGTTTATCGGACGACACACGTAAAGGGACGGAGAGGGAGTACTTTGTTTGTTGGGTAGGGTAGATGGAAAATCGAAACAAGTGTAGAAAATTTATTATTAGCATTTATTTATGTCTCAAAATACTTTGTGAAATACATTTTATAACTAATTTAATGATATTTATTTTCTATGATGAATGTTTACATTTTTCTATATAAATTTGAGCAGAGTTTAATGTGTCTGACTTCTTGAAAAACAAGAGTTGCATTGTTTCGTAGGGAGTAGTAAGAGCAAGTATAATAAACTTACGTGAGCGGGCGCATCGTCGGCCAGTCGAAAAAAAAAATGATGCTTATTTGGCGAAAAGAGAAATGAAGAGCGGCGACTTGGGAGACGCCGGCGAGAGCGAAGCGCATGCATTAAATGAGCACGATTGCTTTGGACTCCCATTCGCTCACGGTGCAAGGAGAGCGGCGGGTAGCATTAAATCGATGGGTCCGCCCGGCCCGACAAACAGCAAGTCGAAGTTGAGTTGGAGCTCTATACGCCCGCCGCCGGGCGAGATTATTAATCTTGCTCTAAGTACATGTCCAAATAGAAAATCGAAACACTGTGATTTTTTTTTTTTTTCTATTTACATTCAAGTGTTTATGATATCCCTACCGAAAATGGGGTTGTTTGGCTCATGGCTTCAGCGGCTAATAGGTCGGGTAATGTTACTTCATTCTGAGACAAAAACACGATACAATAACTTTTTCTTTTTTTGAAAGTGTGCCTTAGTATTAGCATGTGCTTCATTAAGTAGACGATAAGGTAGTTAATAAGTTAAAACGAAGAAGAGAAGTCCACTCAAACTAGCTCGTGCCCATTTCAAGATTTGCGACAGCAGGTCGGACTTTTTCCACCACAAGTACGATGGCAAGAGATGGAAATGAAGGCCCATTAATTCTCGATCCGTTTGGTCCCCATTCGTATCCAATGTTGAGAAAGTAAGCAGTTCCATGATCAATCCAAAATATAAATCATATGTTGATATCAAAACAAGCACATGTTTATTTTGATTGTTTTAAAATGGAGCTATGAACAAACAAATGTATTTGCCCTATTTGCTTGAAACTTATCAGCCTAACCTAAATTATCAGTCATTGATATAGTAATTTTCTTTCACACCAAAACAGCATCAGCCAATTTATCAGCAGTAGAAACAATCAACAGTACCGAATAAAAGCAACAACCATCGTAATTGTGTTGATCGGACAAATGCAGCAATGACAATTGAGTTCTGTATGGTGTAATAATTATTAATTATTGAACAAAAGCCATCGGTACTGAACAAAAGCAACGTGTTTTTTATACTTCTGAAGAAATGGGCAACATCATTGCCGCAGGACTCTGCCAATTACTCCGTATTACTTTTTCTTGAAGACGATCTCATTGGGATGACAATTCAGCGACGCACATTTAAGAGTGCACTAGCACTTGCAACTCATCAGAAAGACAATTTAAGCATTGCACTTTTTTATGAGTGCACTGGCACTTGCAACTCATCAGAAGCTAGTTTTGCAATGGCACTTGCAACTCATAGTTTTTTTTTTTTTTTTTTTTTTTGAGTCCTGCAACTCATAGTTGGGGAACAAAATTAGATTTTTCCATAAATAGAATGACCGACCCGACTGGAGCAGCATCCTCAAACCCAACAGGCAGACTAGAATGGGCGGTTGGGCTAACTTTTGTCGTGGGCCGGTGGGAGGAGGGAGTGGTCTGGGCTGGGCCAGTCCAAAGTCCTAGCCGTTGTTCATACTTGGAAAAAAAGTCTATATTCTTTTCACTGCTTATCGAGAAAGTTTCCTTTTCAACGTCCAAATGTCAGACACAAATCACCTCCCTCAACTTTTCAAACCATGCAAATTACCTCCCTCGAGTGGTTTTGAGGGGCGGTATTGCTACAGTAACAGCGGTTTATCATTTCTTTTTTTTAAAAAATTCGGTTCAATCTTTGAAAAAATCATAGTAAATCACGGAAAAATCATAAAATGAAAAATTTAATTTTGTTGGACTCCACATGATTAGATCTACACAGTGAATATATAATATGATATACTTTAATATAAAGTTTTTGCTATGAAGGTTTTGTATTTTTCTTTTTATATATTCAATGTGTAGATATAATTATGTGGAGTCTAACAAAATTGGATTTTTTCATTTTATGATTTTTTTCTGTGATTTACTATGATTTTTCAAAGATTCAACCGATTTTTTTTAAAAAAAAAAAGGGAAACCACTGTTATTGTAGCAATACCGCCCTCAAAACCGCCGAGGGAGGTAATTTGCATGGTTTGAAAAGTTGAGGGAGGTGATTTGTCCGGTTTTGACGTTGAGGGAGGAAAAATAAACTTTCGTGATAGTTGGGAGAGGTAATTCGGACTTTTTTTTTTTCATACTTTTCTCCTTTGGATTTGAAGGCGGTGTTGTTGTTTTTTTTTTTTTTTTTTTTTTTTTTTTTAAGAAAGAAGGCGGTGTTGCTGTCGCTGTGGGTTCGTGACGCACGCTGTCCGCCGCCCCTCCGAGGCACTCTGGCCACGAAAACCGAGAACGGAATTGATTTCGGTTCCAATCGGTTATAGGGGGTGTTTAGTTGCTACTACAAGAATAACCCAAAAGTCTTCTGGTTTCTTTCCTGTCACATCGAATCTCTTAACGTATTTTTTAAAGATTAAATATAGGTAAATAAAAAACTAATTGCACACGGTTTGGGCGAAAAGTGTGAGATCGAATCTTTTAAGCCAAATTAGTCCATGGTTGGACACTAATTACTAAATACAAGCGAAAAATGCTACAGATAGCTGGCCCAAAATATTTCACCAACTAAACACACCCATAGATTTACAGGAACCAATTTTGTCCCTGTTATGGGCTGTTTAGTTGGTGAAATATTATGGGTTCGGGCATCAGAAGACTTTTCGTTGTATTTGTTAATTATTATCCCACCATAGACTAATTAGGCTCAAAAGATTCGCCTCGCACTTTTCAAACCAAACTGCAAATTAGTTTTTTAATTATCCACATTTAATCCTTCATGCATGCGTTTAAATATTTGATGTGACATAAAACTGAAGATTATTTGGGTTGGGGCAAGGGAAGTAAACACTCCCTTAGTTCGGTTCATGGTTTCGGGTAACAAAATAATAACCCGAATTACCTGGAATATGTGTCAGCCTATTTTGTTTGTGGATTATTGCTTGCATGCATTAGAATTTGAGAGAACAATAATTGTCCCTATTGATTGCATGAAAAATGAGGGTAAAATGTTGCTGAAATCCGTAACTACATGAGCCTATTTTTGGTTTCTAAAAATTTCGGTTCCATTCGGTTAGAACCAAATTACCCGAAACTGAAATAGCTCGGTTCCGAGTTTTCTCAGAAACTGATAGGTTCTCAAGGAACCGAATTAACTAGAGAACCGAAGAACCCAACGCGCATAGTGACCTCCGAAGCCCGGGCTCCGCCGCCTGCCGTTTGACGGTTTGAGTGTCCGGTGTGTACTCCGTCGTGAGGTCGCACTGGCCCGAGGTACACGAACGCACTAGCCATGCACATGCACCCGATTGGGTGGGACCGTGGGAGTGGAGGAGGGACCGACCCAAACATCCATCCCAGGACGTGCCAAGTGCCATGGCATGCCGCGATATGCGTGTGTTGTGGTCTTGTGGATGGGCACCACTCACTCAAGGGCGCCGGAGAGTAGGTAAGGCCCATGGCAACAGTGGCCACGCATGTCCACCACCTTTGGCGCATGCAAGTGCGCTGGTGGAGCGTACAGGGTGGTGGTGGTGGTACCCGTGGCGCGGCGCACGCGCACGTCCATTTCGTCCCGGACAGAGTTGCCAGTGCAGCTGCAGGGTCTTTTGAACAAAAATAAATAAGTAAATAAATAAATAAATAAAGCGTCCCTCGCTCCTACCAACTAAACAAGCCCCAACCAACCATTATTCCAACCACCGGCTCACGGGCGCTTCGCACCACGCAGCAGGGGTCTTGTTTAATTCCAACACTCAAGTAGGAGTACAGTAAAGCCCGAACCTTGGAACCTGAACGAGGGATGGCCCACTCGTCAGTGACACGACCAATTCCAATTCCCCTTTCCCTGCTGAAATCCTAAGGCTGTCTGCACCGGGTACTCGACCCTGGTACTCCAGTACCGGTGCTGGAGTAAAATCTCTGCACCGTGATATCGCAAGAACTGGTGCTGGGCCGGGGCGTTCGAGGGAAGCAGACTGGAAGCAGAGCGTGCGTACGGAAGAAACGCAACAACACGCGTAGGGCCCATCACATGGGCAGCGACATGCAGGAGCGAGAGAAAGGGTCTGCACCAGCGGGTCCCACCATTTAAACGAGCAAAAAAAACGTTATAACTCCCAAACGAAAAACTAAATTAAATTCCGATTACACCATTGAATTCGTAGTGATAAATACTTCAAAACTAGATCTCACACATGGATATATTTAGATAACATTACAAGTGGGACCCATTAATAATGGTAGGGATAGAGTATGATGTAAAGTATGGGACGAGTCGCAAAGAAAAATCAAATAAAACGTAGAGAATCTTGATGATTAGGATAGAATATTCCTTTTTAGAGTATGAAGTTAAAAAGCAGGGTGCGGATAGTCTAAATCCTGTGCCTGAGACGCACAACCTCCCAAGAAATTAACTACTCCTTCCTTTGTCACCGATCGCGGTGGAGTGCCAGTGCTGCTGCCCCACGGTGGGGCCCCCACCTGCCTGCCCACGAGCCACGGGTGACGCGAGAGCCCGGCACGGCACCCGCGCACAGCACGAGGTCCCCCAGACCTGCGCGGCACGGACTCGGAGACACGAGGAACGCAATGTGGTCAGTGGAGTGAACCGGTGAGGAAGGAGTGCCAGCCCGGCCAGCAGTAACCGCCGAGAGGAGAGCTGGCTGGAGACGAGAGAGGAACTGCTGGCCTCGTCCACTCCCCTTCCACTTGCAGGCATTGCCTGTTCTCCACTCCAGTTCCCGGCTCCGCGGCTCGAGGACGACGGAGCAGAGCGGAGGAAGGGAGGGAGAGGCAGAGGCAGAGGCGCCGGTACTGTGCGCACGCATCTCCAGTCAACCTCCATCCAATTCACGACTCTCCCACAGCCGGAGCCGGAGGAGGAAGGCGGCCGCCAGCCATCCATCCATCCATCCACAAGGTAACGTAACCTGCCTAACTTTCACCGGCATTTTGGGTGGGTGCCGTTTTCTACGCAGGAGATTAATTCTTCGGCGCAAGCGAAAAGATCTGCGGTGGTATCATCTTGCTTAATTAATTTCTTCCTCCTCTCAGGCAAGCAACGGAAGGGAAGAATGCCGCCGCTGTTCTAGTCTCGCAGATCTGCTCCGCCGCGCTCTGTTCACCGCACAAGCTGTCGAGCATGGCCGAGGGCGGCGAGAAGCGCCATGCCGGGTAGGGAGGGCTGTCTGATCTCGTAGGCCTTGCACGCGGCTGACCGGGCCGAGCCGCTTCCCGCTCCTTCTGCTCTGCTCCGGGCCTCCGGCTGATTGGAATGGCGTCGTGGGACAACGTCGGGGAGGTCGCCAACATCGCGCAGCTCACGGGTCTGGACGCCGTGAAGCTCATCTCGCTCATCGTCAGGGCGGCGTCCACGGCGCGGCTGCACAAGCGCAACTGCCGCCGCTTCGCGCAGCACCTCAAGCTCATCGGCGGCCTACTGGAGCAGCTCCGGGTGTCGGAGCTCAGGAAGTACCCGGAGACGAGGGAGCCGCTGGAGCAGCTCGAGGACGCGCTGCGACGGGGTACCTGCTCGTCAACTCATGCCAGGACCGATCCTACCTCTACCTCCTCGCCATGGGATGGAACATCGTCTACCAGTTCCGAAAGGCGCAGAGCGAGATCGACAATTACCTACGCCTCGTCCCGCTCATCACGCTCGTCGACAATGCCCGCATTCGGGTCGGTAATCGGATCCCTTTTTCCACCCTCGCTAGCTCTTTGTCTGCAGGCATCTCACGGTTAATTTCCAGAGTGTTATGGTAGCCACCACCTACACCTAGACTGCTCCTAGATTGGATGTGGGCCTTTGTAGGTTTTTTTCAGAAACCCTGATTTCCTATCTGATGATGGGGATGTTCTAGTTTACTACACTAGTAGATGAAAGGTGATGTGCACCATTCTTTGGTGTATATGCTGCCTGGAATATCTTCTTTTGAGGTTATAGAGTCACTAGGGGTGGTTTTCCAGCATGATCTGATTGGGTTCTTGTTTTCTGTTAGTTGGCCATGAAGCTGGTATGACCAAGAATATCTGATTTTTTTTATGCTGTCGTTTTCATTGTTTCTATTTCTATACACCTTTTCAGTTGTAGTTTTATGTTTTTATAGATAAGATAATAATGCTTGTGAACTTGTAGATAGTAGGTTATGCTGAATTCTGTATGGTGTAGCCAATTGTTTTGCTCCAGTGAAATACCATCTTTTGATCTTACCTATTTCCTGTTTGTCTCATTCTTTTCTTTTCCTAGGATCGGCTTGAGTATATTGAGAGAGACCAATGTGAATATTCTTTTGACGAGGAAGACAAGAAAGTGCAAGATGCTCTGTTAAATCCCGACCCTTGCTCGAATCCTACAATAGTGCTCAAGAAGACTCTGTCTTGTTCCTATCCAAACTTGCCTTTCAATGAGGCCCTCCGAAAGGAAAGTGAGAAGCTTCAGGTTGAGCTTCAAAGATCACAAAGCAACATGGATCTGGGTTCATGCGAGGTTATTCACCACCTGCTTGGAGTAACTAAAAGTGTGGAATGTACAATTCCAGAGGAAGAAACAAATGCTAAAGCTTCATCAGAAAAGAAGGGTTCAAACTACAGTGAATCCAAAGGAGATAGTGCAAAAACGTTTGATGATGACGACGACTATCCTAAGAAGCAAAAGGATACCTGCAGCACACAACAGTGAGTAAATTAGATTTGTTAGTTTTGATGACTCTTTCTTTATGATATGATATTGTCATAGAAGATGGTGTACATAATCATTTTCCTCTTGGGATTAACATTAATCTGATAAGTGAATTGGTGTGGGTTGCGAGTGTGAGATCTGTATACATGCCATTGACCATTATATGACCACTGTGCATCTTTTTTTTTTTAAAAAGATAAATTTAGGTTATCATTGACAAACGGAAGTAAAACGGGAAAGAACAGTTCACTCTGTGCACGCCATGCATCTGCTAATACATACTATGAAACATCTTGTAGTTCTGATGATGTATGTCCCATGCAGATATTCTTCACAAGTTCCATATGGCCATGATCTTGTCTCAAGTAGAGGATCGTACAGCGATGAGTGGCATGCAGATTTACTTGGCTGCTGTTCAGAACCGGCTTTGTGTATGTCTAGTAACCTTATCTTTGAACTACAGAAATTTGATTATTATTATAATTTTATTTCTCTGTTCAGTACAAGGTTTCAATAATTTTACCATGCCATTTTACATGTTATTTTGACTTTTGAGGACAGTTTCTCAGCTTTGTATGTAGTTTGGTTTTGGTATTGGTTTTGGTTTTGGTTTTCCTTTGTATTGTCGTTAGTTTATAATTGGTCAATCCAGGCATGAGGATTTTACTAACATGGCTTTGTTTCCCTTGCATGTGTTCGTTATGATAACATAGGTTTGAAGACATTGTTCTTCCCCTGTGGAACCTTCTCGAGAATTTCTTCAGTTGCCAAGGACAGGCCAATGTGTAAGAATCTGAAAAGTGAAAATAGTCATCGCCTTAACTATGCCAAGTTTTTGTTGTATAGTAAATTTGTAATCTGTTAATTACTTATTTCAACCATGTGGCATTCCATCTTGACTTGAGTATAAATTTTCTTTAATGCAAAGTACAATCATACATCCTTTCAAGTAGGATGCTATCACACCTTTTATGAGCTAAAGCCTTCTTTACATGGTATTTCTGTGTTGCTTTCAGCTTCTGGAGAGGCTTGCAATGATATTATGGCATACTCCCTAATATTGTCCTGCTGCTGTTATACATGCTGTGTAAGGAGAAAGCTTCGCCAAAAGTTGGACATTGCGGTAAATATTTCAGAATATGTTACTAGTTGATATTAAGTAGAAATGCTCATATGCTGAGGCTGGAATATTTTTAATATATTTGCTTTTCTAAAAAAAAAGTAGAAATGCTCATTTCTTAACTTGGCACTGAACTACCTCTGGGATTGGCCATACCATATGCACTTGACTAATGCTGAAACCAGAATATCCTGCAAAAAGAGGTTTCGATTATCTTGATGAAATTAACTTATACAGCATGTCCATTTTACCCATTACTATTGAAGAGGTTTGGCAAGAGATTGTGTACATTTGTAACTCAACAATGCTTTCTTTATATACTAGCGAACTTATTGAAGCCTGTACCTGAAGTTTTGATGGTCGTGCTTCCGACAGGGAGGCTGCTGTGATGACTTTCTTTCTCATCTGCTGTGTTGTTGCTGTGCGCTTGTTCAAGAATGGCGGGAAGTGGAGATTCGTGGGGCATATAGTGAGTTTCCTACTTTAATGCTTCTTGTAAATCATGGCTAAATTATGCCTGGGTTATTCAGGTTCAGGAAAGAGAAGGGCAAGTTGCCCTCCTGATAATAAATTGAAAACATCGTAGTAAAATGCCCTGTATCTTCCACGAATACTTTGTAAGCACTGTTTTCCAACATTCGATTAAGCAATATTAATCTCCATGTGCCTCATTTTGTGCAGGCGAAAAGACGAAGGTTACCCCACCGCCATGTCAATATATGGAGCATTGAACAGCTCTATGCCCGTATGGGTAGACCTGAACTTCTGTAAAGATATTAACGGAATATCTGATATCGTACTGCCAGAGTAGTGATACTACACTATTTCTGTGTAGTATTTATGCTTACTGTCCATTGTTCATCCTAGTACTTCCATGTATATGTTGGGACATAGCAGCAGAGTATGTACTTTGTAAACACATCAGTTACAGGCCGGTAGAGCCTAACATCAGTTAACACCGTCAGTTCTTGGCAAGAAAGTTCTTTGTGCGTGTGCCTTTCTACCCTGATAGCAGTTACAAAAAATGTAGAGCTCTAGTCGCAAATTGGAAAGATCGATGGAGCCCAGAATTGTCTACATATAATAACAGATGAACATTGCAAAAATGGGACCGTACAAGGCTGATGTAGATGAATCAAACACTGATTATATGTTCCCTCTGAACTATGGGATATCCCTTCGTTCTGTGCTTCCGTCCATCGCGAAGAACCTGTATAATGGCATTCAAGTGTACGCATTCTTGGGAGTGTGAGCTTAGATTGTCCTAAAGCTATCCATCCTAAGATTATGCCCTGAATCTAAACTAATGCCTATTAATTATCAAATCACTTTAAAACGTAATCGTTGACTTGTTGTGAAGGAAAATTTACAGCACACCTTGTCTCTGATACTCGCTACAGACTCTTGTTGTTCAGTGTTGGTTTTTGCTTTGAATTTAGTTGAAAAAGACAGAAAAGTGAAAAAAGAATTCCATCTTTTCAAAGCGCAATATAACACAAACTTCCCTACACACCCAACCTTGCAGCCTCCAGGAGCTCAGGCTTCAGTCAGTGCGTGCACAGGCAAGTGAAGCCATGCGCTAGCTGCTTCCGGTCTTCACCCTCCTCAGGGACAGGTACGCCAGCACCCGGTACCCGATGATCATCGCCACGAGAGCTGCCACCTCGGTGGCACCGTTGTCTATGTGTTTCGTGGTGGTCAGGATGTCCGGCACGGGATCGTACTGCACCTTCAACAGGAGCCTGTACGTGTGGTAGTTGAAGGACAGGTAGCGCAGCCAGGAGATGAACGGCGGAACCCTCTGCAGACCATCAGAGTCGAATGAGGGCAATGCAATGCAACAGAAATATTCAGTGGCCCAAGACTCCAAGCCACACACATTTCCGCATTCGGTAACTACTTCAGAACTGAATTATGTAGTGACTAACCTTTACAAAGAAGCCTCCTGCTAGCATGAATGTCATGACTGTAACTGAAGCTAGAGTTGTTGCCTTCTTGATATCCAGCAGGGTAGCTCCAATTGCCAATCCTAGTCCCTACACATCGCTTTTTGTTGAAATTCTACAATTTGTCGAAATAATCATCGTTTCTTTTTCAGCGCATCCTAACATTAACAGATAAATTTGGTGTAACATTCTAACATTAATCATTAGAGAGCATCCTCACGTTCAATTTTTGTCTCTCATTCATCTCTTTTCCTTTTGCAACCCAACACTAAAGGTGTTAAAAATGGTTTATATTCAGTTTCTCAAAATGTTGTGTGCAATCTAAGGATAAATATGGCACAGTTTGAAGTTGAACAGGTGTTCTTAAGTTCTTCACCTAGAACAAATGCAAGTCACAGTGTATGTCTGTAACTAGTTAACCATCACTTTCTTCCTTCTGGTAAATTAAATACACAAGCATCTCGTTACTGGTCCAGGTTTCTCCTTTTACAAAGGGCAAAACAAGAGATTGAACAGTATTTGCATAGCTCTGAATTTAGTACCTGAGCAGCAATTATGCTGAGAAAGACAGTCAGCACACTAAGGAAGAAATGTGTGGCAGTTGCTTTGAGGCCTGCCATGAAGTAGACGATCACCATAAATATGACAGGGAGGAAAAGGTCGAGTGGTAGATCACTTGTGGTTCTCGCCAAGAAGTATGCACTGAGCTTGTACATGTCAACTGCACGCTCCTTATTCAACATTGCCCTCTCTTGAGGGAATGTGAAGATTGCAGTAAACACAGGAAAGAAACCCCAAAACACAGCAATGAAAAACAGTAGGCCAGCCTGCACATAAAAATGGCATTGTATTGATTAGTCATATATGGTAAAGTGTAACCAATTGAACTTAATCACTGGAATCAAAAAGCTGGTTGTGTGTGCATACCTGATCCTCTAGACCTTTTAGTGTGCTGGGATCAGAACGCCACCACAATAAACCTAAGATAATGGATGTAGCTATGACCTGGGTGATTCTCATCCAACTCAGATAATCATGTCTCCGTTCCTTGATCCCTCTGCAAAAAGAGGATTGAATATTGCTGCCACCAGGATGTGCCCCACTCTCGCTTCGATGATGTTATAGTTGCCTTCAGATCATCACAAATAGGCAGTGGTGCTAGAAGCTTCTTCTTCTCCTTAAAAGCCACTCGAGTCTCATAGGCATCTACCAAATACTGCAGAACATCATAAATAAATTAATCAATACAGTTAAAACCAATCCATATATCATAACATCAGCACATTGATTTCATGCTTCACCTCATGAACATCTTGTGCTGATGGCCTGTGGTCATTCTTGGAATTACTATTCTCCAAATTGTGATTTTCCATATGCACCTTGTCATCTAATTCTGAAGGGACTGAGACATCATTAGTGTTGCCATTGGCGAGATCCAGTAAAAACTCTGCAGGGTTCATTGCAATAAGCGGGGTGCACCCAATGGACTGGAAGTATGGCATGGCTTCAGATGCCTTCCCAAAGTATAGCAGACTTCCTTTGCCCAGGAGGATAAGCTTGTCGAATTTATGAAACAGCCTGCTAGATGGCTGGTGAATTGTGGTGATTACCGTCTTCCCATCCTGCAGGAATCAACTCAATTAAATATGAACTGAACTGGGGAACGCCAGTAGCGCGGCTGGCCAAGGTCGCTAGTTGCAGCGCTTGGCCGCTCGCGTTCGGGCGCCGCTCGGAGCGAGTTTTTCCCAGCCTGGAACAGTAGGTTCCCAAGATACTGTTGCCTCTCACGCAGATATGCCCCAATGGTCAAGTGACGTGCCCGCCACACAGCTCGGAGTCTGGTGATTTTCGAGTGCCTATCAGCTGCGAGATCGGAGTCTTCTAGGTGTAGTTGTAGGTTTGTTCGTATACAAGGTGGTGTGTGTGGGGTGTGGTGTGTGTGAGGTGTGCGTGTGTGTGGGATGTGTGTGTGTTTGTATCCGAACAGATACTACAGCTGTACTTAGATGAGAGGCCGCAAAAAAAAAAAAAAAAAAAAAAACTGGACTGATGACATCTTATCTGACGTTACTTGTTACTTCAACATCACCTCAGCTATGTCATGAAGAAGTTGAACGATCCTTAAAGCTGTAGTTGAATCCAGCCCAGATGTTGGCTCATCCAGAAACAGTAATGATGGATTGATTAGAATCTCATTTCCAATGCAAACTCTTTTCCTTTCACCCCTGAAACCCCACGTATAAATGATCCTCCAATCATTGTGTCCTGGCACCTTTGAAAGCATAAAATTAAGCTGACTTGCAAGAACAGTAATCAAATTGCAAAAAAAAACGCAGTAAATATAAGATATGAGGTCTACCTTTCAAGACCAAGCTCATATATGATGTCCATTGCCCGCTCTTTCTTTTGTTGTCGTGTCATTGTTCTTGGGAGACGAAGCAGTGCTGCATAAGTCAGTGTCTCCTTCACAGTGAGATGTGTAAAGAGAACATCGTCTTGAGTCACAAATCCTATCCTGCAAGCAAATATGAGTCCAACTATATGTCAACATGAGTACTCACAAGTCACAACTCACGACTCACAACTTCGATATGTACGGGCTCGGCCTCCCGTAGAGCAGGTAGTCAAGGCCATCCGTAATGCAGCGCGTATGGATGACCAGGACTTTTACAAGTTGCTTGTAGCCGTCGTAGCTGAGCCGGGAGCTTAGGCACCTAAGTCGCTGCGTGTTGTCTTTAGTGTGTGAGTAATCAACTTTGTACCTAAGCCCTGAATCAACCTAGCGCTGCCATTGTTGTTTGCTACTTTCTTCTTAATATAACCAAAGCCGGCTTGCCGGATCTTTCAAAAACAACTCACAACTTATGAAGCAACAGTTATCACACTGCAGGACACACCGTCTACACAATTCAGCATAGTACAGCCATGGAGCCAAAAAAATATATATATACTAATTGTCTATGTGCTGCCACAAACTTCCAGGTTCATTTATATTATCTACTCTTTAAACTTCCTAAATTCTCCCTTTTGGAGAAAAGAAACTTGACACATCCATTACTGTCTCTCAAGGCCTCAACTCCTACACTCTACAGAGAACTTAAAAAGCCCCAAAACTATTTCATGTCATCGATCGATATAACACTTTAGTTCCCTCATCTTGTCTCAATATTTTTGAAGACATGGTGAGGCTTCCTTCAGAGCACCTGACAATTATAAGATGTCACATCTCGCATTCTATATTGCAAATGACGTGCTTGTTATACCTTATTAATTAGTCCAACCGGAAGTAGCAAAAACAAATGTTTAGTTAAGAATTAGTGGATCTACTAAAATGATGTCCTTTCTTGGTGTCTCCCCAACAAGGGCCCTGCTGAAGATTGAAGACTAGTAAATCATGGCCTTATCAACAGCAGAACAGCTACAAGTAAAACGACGGACTGGACAATAAGTAGGGGACTGGACAATAAGTAGGCAGGGAGGCAGTCCTTGTAACCAGTAACAGGCTCAGGAGGAGAATCACCCACCATTCATAGGAATGATGGTTCTAAGAATCTGACTTTTCAGGAGACGTTGACATCTGAACACATAACAGCCGCAAGGGCTCAGCCGCTAACCAGAGTTGGCTACGGAAATCTGTCGAACAGGTTGCAGGCACGGGGCCACACGGGGATTGGTAACATACCATACGCTGCTAGCCAGGACATCACTGATTAGTTAGTGGCTCTTACTGATTGGATCGGCGAAGAATCAACTCTGGATCTCAGCCGCTGAATCCATGGCCATGACCATGAAGTAGCGCTGATAGTTTGGGCGCTGGGATTGGGCCACCGAGGCACCCTCGTCCCATCCATCATACAGAACTACAGATGGTAATGGCGACAGGCGAGTCGCAGCCGAACATGAGACTGAGAGGGCGCGGGTTCTCCGGTCGTGTGGCGTGTAGGGGACACGAAGGATCGGAGCACCAGCACCGTGCTACGGACGGTGAAACAGTCTGTGATTCTGGAGGTGGAGGAGAGGCGAGGCCGCGAGGGGGGGGTGAGGGGTGGCTGCCTCGGGTGACTGTGAGGCGTGGCGCCTGGCGACATGCCGACAAAGGGAAGGAGGGCTGGCCACGCTGAACAAGCCGACGAGAAAGACCTAGCCCACGAACAGCAGGCCCGTGTAAGGAGATTGGGCCGTAAAACAAGAACCCGTTTTGGGCCAGTTCTTCTGCTGGGCTAGAGGAGGCGAAAACGACAAGGGAAAACACTGTCAGGTCAATTTCACCGGACATTGTTTTTCTGTACAGACACAACATGAGCGACGACTCCTGACTCCTGAGTCCTGTGGCTGAGTCATGCACTCAAAGCGAAAAGTTGCATGAACAGTGAAGCCATCATGCATGATGAACAGTGAACAGAACCAGCAGCAGGATAACCGTGAACAGCCATGGCTGTCTATCTAGCTAAGCTGCGCTTTTAACTGCTGCTATAGCCATAGACAAGCACAGGCACACGCGTGCATGCATGGTGTCCACCTGTAGCCGCGAGGAACACCTCATCGGCGACCGATGGCCCCACTTAACTTAACGGAAAGCTACTGACCACACAATTAATTAATTAAAAATAAGTATAACTCTGCCCCAGAGAAATTAATTAATTAACCAATTATTCATGAGCCTTAAATCAGCTGGATGAAGAGTCGAGTCGTGTCGTGTCGTGTCGTGTCATGGAGGACACGGCAGCATATGCTGCATGCAGGTAGGTAGCTACAGCTAGTAGCAGGTTACCTGCGCTTGAGGGACTTGCTGAAGGGCTCGTCGTTGTAGGAGATGCATCCCTCGACGGTGCCGCTGCCGGCCCTCCCACCCAGGATGCTCAGCAGCGTCGTCTTGCCGCTGCCGGACGGGCCCATCAGCGCCAGCACCTCGCCGGGGGACGCCGACCCGGATATCCCTCCCAGGATCTCCCGCGCCGAGCCCTTCTTCCCCGCCACCCTGTACTTCACCTCAGCAAACTGCATGCATGCACATGCACACCGGCCGCCACTGAGATGATACGAAGCTTTCCCGCTGCAACATGTATGTATGCATGGTGGTGTTTTTTACCTTGAGGTATATCGGCAAGGTCGGCTCTGTCATCAGCTTCTTGCGCCGCGTGCCGGCCTCGATGTCGTCCATGGCTGCCGCCAGCCGGGCATGCATGCATATATGCAACCGTTGTTAGATTGAACGAGCTAGCTAGCTTCGGATGGACGACTGATATATAAGAAATGGTACGGTGGTGCGTACTATACGTACGGTTCTCGTCGTCGTCGTCGCTGAAGGGCTGTGGGTCAGCGGAGCACATGTGTTGGAGCGGCGGGGTGAATCCGGTGAAGGTGAAGGAGAAGCCGAGGCTGGCGCTGGAGGCGCGGCTGAGCGCGGCGCCACTGCCGACGAGGTCCTCGACGTCGAGCTTCAGCTGCGCGCTCCGGGACTTGCGGATGTGGGTCTTGTTGTTGTCGCCGCCGACCGACGCGGACCGCCGCTTCCTCCCGAAGCTGGACTTGCGCGACAGGCTGGTGCTGGTGGTCGCGTCCGCCGGCATGCTCAGCACCGTCTCCGCCGATGGCGTCCGGCTCAGCGACTGTGATGGCACCAGCTGTTCCGACTTGGTCCGACCGATCCCTCCTCCTCCGCTGACGCCGCCGACGCCCGTTGTTGCGGCGGCGTCCGCCATCGGCTTCTCCATTATCGACTCCATCGTCGTCGTCGTCACCTAGCTGCTCTGTACGTCTACGGCTACATACAACTGCAGCTGTAGCTTTTGCACGGGCGGGGCGATATATACGTCTGAGACTGCCAGGGACAGACAGACCCGGCCGCGCGGAAGCGACTAGTAGACTAGCTAGATAGACATAGACGCAGGTAGGGAGGGAGGCCGAGCGCGAGGAGGAGAGGAGGCGATGGAGCTGTGGCGGTGGCGAGAGCGACGGCGGAGACGACGGAGGGGCAGGGTTTGGCCAGCGCGGCGCGAGCGTGACGGGTGACCCGCGGCGCGCGCATTGATGGCGCGGGGATTGGAAAGTGGCCGGGCTCGGGCTGGGGCTGCCACCCTCCACATACGCCGGCCTCACGACGACGTATCGCGCAGGGCATTGCATCTGCGGCTGGCGGTGGCGGTGGCGGGTCCGGTCCAGCGATAGGGATCGTGCCGCCGCGCTCTCCATCGCTTCCGCCATCCAGCCACCCACCTGGAGGGTTCCTGGCTTCAACTCTCAATCTCCCTCCCGCACCGGCTCGTCCTCTCGCCGACCGCCCGGCCTCATCAATTTGGACCTGGATATATTTTTTGCGCATGCAATGCAATCATTTCGTTTGCTGGTCGATAAACGAAATAACTGATTGGTGCAATTCTCCAAATAACTGAATGTTGCAATGCTGACTGCAGAGGTGGAGTATGTCGTTGCCGAATTCAAATTGAACAGGTTCTCGTCCAGTTCAGAATGCAGGGACGGAATTAATTCGCACAAAATCGTTCGATTTCGGCCTCGAAAACAATGGGCGCGTGTCTGTTTATTTGTCAAAGGATCTTCCACGGGAAAAATCTTTGGGGATTCATTCATTCCGATCCTCCGCCGTCCGCTCTGCGGCTGGCATCGTCATATGCACAAGAATTAATTGCACGCGCCTACGGATGGCAACTCTGTCTGAGGCTCTGAGCTCCGACTCCGATCCGATGGCTCGCAACGCCTCGCCACCGTGCGACGACGACAGAGACACGACACGAGCTGCGCACACCTCTTCGTTCTGTCCTGCTGCTTTCCGGTTTCCATTTCCACACAAGACACAGCACAGTAACCAGTCAATCGCTCGTTCATCCATCACTCAAACGTTCGGCCAAGGTGGAGTACGCCCATGGCAGCTAGTTGGTTGCTGATAGCAGAGCCGAGCACTGTTGCATGAATGCAGCCTTTGTGGCAGGGGTTGCGGCGAGGCACCAGTGGGGGTGGACTGCATGCGCTCGGAGCGGCGAGCCAGTCTTTTCGTGTGAAATGCATCGCGGGAGCTCGTGTGAAATGCATCGCGGGAGATGGGAGTCCGGCAAGAGAGGCCGCGATAGGCCTGCTAATGAGGCGGGGTTGAACGGGTATTTTGGGGCGGGTTTTTAATACGGGTACTATCGGGGGGCGGGTGGAAACGGGTGACACCGTGAAACGGGTTGGAGCGGGTTGGGTTGACGACACAAACGGGTTGGGACGGGTTGGGGCTCTATGGTCATAGATCGGCGCAAAAAGTCATATATCATCCTCTCCGCGTGACTTCGGGTTGGGGCGGGTTGGGGGCATTGAGCCGACGGGCGGGCGGGGCAGGTGGTAGTTAGGGTTTTTAAAATATGGCTTGGGGCAGGTTTAAACCCGTCAGCAGTCCCTAGGCCGCGAGATGGGAGACCTGACCGGAGATGGCATCGGCATGCCGTTGGATCCTGTCCTTACACTGTGTGTGTGCCCCCATTATGGTGAGGTGAAGGTGATCGAGCAACAACGGACAGTCATGCACGGAACGGGAGGGAACAGGCCACCCGTTGCAGAGGACCAAAGACCTGTCAGCCGACGCTCTGCTGCAAGTTGGCAGAAATTTTCGTCCCGAAATGGTGGAGACCAACTGCACGGCTGCACCAGATCGGGAGAGGCAGCTGGGAAGGAAGAAACAATATGATGGTTCAAGTTAATTTGTGCATTCAACGAGACAATCAAGCAGGTTCACAACACTCAAAAAGCTGAGGCATCCAGTACAATGTGCATGCCATGCCTACCAAGTACAACAAATAAAATGTTTTTTTACCGAGCCAGAGCATGGCATTATCGACCTGGACCTTCACGGCCTCAACACCTGTGAATGTCAACACATGTAAGCAATGACTTGTATTGCAACAAAATATCGACCTACTGGACCTTCTCGGCCTAAGCGGCATATAACTTTTGCTTCAAACTAAGAGCCTGTTCGGGCCGGGTATGCAGGCCGGCCGATCTTATGAGAGAAAATCACCGGGCGGGGCCGATCTTTGAGAGAGAAAATATCTGGACCCGGGTGGTGATAAGCCAGCGAAACAGGCCCTAACATTTAATGTCACCATGCGTTGAGGCCGCCCTTATTTGTTGCTTGTTGGAATCTCTTCTCTGAACTAGAGTGACTCCAAGCCAAGCTCTTCTTTGTTCAGCAACTTGAGCTAGATTCCTTTGGAGATGAGTGGAGATATTGACTACATTAACGAGGATAAGCGAGGAGAGGTTCCAACTATCTCAAAGTCAATGGCATGTAGATCCAATAAGAAAGCACCGCGTGCAGAGTTGTAGTGTTTCCTTGTCGTTACCTTGGTGTACCACTGTCATTGTTCAGGCTGAAACGGACAGATGAGCAACCACTGATTGACAAGGTAGCGGCGAGGATCCCAGGATGGAAGGGGCGACCTCAATGCGGCCGGGAGAACTACATTGGTACAATCAACTTTGTCGGCTATACCTGTCCATATGTCCATAGTCCTTTTGCTTGTCGCCATGGGATATTGGATCAATCGATCAGCTATGTAGAGGATTTATATTGAGGGGGTGAAATCTCATGTTTGGTTTTGAAAATTGATGACACACTTGTGGACTAATCCTTTGATCTAAGTGTGTGACTTAAGAAAGGATTAGGTGGATGACAAGGAGCATGATGATCATGAACATGGACAATGTCGGTGGACTTGATGGATCGTCAAGCTCGGTGATCGACTTGAGAGGAACCCGGGAGATCAAGGCAAAGGTATACTTGATAGTGTTTTCCTTTCGGTGATCAAGACACGATAGAGCGTGTGATCACATTATAGGATAGATAGCCGTCTATCAAGAGGGGATGCCGCGACAATCCTTGCATGAAGTGCTTCTAGGTCCAATTGACTTGCATATTGCATTTAGGACATGAGAGCACTAACTTCGATCTTGCCTAACATCTCGACGTGCTAACATTGGTGATAACGTGGTCATCTTGGACGTGTTGGCAACCCATGGCAAGAGGCTTAAGCAAGTTTGAAGCAAAGAGCAAAGAGCAAAGAGCACTAAATTCAAAAATGTTTTTAATGTATGTGTGGCACCACTATAGCTTTGAATGGTTTTATGAACTAGTGGTGGCATATGACATGTTTATGTGCTTGCAATCCTAGTGTCAACTCTAGATAATGCGCTATTGATGTGTATTCTAACATGGTGCAAGATAACCCTTATGCATATTGTTGACACATGTTAACGTATACTTTTAATTGTCAACTAAACATGGAAAATGACTAAAATATAATTAGATAACCTTATTAGGGGTTTCTACTAACGATTTCCATGAGTTTTGGTAAAGTTGTGATTTGCGGGGGACTTAACAGAAAACAAGCAGAGTTCGCGAGCAATACGACTACGCATAACGCAACATAATCCAACTCCGAACAAAGTCTAGAAGGTTCCGAGTACACCCGACGTCAAAGAGTCCCAACACCCGAAAATACATCATCTAGAAGACTCCGTAAGCCACGACGCACCGCGGGACCCGGGTGGGACCCACCCCAGGCCGACCGCCTAATATTCGAGCCGACCGCCCGGCCCCTCGCCAAGTCATCTCCACTTCCGAAGCTTCTCCAACCGCCTCTAAGACACAATCTAATCCGCTCGTTTAATGTCGGTTTGATCCGAGGGCGACGGTGGAAGTACGAGTTGTATCTAGATCCAACACCGGTACCTCCTCCCGACTATCTAAGCAAGCCCCCGTGCCCCTAATCTCGAGATCATCTCATACATCAATCTCATATCTCATCGGATGGAGGCACGACGCCCGGAGGATTAGATTAGACGGCTACAATGTAATAGAATAGATCTAGTAGAGAGTTAGGGAGAGCGGAACTGCGTTCCCTTCTCGAGAAGTCTTCGGCGTTCTCGGTATATCTTTGTATCTCAACTCTATTAGACTTTATGCCATAATTAGATCTATCTTTTCTAGTACTTTTATGCCTTTCATGATTATTGATTAGAATATAGTTGTTATATAATTGCATGGGATCTTCGCCGTATTGAGTGCTCGGTTATTCATGATGATTAGAGTAGTAATTAATAGTGTGGACATGATGTCTAGACTAGAGGTTACCTTAGATTGCACCCAAATCCCACGGATAGTTGTGGTAGCCCTAGGTGGTGACAACCCTAACGGCCGACGTATTCCACCACGTTCGGATTGGTAGTGTAGGACCGTAGGTCGGAGCTTCCTAGCCCCCTTCTCATCCCTTTCCGCGGCTAGTGTTCTGATGTCCCCAAGTGTTCTTTTATGATCGCTATACCTTTTCATGCCTTAGTTAGTCAAGAACCAAAGTACTAGAGAAGTATTCAGAACCTAGATCTCTCCCGTTGTCCTCTCGACCTAGCTATCTATTCTATATTATAATATTCTCCCCGGTTAAGTGCTATTAATTATCATTCATATCATATACATTATTTACCCCCTCACTTTAGTTTAGTTGGTATATTAAGTTAGTAGATACATGATTTTGATTTATCATAGTCTTTACCCTTGCTTCCCCGTGGAAAATATAAATAACGATACTGAATACTCCCGGGTAAAAGCTACAATGGTATATATATTTCTCGTGGCGCTATGAACCCTTTATATTCTTTTTTGCACTTAATAAATACCAACAAGCTTTTTTTTTGCCGTTCTTGGGAAGCAATTGGCGAAAGATTTTGATAATGATCTTGATATCTGCTAATTTAGTGTATTAACTAGCTTTAGTAGGATTACCCTTGCTCTGTTGAGTGTGGAATAGACAGGATATCACTATATATCCCTACATTATGAGCATATGATTATTTTTTCCTTCGGATATTCTTGTCACCCGACCATGCCAGGGGTTGGAGTAAAGAAGAACGAAGGATGACAATATAAGGTATGTCCAACCAGTCATTATGCAACATTGAATTACATACATAGAAACATTTATTGTCATGTTGCTACACTAGCTTGGTTATCTTTACCTTTATGCATGCTCGATCTGTTAAACACTCATCATGCTCTATCATCTCTGTTTGAAAAAAAAAAAATCTCTGCAATGCTTTCATGCTACCGTTGTTTGCTATAGTATGCTTAGGTTTTGAAGTATTTTCATACACCTTTTAGATTAAGCGAGGGTGCTCAGTTTAAATTGTTTTCATGGCTCGAAAGTTAAACATGGTGTTTAGTTTGATTCCTGAAACCATAAGGTGTGGTGATCTTTCTTCTAAAGGCTTTTTAAATTAAGCGCGGTGCTTAGGTTAGAACGCCTTCCTAAATCAAATTAGACGTGGTGTCTAGGTTGACTTTTGAACCATAGTACACTATAGTAGATGCTGGTATATCTTTTTGGACTGGGGAGGTCGAGATGAACTCACTAGAGATTGAGCAAGACATGTGAGACATGACTTATGGATAAAAGAATTCCCGATAAGCGAAAAAAAAAGAAGAAGAACAAGAGTGACACAAGACAAAATTCACAATCGTAATCACTCACTTTCGAAGGAGGAATTCATGGGTGATGGAAGCATCAAGGAGGGAGGCCAATTCCATTGAAGATAAGTAAGCCATCCTCTTCCTCCTGACATGCACCTGTCACTCCACATGCCACTCAAGAAGAAGATTAGAACCATCATAAGGTGTAATAGCGCCATCATATTCCAATAATAAAGGTAACACCTTGAGGTAAGTTGTCATTAATTCCTCTTTACTATGGCATTTTCATAAATGAAAAGTCAAACATGCTAGAGTTATAGTTTCACATGATTCAATCTTGTTAACTCGACATGTTAGCTTTTAAAACTGTTTCTAGCATCACTTTCTTGTTCGCTCATTATTTTTCTAAAAATATTTACATGCTAGATTTATCTTCTCGATCTTACCACCCTTGTGATAAATGAACTTATACATTATCTTTATCTTGTTCAATGTGCCCACAAGGTTAGAATAGAAGTAAATAAAATTTTGGTTCTGATGGTGTTTTCCCACCAACAGAGCCCATGCACTTGATCTCTACCTTGTCTTTTGCAAGCGGGACTCACTTTGCGCAAACAAGAGGAGAAGTCTTACTTCCCCAATTCCTACAAGTGGAAGTCCCCGACTTACAAATATGCACACTAAACAAGAACCCTTTATATTCTTTTTGCACTTAATAAATACCAACACATATGAGGTGTGAAAAAGCTTGTCCTTGGTTCAAACTTGAATACATGGAAAGGCAAGTAATCTAGATGAGACCACATGTGATACTTTGATTGACTTGATTTCTCTCATTTACACCTTTTTGGTGATTGTTGACAAAAGGGGAGAAATAAGTCACAAAGATGTTGGAAAGGATCACACAAATAAGGGGAGCAAGCTCATAAACTATTTGTGCATTTGTATGTGCATGATCATAATGTGTGACGTTGCATTGGCAATTTAAATTCAATATACATGATTGCTTGGTGTATGCTAGTTTTTGAAAATTGATTGGTGTATTGACCAACTAGCATGCATAGGATGTATCTAGACAAAGCTCACATTTTAGCCTATAATGTTGATCTCATGGGGTATGTTGAGTTTTTGATGAATGTCTAGATACATGATGCTAAGGACTCCGATGGTTTCACGCTTCAAAGGTCCAAATTCTAGAACCTTAGCATCTCTTTTGGTATTAGTATCTCTTCCCAAGATTTCTATCCATACATATGTGCCAACTTGATCCAAACACATGGAAGCACATATGTAGGGAGAGCTACTACTACCAAAACCGAACCTTGAAATGATTGTCCATCTCTTGATTCATGATCAAAACTCTATGGGCAAGCAATTCAAGTTTAATTGAATTTTATTCCAATTCTTTGTGAGTTTGGTTGTCATCAATTACCAAAAAGGGGGAGATTGAAATCTCATGTTTGGTTTTGGAAATTGATGACACACTTTGTGGACTAATCCTTTGATCTAAGTGTGTGACTTAAGAAAGGATTAGGTGGATGACAAGGAGCATGGTGATCATGAACATGGACAATGTCGGTGGACTTGATGGATCGTCAAGCTCGGTGATCGACTTGAGAGGAACCCGGGAGATCAAGGCAAAGGTATACTTGATAGGGTTTTTCTTTCGGTGATCAAGACACGATAGAGCATGTGATCACATTATAGGATAGATAGCCGACTATCAAGAGGGGATGCCGCGACAATCCTTGCATGAACCGCTTCTAGGTCCAATTGACTTGCATATTGCATTTAGGACATGAGAGCACTATTCTTGCCTAACATCTCGACGTGCTAACATTGGTGATAACATGGTCATCTTGGACGTGTTGGCGACCCATGGCAAGAGGCGAAGCAAGTTTCAAGCAAAGAGCAAAGAAAAAGAAGAAGATGCAAATGTTTCAGGGCGACCGGACGCCGGGCGAAGGATCGGACGCACCGACGGTGGGTTCGGCGCAGAGCCCCCTGCAGGCTGGTTTTGGCCGGACGCAGGGACCGGACCCTGACCGGACGCTTCCGGTGCCCGACCGGAAGCATCGACCGGACGCGCGGAGGAGGGCGCCACCGTGGGCCCGACCCTTGTCGGTAGCGACATCGAGCGATGGACCGGACGCTGACCGGACCCGGCGGTGGTTCCGGTCGGTGGTCCGGCCACACCTCGAAAAAGTGCAAATTTTGAAGGCAACGGCTCTTTCTCGAGGGGTCTCTATATATACTTGTTTGGCTGGTATTTGGAGCCCTCTCTTGCACATTTGAACACTCTAACTTGCTTGTGAGCATTTGAGACTCCTCTCCACTCATCTCTCCATCCATAATTCGTATTCTTGGTGAGATTGAGAGTGATAGAAGTGCATTGCATTGGTGATTGCATCTAGAGGCACTTCATTCTTGGAGAAGCCGCGAGATTCTTGTTATCTTGGGAATTTGCCCGGTTCCCTAGTGGCTTGGAGCAAGAGGCGGTGTTGAGCTCAAGTAGAGCTTGTTTGAGGCCACACCGGTGGTGATTGTGAGGAGTCGTTCCTTACCCCGCGGGAGATTCGCAAAAGGAGCACTAGTGGATTGCTCGTGGCTTGTTGGACCCTCTCTTGTGATCGTTGCTTGAGCGCCCATAGGGGTTTTGGCACCGGCCATTAAGCTTAGCACACGTCAAGTGAGTGTGTCGCCACAACGAGGACTTAGCGTGCCGGTAAGCACGTGAACCTCGGTAAAAAAATCATCGTGTCTATTGTCTTGAGCTCGTTGGAGATTTCTCATTGTACACGGTGATTGGGTACATCCTCTACACTCCGCGGTGGTATTGTTTTCTAGTCTCTTTGCATTACTTTCACTAGTATACTTGTGTAGCCTTGCTTAGCTTGTGTAGTTTGTGTAGTTTGTTTAGCTCCTAGTGTTGAGAATAGTTAGAATTGCTTGTTCACCTAGGAGTAATCTAGTGACTTAGCCCTTGTGTGACCCTAGAGACTTTAGATATATCTTGCTTAACTTGTGGCTTGCATAGATAGTGTGTAGCACCGCTTATTTAGCTTCGCCATCTTATTTACTAATCCGGGTGCTTAGTGTTGTTGCAAGAATTTTTAATAGGCTATTCACCCCCCCTCTAGCCATTAGGACCTTTCGGGGGGGGGGTTGACTTCGCCGCTGGTGGTCAGTGCAAGGTCACCTGACCTTGGTGTGCACTCCAAGTGAAATCTCATGTTTGGTTTTGGAAATTGATGACGACACTTGTGGACTAATCCTTTGCTCTAAGTGTATGATATGAGAAAGGATTAGGTGGATGACAAGGAGCATGATGATCATGAACATGGACGATGATGGTGGACATGATGGATCGTCAAGCTCGGTGATCGGCTTGAGAGATACCCGGAGATCAAGGCAAAGGTATACTTGATAGGGTTTTCCTTTTTAGTGATCAAGACACGCGATAGAGCGTGTGATCACATTATAGGATAGATAGCCGACTATCAAGAGGGAATGCCGCGACAATCCTCGCATGAAGTGCTTCTAGGTCCGATTGACTTGCATATTGCATTTAGGACATGAGAGCACTAACTTCGATCTTGCCTAACATCTCGACGCGCTAACATTGGTGATAACGTGGTCATCTTGACGTGTTGGCAACATATGACAAGAGGCGAAATAAGTTTGAAGCAAAGAGCAAAAAGAAAAATTGAAGAAGCCGCCGTTTCCGGTGACCGGACGCTGGCGGGCGACGGCGGACGACGCGACCGGCCCGGCGGGTTCGTCAAGCGGCTCGCGTAGAGCTCATAGGGGCCACATTTGCCGGACGCCGCCGATCGGCAGGCAGACCGACGCTTCCGGCCGCGGACCGAACCTCCGACCGGACGCACGGGGAAGGGTGCCACCGGGGCCCAACCCTTGTCCGCTGTGACCGGACCCTCGTGGACCGGACTCGCGGCGACCCCACCCGGTGGTTCCGGTCGGTGCGCCCGGCCACCCCGCAGAGAGCAAATTTTTTGGAGCAACGGCTCCATTTCGAGAGGAGCCATATATATACTTGGTTGGTTGGTTCCTTAGGCTCTCTCTTGCACATTTGAAGCTTCCAACTTGCTAGTGAGCATTTGTGATTGATCTCCACTCATCTCTCCATCCATTAACTCGAATTCTTGGTGAGATTGAGAGTGATAGAAGAGCATTGCATTGCTTGGTTGCATCTAGAGCACTTCATCCTTGGAGAAGCCGTGGGATTCTTGTTATCTTGGGAATTTGCCCCTTCCTAGCGGCTTGGAGCAAGAGGCGGTGTTGAGCTCGATTGGAGCTTGTTCGAGGCCACACCGGTGGTGATTGTGAGGGGTCGTTCCTTACCCCGCGGGAGATCGCGAAAGGAGTACTAGTAGATTGCTCGTGGCTTGTTGGACCCTCTCTTGTGATCGGTTGCTTGAGCTCCCACCGGGGATTTGGCATTGGCCATTAAGCTTAGCATCCGTCAAGTGAGTGTGTCGCCACAACGGGGAGTAAGCGTCTTGCAGGCAAGCACGTGAACCTCGTGAAAAATCATCGTGTCACTTGTTCTTGCTCGTTGGAGATTTCTTGGTGATCACGGTGATTGGCAACAACCTCGACACTACACCGGTGGTATTGTATTCTAGCACCTCTTTGCATTACTTTGGTAGTATATTTGTTAGGGTGCTTAGTTGAGTAGTTTGCTTAGGCTTGTTAGCTCCTAGTGGTAGAATTAGTTAGAATTGCTTGTCCACCTAGGAGTAACTTAGCAACCTAGCCTTTGTGTGTGATTAGAGATATTTGACTTGATAGAATTGCTAGGAGGCTTGCGTAATTAGCTCGAAGCATTAGCATTTGTGCTACGCCGTCTTATTTACTAACCGCCTTGCTTAGTGTTGTTTGTAGAATTTTTAATAGGCTATTCACCCCCCCTTGTAGCCATTAGGACCTTTCACCAAGGTGCTCAGTGGACTGGGCGTGGTCGATCTTCAAAAGATGGGCATCGCTTTGCGCTGCGCGTAAAGGTCTAGCAGATCGCTTGCGACGGTGTCGGGATCGTGGACGGACGAGAAGGAAGTCCTTGCTCTAGGCAATGGCGAGTCCATCTTCTTTTGACTGATCATTGGCTTGATGGGGACAACATTCAGTCCATCGCCACGCGACAATGGTGTTTGGCGGCGGTTGGGGCAAGAAAGAGGCGGGGGCGGTGGCGGAATCCTTGCTTGGATAACAAATGGGTGTGTCACATCACCAAGGCGCCCACTATGCAGCAAATCGTAGAGTTCCTCAACCTCTTTGACATTCTTGAGCAAGTCCAGCTTGCACCCCGACCGGACACGTTCTCCTAGAGCTTAACTGAAAGCCAAAGCTATTCGGCGGCATCTGCATACAGAGCAATGTTCATGGGGTCTTCTCCTCCTATTAGAGCTTCACATCTTTGGAAAACTGCGGCGCCGCCTCGTGTGCGCTTCTTCTTCTGGCTTGTGATGCATGGCCAATGTTGGACAGCTCATCGTCGGTTCCGTCATGGTTTGCAAGCGTCGAACACGTGCGTTCTATGTGATTAAGAATCACAAAAAATTGACCATATTCCTCTGGGTTGTAGCTCTAGCAAGGAGAGGTCCGGAACACTTGTCTTCGTCGGCTCCTTCTACCCATGGTGTTACCATCTCTCGAGGAGAAAGCATTGGCTTTGTGGCTGAGAGCAAGAAAACATGTTTGCAAGGCTAGGCATCGGGGATTTGATCAATTTGTCTTCCAAACCGGTGGATGCTTTGGAAAGAAAGGAACGCTCGGACGTTCAATGGACGAGCAACAACGGCGCCAACGTTGGCTCTTATGATCATGGATGAAGCCCTATCTTAGGCATCTGCGGAGTTCAAGCAGCTAGTGTGTCTTCTAGCTATTCTTTCATGTGTTTTTATGTAATCATTCAAGTCTTAGTGTGCGGTGGTAACCTTGGTTACGGCTCTATTATCAGCTACTTTGTTTCTATCTGTTTAATGAAAAATGCACCAACCTGTTATTAGCTACTTTGTTTCGATCTGTTTAATGAAAAAAAAACGCTTCAGCGTGATCGAAAAAAAATATATTAAAAAAAACTAAATTGGTAACATTTAGCTTTTTTAGCCAATTGAACTTGAAACTGAACATTCCCCGTCGGTAGCAACACACGCGATATGTAAGTATCAAATACACTAAAAAGATTTGTCAGAAAAAAAAAGGAAAATGGTCGTCATACATGATCAGTCTCGAAATAATCTTGGGCTCCATTTGAATCTATTGAAATTGAATTAATTTTATTAATCATAAGTTATATAAGATAAATATGATTGTATATGGATTATATTTCTATAGTATGTTGTCTATACGAGAGACATACTTATTTTGTTGCATACGTGAACTTTGGAAAGTGCTCAAATGTCAGATTCTAAGTCAAATAGCCTACCTTATTAAAATAGATTTTAATTCCTTTAAATGAAATGACCCAAATAACTCCTTAGCATAAATCACTGAGAGCAAGATTAATGGTTTCGACCGCTGGCAGGCGTCTCGCGCTCCATCTCACCTAAAGCTGCCACGCCGGTGGTGGCGGGCTCCATCTTAATTAATGTTATTAGTGGTCTAGTAGCCAATCGCAGGCAAAACAACAAATAAGACTGAGCCAATCCAGAGCGAATCATTCGTTTTCAGCCGGCGTTTGGCGAGACGCCCTCTTTACTCTCTCTCTCTCTCTCTCTCTACTCTCTCTCCACCAGAAATGTTTTTTTTTTCCTACATGTACACCTAGTCACCAGCTGATGTAAGCTTATAATACTTGCTGTGAGTGAAGAAGCCCTCTTCAAAACAATCGCTTAAAAAATGGTACACCACCTTTTGAAATGGAAAAGATTCCGACACACTCCCTCATCATAGTCATATAGATGGGTATTTAATTAGCACTCCAACAATTTATTATAGTTTCATTCTTTTTAAAAACAAAATCTATATCTTCTATACATAAATATATGCTCATAATTAAAACACGTTGTGTGCTCAGCTAGGGTATACTTCTAGACCTAAAAAGTACCACAAACTTATAAAATTTTGGAAGAATCGTGGAAATAAGGTATTACTAGTTAAATACCCATGCGTTTAGCTACGGGGTAACTAAATTTTAGATAAAAACATGGATCGCACCGATAACCACCACAATATGTCATAAGGGCAACAGCAATGTATTTTACCCATACTGGTAGTAAGGTGGGGCCAATGGTCAGTAGGCATTTAACTAAATTTCATTCCCACAGTGTGTAGGTAATAAGGTGGGTCTCATTCTTATTAAACAAAACAAACCTATGTCCTTGTATCGAGCACATGTACAGCCATCTCAGACTTTCATCAGAGCATCGCACGGTCCTGGCAGAGAAATCAATTTTTACTCCTTCCCTGGTAGTAGTGTTGTTCCTAGTAGTAACTATTACCGATATCTACTACCACCTGCATAATGTATCCTACCACCGCAACCTGCTACTCCCCTTCTTACCCCCCATTGTGGACGCCCTAACGGACATTGTAAACAATACCAAGTGTAGCGAGGGATGTTGATTAATTGACATCAAACGTTGAGGATATACACCATGCACAAGTAGCTGCATATACAGATCGAGAATGTAAAATGTACAAATGATTTGTACATATAACACCTCCATGTAGAGTTTGATAAACAATTTGGGAGTACCTACGAATATCAACAAATATGGCGTTAGTTAAATAATATTTGTACAATATAAATTGAATTAAAAATACATTGTAAGTATTAGTGTATTACCTCGCCTATTGCGTTAGAACCTCCTTCCATACAATATTCTTCGTGAAAATTCCATCAACTAGCTGGAGTCGCCTTATCCTTACCTTTTTTTCCTTGTTGCATTTCTTTTTTTTTTTTTCAACGCCATTCTTTCTAGCATTTTTCTTCTCCAACTTTTGGCCTCCTCCTCCCGTGCTTTGCATCCCAAGCAGAGGGCGAGGATCTTGATATTTGCTCTTGACGTGGCTCTAGACATCGCAACATACAACCGTGAGAGAACACCGGTCGGGCGCATACACACCCACGTTCGGGATGGTTTGGCCCCGTGACTTGTTGATAGTCATGGCGAAGCTCAACCCGATAGGAAATCTGCTTCCTCTTAAACTCGAACGGGAACATCTCATCGACGGGGCACGGGGTATTCGAGGAAGGAATACCCGCTTCCCAAAGATGCTTTGCCCAACCACGATTTTCGCGTTGATTGTATTTCTTGAGAACCCCCCGCACCAGCAGCCTTATACCGCTGCACGCGGCCCATTGGCGGGATCAATATTCGAAGCAAGATGACAGGACACCCGAGCTTGAGCTTCAAGACGTGTGGAGGCAACCCGCTAGGGTTGAGACTGATAGGAACTCTACTTGGATAGTAGTTATGTGGATCATCTACGGCGAGAGTCAAAACCGCGTGATACACCATCTCGCCACCCCGAACATATCAATCATTTTCATATTGATCGGTCCACCCAATCGTTACGTGTAGATAAAATCGCTCTGGTGGTGATGTAGTTTTTATTCGCCATGTTTGCGTTTAGGTCTGGAAAGATGATGTCGATCAATGTGCGAAGATCCTTCTCAGCATCGCCAGAGTACGAACCACGGATCTCTTCCCGAATCCGTACATCGTCATCACCGTAAACCTCCTCCGTTCCATTACCAATGCGCAAATGAATAATCTCGCAAAACCACCGTCACTCTGAGCCCTCATGTTGCGGACGAGCTTTAGGTGGCGCATGGATTCCCAAAGATGAGAGCTTCGAGAGAAGCTCGACTATTTGAGCCCCTGGATCCTTTTCGCACAACAGGAGGAGGACCCACGAAATCCCCCAAAGACAACCGTCTTCCCACCAAACGTAAGGTCCGACCGGCTCATTGTATCTCGTGAGGTTCTTGTCTAGTGCTTCCACGCTTTGCCTCCTTGTCATAGATGCCTCGTCCCATATTATGAGAGCCGCTTGACATAGCAACTTGGGCGTACCATCTTGTTTAGTGAATTTGCATCCATCGCCATCTTTAGCACCGAGAGGTATCATGAAGCGCGAGTGGCTTGTCCTCCCACCGGCAATATGGATGCTGCAACTCCGATGTTGCCGTAGCCCGACAATCTTTTCCCGGCTACGTAGTTTTCGATAAGTGCCCTATACAAAAATGTCTTTCCCCTACATCGCCCGTCCATCCACAAAGAACATCCCGCCCTTTTTGCTTTGTTGACATCGGCCATTATCTCATCGTAAGCGGACCTTTGCTCATTTGTTGAGTGAGTCGCACAATCATGAATTCAAAAAACTCCATCAAATTAACCTTTTTTTATGATATTGTTCACGGCGTTTTCTATTTTTTTTCACTTCTTTCTTCCGGAGTCATTGCTACCAATCGTGCCTTTTCCCTTGCACTTCTTACCATGTTGGCAACAATCGTGTTTTCCTTGTTTGATCCAACCTCATCACATGTTTAGGAAATAATCAAATAATAAATGACAATTGCATCTATCGGATCAATGGATTCATTCGCATTTTGAATGTTAAAATTTGTTTGCAATGGACCTCTCGACCCAGCCAGATAGTGCGGTTTCCCCTTTGTTTGATGATACTTTTCCCTAACTCTTTTATTCTTTTTATCCTTTTCTTCTCGAGTCATTGCTGCATATCGTGCCTTTTCTCTTTCCCTTTTACGCTGAACACGTTCATCCACTTGTGCTGTGAATTTGATGCTTTGCTTGGTCACTGTTTAACAAAATAGAAGTTTTTTGAAATGGACTTAATCACCACGCATATGGACATGAATATAAACAATTACCTGCAGGGACAGTGTTTGTCAAATCTCGAAATGCTCTATGACCTTCATTATGTTTCTTAGGTTCCATTGTCATCAAACTGTGAATTTAATCTCTACACTAAAAACACATGGATAGTTCAATAAGATAACAATACTATAAAAGTCCATACCGATCAAGTTGTATGTAGTTCAACCAACAATAGGTTATGTAGTTCAATAAGATTGTCATAGCTGATCAGAGTTGTCATGGACATGGACATGGCCATCTAATCCTCTACAGTAAAAATTAATGTTCTAAAAGTCAAGTTGTTCAATTTCCTCAATGGAATTGTCTCATCAGAGTGGTTCTTATATTTGAACAAATCACAGATAGTGCTCGAATAAGTGAAGCAATATCTGAATTACAAGGAAGCAATGATTACTGTATAGTGCTCGAATAAAGAAAAGACCTGAACACGTAGTACCATTGGTTAAGCATACATGCAAAAGGACACAATGTTATTGCACTGAACCTGCTGCTCCCGTTGAGATGACCGACAATTCCAAGGTGCTGCTTTGTTAGGCTATTTGCTATTTTCGAATTGCTGGGAACCAAAACAGAGGCATCAAGCTGTTCCTGCTATAGTACTGCAAAGAGAAAAATAAATGAGTCAGTCAGACTGGATTTAGACATTGCTTGATCTGTTGTTTTATTATCCATCGCCATTTAAACATTGCTTTATCTCAGTAGTTTCAAGATCCACTATGATCCATCAGTTTCAATATTCAAGGTCCCCTATGATTCCAGTAAATATTCAAGGTCTGCAGACAACCGTACGTTGAAGGTGCAATTCATATAATTTACCCAATATCTCTGAGTGTGCAATTCATATAATTTTATCATATAAAATGAATCCCTGCAACCTCCATGTTTCTAATTTACAAAGCATTACAATTGGACAAATCGATGGTATTTACCAAGAATCTAATCAAGTCCTTCATGTGGAATTCTGAGTTATTTTCACCAAGAATCTAATCACAAATAATCGGTTTGGATAAGAGCTGCATAATCACTGCACTACAACAGATTCCACATTTTTTTTTTTTTTCTGGAGCCAAACGACAATTGTTGCAGTACAACAGATTCCAATTTTTAAATTCATACTCCCGCCGTCCCTTTATGTATGTCGTCCGGGAAGCGTGTCTCATGAGGGAAACACGATTTTCTGTAGACAAACATGTAGGACAGAGGGAGTAGGCCTGAAAAAAGCCTAACTGGATACTGGTAGACTATCAATAAATGCACTCTTAAATATAGGAAAGATGTCCCAGGGAAAACTGAACTCATGTCAAAATCCCACAGATTATATTTTTTTCCTTTGGTTCTTTTCCAATGCCATACAAAACCGCGTGAGGACAAGGTCGGCTGCCATTAACAGCTCGTATCAGGATTGGTGTCCTAGTTTGGAACTGCTCGTGTCACGTTTCATCGGAAGAGAAGGGGTGACATACCTGTATCCTGTTTGACTTTCGTCTCCGTTTTTGCAGCAGCAGGAGGGAGAGCGTCCAGCGGCGGAAGTGATGGAAAGACTCAAGCTGGTGGTGGATTAACTCCATTTAGGGCCTCTTTGGAACAAAGGAATGAAAAACCGGAGGAATAGAAAAAACGCGGAATGGGAGGTGAGTGTTGTGGCAAAAACTAAGGAAAGGAAAAAACACGGGGAAATACATAAGAGGGAGGTGTTTGGAACGCAGGAATTTAAAACACGGGAATTCTAAAGCATATTATGCTTATGACTGAAAAAGGCACTTAACACATAATGATATTGTAAATACATACAATGATGAACTAATACCCGCGTAGTAGATTTCTCAAAAAAAAACCCACGTATTATCATTGATTATTTTATTCTTATATTAATGGGTGGAAAGGCTACCATGAGCTACATATGACAGCATATGCCGGTCTGGATACGTAGTCTCCTACTGTTGATGTGCTGATGCTAATCACCTGCACGCCTCGGGCTTCCGCGACGAGAAGAAAAAAACCACAGCTCAGAGTGGATGTTTTGATTCCTGTGAAATCCTGAAGATGCTACAGTATTCCATAGGAATGTACAGGGTGTTTTCCTTTGTTCCAAACAGCATATTTGCTTTCCTTTCCTCCATTTCAGTTTCCTGCAAAATTCCTACAAAAATCCTGCAATCCAAACGGCCCCTTAATCTGGAAGGGATGGAAAAACATTGCGTCTTGTGTTCGGAGCGGGAAACTCAAATAAATCAACGTTAGGAATGAAAACATGGAGGTTGCAGATCTGAACATGAAAACATTTTTATCTCCAAAGAAAAGACCCGATCAAGTATTTATTCATCTAATCATCTCCACATACCTTATAGTGATGGCAACGCCGCAGCAGGTGTGCTGGTCCTGCTGGTCGAGGTCGAGCAACGCAGGTGTGGGGATGTGGCAGAAACGGCGTCGGTGTGTATCACGGCGGCAGCATTGACGGCGGTGGCTTGACGAGGTCGTCCGGGGAGTAGGATGCTCCTCCGTGTGCTAGGTAGGCCTGAAGGCCGCTCCTCCCTGCACGATAGTCCAGCACCTCACCCGCTGGAGGGGGCCGAGGAGTTTGTGCGTCGCGACGGCAGCGAGTTGGTGAGGTCGTCTGGCGGTTCGCGGTACCGGGCACAGGGCCTCGCCCGTCGCATGCGGCGTTGGTAGTAGGGGCCGGACGGGATGGAACGAAGGAGCCGTGATTTTCTTTTATGTTGCATGAACGGGAGGGGATGGATGGAATCAGGCGTATTGCATGAGGGGATGGAGGAGTAATGATTATTGGGTGATTTTTAAAAATGGATTTCCTTTTTGTTGCATGTACGGGAGGATGGGAATGGATCAGCCTTGCATGGGAGGGGATGGAGGAGCCGTGATTATTGGATGATTTTTTTAAATGGATTTCCTTTTTTTGTTGCATGCACGGGAGGAGTGGATCAGCCGTATTTTTTTTTTTTTGCTCGGTGGTGGGGCAACTTTTTTCGAGCTTTCCATTCGCACGGGGCGAGAGGGACGGTTGAAAATTTTTAACCGCATCGAAAAAAATGTCCACGTTTTGTTCTTTATAGGTAGTAAAGATGTCCGTCTAAAAATTAATGCAATTATGGAAAGTTTGACCAAGTCTGTAGTTATTAGTGATAACATTTGTCCCAATCAAAATTTATTATGAAAATATATTTTGTCATTTGTCTATTAATACTTATTTTGTATTGTAAATGTTACTGTGGCTGTGTTTTTGGCTTAAAATTCTAAAATTCTCGTCACATCAAATCATTAAATGTACCAAAAGATGTATGCATGGAGTGTGAAATGTAGATAAACAAAATAACTAATTGTATAATTTAGATGTACATTACGAGACAAATTTTTAGCCCTAGTTACGCTATGGTAGGATAATATTTTACCAAAAACAAACGAAAGTGCTATAGTGCTTTTCGGTTCGAACAATATCAATTTTCGGGATCCAAACGCACTCTATATTTTTTTCTATAGAACTTTAGTAAAAGTTGAAATCGATTGACTCCTCAAAAAACGAGATTTGTATATTTTTTTATGGAATGGAGGGAATAAGAGTTAACCACATAAAGTAGACATGTTGAGTTGATGGTTCATAGTTAAAATTTATAAACTACTCCATCCACTCTAAAAAAAAATGTAACTCTCCCTTCCAAAAGTTCAAATAGTTTAAAAATGACCAAATTTCTATATAAAATATTACTAACATTTTTTTATATCATGCTCACGGAATATATTTTTATAAATCTGGTTAAATTAGATAAATTTGGCTTATCCAAATCTAGATTTGTTTTTTAGTTGGCGGAGACAGTAGACAATTTGCAAACTTTTTTTTCCCTTTATTTCTTTTTTTCAGGGTTTTTCCTTTTATTTATAACAAAGAAAAGAAAAGAAGAGAGAGAGAAAAAAAAGAGAAAGTAAAACCCGGCCGTAGCCGGGCAGCAGGTAGACGAAGGACCCAACCATCTTGCATTCTCCACTTCCTCCAGATCCCCTCCGCAATCCACCGGCCTACCACGGCGGAAGCCGGCGACCGTGGCCATGGAGTCGCCGGAGCCCTCCTCATCCTCCCCGGTCCTCCTCAATATAGGTCCGTGCCTTCCCCTTGCCTGATCCACCGCCCCGCCCCCTCCTTGCCGTTCAGGTTGCGAATAACGGAATCAGAATTTTATTCCCGGTGATGCAGGGGCAAGAAGTACGCGACCACCATGGAGACACTGACGCAGCGCGAGCCAGACTCCATGCTCGCCGCCATGTTCAGCGGGCGGCACACGCTCCCGGAGCACCCAACCACGGTACGCCCCGCTGGTTCTTGCAACTCCTGTGGGCTGTGTGGCCTCAGCGGATGGGTTGAATGGTTTCTTCCATTGTGTAGGGGAAGGGATGGTGTTCGTGGACAGGGACGGGAAGCACTTCCGTCACGTGCTCAATTGGCTCAGGGACGGCGCCATCCCCGTGCTGTCGGAGTCCGACTACCAGCAGCTGCTGCGTGAGGCAGAGTACTACCAGTTGCTCGTAAATAGAATAGCGCTCGATCGCTTCTCATTTCCTTACAAATTTTGATCTCATTCAACTGTTGTTCATAAGGTGATGGTTTCTGCTCTAGGGTCTAGCTGATTGCGTAAACGAGAGGCTGGGTTGGAAGAAAGCTGACATCATTTTGGAGGCTGAATTGACACGAAAGGACGTGATCAAGAGCATACAGGCGAAAAAAGTCAGGTTTCGCGGCGTGAATCTGTCTGGCCTTGATCTGTCTAAGCTTGTAAGATCTTGGTAGAGCTGCACATTATTGACTATTGTTTCTTTGTCGTTGTACCTGTTGTTAAGCCTGGACATTGTTACTCTGATTTCTACCACTCTGCTAGCTTATCTTTGTGTGGTGTTCATGAACAATTCGACAGTGTTTAACTCTCCTTTCAGGATTTTTGTAATTTACCACTTGCACTCTGAAAATATGTTTTTTCAATACCCTGCAGGACTTATCAGAGGTGGACTTCAGTTATGCATGCATTAAGAACACTGATTTTTCGTGTGCTAACCTTTACAAAGCAAAATTTGGGGTAAATCAGTTACACCAAAATCCTTCATTGTGTACTTGTCTGTGACTGTATAAATGCTTGAAAACTGTGTCAGATTTCTTAAAAGAGCTTCTTATTTAGTTCTTGGCTAAGATTTTTGCTGTATAAAATAAAACATTTTTACTGATAATACCACACCTCTACATTCTTATCAGCAGGTGGAAGCTTTGTCTTCGTCTTTCCAAAATGCAAATTTGCGTGAGTAAGAAACCATTCTTATCAGCAACTACCTGGCCCGTCTTTCTCATTTTTTGCTGGAATTTGGCATTCATGTTCACCACTTTGGGGTAACAGGTGTGAGTTTATTGGAGTGAATCTTCAAGAATCTATTCTGGATGGAGCAAACCTTCGAAGTGCCAACTTGCAAGGTAGCAATGCTCATATTGATCCTGTTTCTTCATTTCTTGGTTCCTGAAAACTGAACTGTTGTTGGATATATCTGTCAATTGCGCTATGTCTCTAGCACGGTGTATGAAATTTGATGCTTTTGTATTCTTGCAAGAACCATCATTTGAGTTGCTATAAGCCTATAAAAAGAGGTTTATTTTGCAGATGCTTGCTTAACACGATGCAGCTTCATTGAAACGGATCTCCATTCAGCCCATTTACAGGTATGCAAACCATTGTGCATGCAACTCAACATATCGTGTTCCTGTTCACATATACTATATTCCATGTCAAAATCATTATGTACAGCGGAATAAATCATAGTGTACCTTTATTTTTGCTCTTTTGTTGGATGTTAGTGCTAGTGGTACTATGTTTATGTATCAGAATCCAAAATGTAGAAGCAGAATCGAGTGCTTGCTGAAATGCTCTCAAGAGACATGCCTGTTTGTTTTCCTTCATAGGGATATTACTGTATTATTTATCTAGATTGGTGCAACTGAAAGATTCATATCAACTGGCTTTTAGTAAGCCGTAAACCATAAATCTTGATATCTGATTATTATCTGTGCATCTTATTGCCCATTCAAATGGATTTTCAGACTGCTAACCTTACACAAGCCAACTTAAGAGGAGCTAATCTTGAAGCAGCCAATCTCAAGGTAAAGTGAAACGTCATGTCACACAATTTCCTAGGAATGTTGATTTTTTTGCCTGTTAGAACTGAAGCAAGTTTGTGACAGTATAATTTCTAACCCTCACGGTGAAGCTTTTAGCCTATCATGCTCACACTCTTTACTGTGGTAAAAAAATAAAAAATATCCATGTAGTTCAAAACTATAATTTGCTTCCTTTTTGCATTATCTATTTCACATCACATGAATCATGTTGGAGTATATATGTTATCCGACAAAGGAGCAACCTTTTAGCAAATTTGTTATTTTTATTACACACATCTATGTGACTACCCCTTGTTACCTTCTTTTTTTTTTTGCATAGGATCAGTGAGTCGGGTGTGTTTTTGGGCAAAGCATTAATCGGTTCTTAGACTTTAATCACTTTTGTGAGTTCTTTAATTAATATGGGGCAGCAAAAAGAATATGCATACTAGTCATATCAACAGATAAGCATGCAACAATTTACATAAGTGACACTTTGAATGCATTTTTTGTTACTGTCTATAACGATTTAGTATATTGTTACATGGAAGTCATTTTTTGTTACTGACACGCAGTCGTGACTTGTGAGCATTAAGAGCAGTCTTTATTTGCAGTTGTAGTGATCCTCATTTTTTTTTTTATTAGTGAAACCTACATTTTAAGCATGTGCTGAAGTGTATTCTTATTTTTAGGGTGCTAAGTTGTCTGGGACTAACTTGCAAGACGCAAATCTTCAGAGAGCTTACTTGCGAGAAGTTGATTTGCGTGACACTGTATGTTCTTTCATCCTGTCCCATTTACTAAGGATCTTGGGTCTTTCTGATTACAGTCTACCTCAAGTTCTGTGCAAGTAGTTTCTATACATCTCATGATACCAACATATAGATGTCAAAAGGATGATTTTTAACTGAGTTTACTTTGATCAACAGCAATTGACTGGTGCTAAGCTTGGAGGTGCAAATCTGCTTGGAGCTATCAGATGATCTACAGTTTGTCCTTGTAGCTTCATACTGTGTATACTGTACTGTACAATTTCATTGGAGGTAATGCCTGAGGCATGATCATATGTGGAATACTGGTCTTGATCAAGATTGATTTGAGAACACAAATACTCCCTCTATCCCAAAATAAATCAATTCCTAGAATCATCCTAAGACAAACTATATTAGTTTGACCAACTTTATAAGAAAGGGTAACAACAACACACCAAATAAGTACATTATGAGATGTGTCTAGTGTGTCATAAATATGGGTGCTCTTTTTCGAAAAAAAAAAATTGGCCAAACTTAAAGTAGTTTGATTTAGGATAACTCTAAAGTTGATTTAATTGTGGCGGAGGGAGTACATCAGAGAAGTATTGGCTCAAGCCTCAATCCTGGCAAGTACGTCATCTCTGGGGTTTATGTGCTGCATTAGCTGTTCTTTGTACGCTGTCCTCTGATTGGAAGTTTTGTTATCTTGCCGTTTTCGATCAGGGCTGAAACAAGTTTTGTAATCCTGCTGTTTTCGATCAGGGCTGAAACCATAAATACACTGTCCACCAGAGTGGAGCTGAAACCATCAGTCCACTATTCTCAAATATATGAACTACTAGTTAAATTCCCGTGCGTTGCTATAATAATAAAATTTTATATAAAAAAATATGGATCGCATGACAAGGTAACAATACTGTAAAATTAAACAATGATATTAAAGTGATATTTAATCCAATCGTATTACACCGCACATATACAAATGATTTTACATTTTGCACGTATTGTGTATATAACATCACCGTGTATATTGTTGCAAATAGTCTTCACATAGAGGAAGACATTTAGAAGAAAGTCCTACTAATTTTTTTTTTTCAAAAACAATACGACAAAATACAATGAAAAAAATGATAACCTAGACCGGTTAAGAAGTCCAGAAGGGAACACCTCAATTTTCATGTAGCCTTCTGGTTTTTGTAGGGGGTGATTTTTCATGTAATCTTTCATGGACTTTGTAGGGGGTGATTTTTCATGTAATCTTTCATGGACTGGTTAAACAAATGTAGGAAATAAGGGAATGATACCTTCACGAGCAGAGTATTGTTCTTGAACTGGCTTTCACAATGGCACCAACTGATTTCCTTGTCTCAACCAAAACCTAGAAGTATTAATAAGAAACAAAAAAAAAAGAAAGCAAACACGATGCGTTGTTTGCCAACAACAATTGTCTCAGTTACTTGTCTTCTAAAGTTTTTTTCTTTTGACCAAAAAGACTGTGGGGAGTTCCCCACGCTTAGGATTTCATTAATTTAAAAAAGTTCAGAGATACATACAGGGGAATTAACTGAAAGCATCTAACCATACACAAAAGGATGATTTCAAATCATCCTTAAATCTAATAGCCCGCAAATGGGACTGAGCTACAAAATTTGTAAGCCAAACAAATATCTTCTAAAGTTAATTGTCTCGTGATATTTTTCACTTTTGCTAATCACCAACAGTTGTTCAACATTATATTTTGTGAGCAACTGTTGTGAATTGCTTTTCAAGTCAAGGACACGAAAAACCAGGGCAATGTTCTACCTAGCTTTGGCACAACCCCCATTTTGTTAAATTGTGCCGGTGAGTTCGAAATGCAATTGTTTCTAATTAAAGCAAATTCACTATACTTCGCAGACCACCTCATGATTTGCAAACACACTGACTCGAAAAGAGCATTTGGTATTCCCTCTATTAAATGTATAGATGATGTTTTCAATATATTAAGAAACTGAGCCGCTGTTGGCTATTTTTTCCAGTAACTTAGTATTTGAGAGGAGTAGGAAATAGTTCACTATGGACAAATATTTTATGGTGTGTTATTTGAAAGATAACACTAAAACTAACATGAACTTGTTCTTTAATCAACGGAAGATACAAATCTCAAATCCAATCAACAAACAAATGAGTGCTACAAGCAAACTTTTAATGAACGAAAGGATAGTAAGCGCCGGTCATATCGTCCTCGCATGGGCATTATATCAAATACAAGGTATGCAACTCGCAACACATAGTTTTGTCAAGAACCGAGATGGACGAAATATGCAACATAAAGCCAACGTTTGATGATAGTAATCTAACAAGCAAATGAATCCTGCCTCCACCAATTTAACCCCGCACCAGGACCTTGAGCCGCAGAGGAGGAGGTCATTACCCGACACCGCATTTTTTCGAAACTACGCCGTCGCCGCGCCATGAATCTTAGGCTTGACGCCCCCACCCACCCACCAGCGGCCAGGACCGACTTCGTCTATTTGGACCGTGGGTGGAGTCAACCTGGGTGGCCTTGATGCCGCCGGCGGTCGAGGAACGGGAGGAACGAGCGGGATCTCGTGAGGGGGGGGCACACGCGGGGAAGGGAGCGAGCACGCTTTGGCCGGGCACGGGAGGTGTGGGCATGGACACGGAAGGGGACACAGGATCACAAGATTGGGTGGTTGCCTAATATAAATCGCATGTGTGAGGAGATTGGGTGGTTGCCTAGTATAATTGGCATGCTTTTCATGCGGACACCGATTGGGTGTTGCCAAATATAGATTGCATGTGTGAGGAGACGCGTGGGAAGAGGGTGCGGGATCGCACGGAGGGGGTGAAAGGTGAGGCGAAATTTTTACCGCACCAAATGACAGTCTTCCTTTTTGTTCTTTTTATGTTGTAAAAAGATATGAAGTAAGCAGCAAGCGCATTTCTTGGGTCACGACTGTAGTGGACAGATGTATATGTATCGTTGTTGTTTCGATCTTGGTGTCATTATCATTTTGATAGATCATACACGTATTACTATGCTGGCTCGGATCAGGCCAGACCAGAGGATAAAGTTGCCGGCTGGAATCACCATGTTGACACTTGGCACTCGGCAGCAAATGCTATACAGAACTAACCCTATTTGTATATATATCAGCAAATGCTATAGAACTAACCCTATTTGTATATATGCCTATTTTTATATATAGTTTCGCCTTTTAGACTTTGTTTGGATGCATGTGTATCATCTCAAATCACATATGTTGGGGTAGATTGGAGTGAAACTTAATTCAAATATAACACACGTGGATTAAGGAAAATATTGCACATCAAAACAAGCCCTTAGGCATTGACATGGGCCAACCACTCATCACATTTGCACCGGTACCCATAGTTTCACGAAGAGAGCGTCCAGCGTGCTGCTCCATTTATATCCTCTACCATGTCCACCGTATCGGAGTACATCTGCGAAATTTGAATGCCTCTTGTCGTGACCCGATGTAGAAACTTCATAGAATGGTTTTTTTAAATGACACAAGTCTAACGCAGACGCCACAACACGCACACGCTCACGGCCCAGGAGCCCAGATAACTGGACCCATCACGGCCCAAACGGATAGACACTTATCTGCAGCTGGATAGCCCATAGGCGACCTGTCGGCCTTTGACCCGCCAACAGCCCAACAGGACCTGGCGGCAGCTGAGCGGTCGACATGTGCCATATCAATTTTTTTATGTATATAACATTTTTTAGATTTGCAATATGTTTCCACGGGAGGCTAACCCCATTTCTATTATGACATAATAACGCAAAATTTGGATTTGTAATTAATCATTACAAAATAATTTTTAAAGAAAAAAAATTCTTCAATCACTCACATGCGGCCATGCCCCATGACCATGAGGGAGGAGCGCCCGGCCCAACGGTGGAATGGAAGGGAGGACGTGGCCGGTGGGCGCAGGGGACACGTGCAGCGGAGCACGGGGCGAGGTGGCGAGCTGCATGTGCTCATGCACGCAGCACGAACAGCCACGCACCAACGAATAGGCACACAGGCGCACGGCCCGATGGACCACTTCCACGCAGACGGACGCATCCAGTGCGCCTCAGCCATGGACGACATGATGGGTTTCGAGAGCCAGCGGGAGTTGACGGCCGCGCCGCCGGCGGGGCCAGCACGGGAAGCAGGCCGCCGGGCGGGGGCGGCCGGAAGCACCTCTCCTCCATCGCCAACCACGTGCTCCGGCAGTGTTCACTGTGCGTTCGCTCGCCTTCTCTTATTCGTTTGCTATCACAAGTTCAGAACTAATGATCTTTTCCACTTGTGTGTGCCAACCAAATCTCCTTAATTTGTGTATGGTTTCTCTGATTGTCTGTTGGGTGCAGCAATTTTCTGGCCCCCTGCAAAACGGGGACATAGTGTCAACACTAAGTTTAGTACTTAGCAGTACCAAATTTCCAAGCTCTCTCTGGTCCGAACTCAAATCCGGTTGTTTCAGGTTTAGTTTAGAATAGGTTCAAGCTGTTGAAGTCCTGAGGTTGCTTCTGAAATCTGCTGAACTTCGCTGGTGGGTGCTTCAGGCGGAAATCGGAGTCTTTCTTTTATTCCTGCCAATTTACCATGTAACAGTCGGTTTTGTGTGGTGTGGCGGTTGGTGTTAATCCTTCCGTCTTGTTGGAACTGTAAACGCTTAAACGATGATGGTCTTTTGTAATGAAGGCCGGGGCCACCCTTAAACTCTAAAAAAAAAAGGTTTAGTTTAGAATATGCCTGGACATTTGGTGATCTGAACTTCGATGTGTCAGTACTCATACTTATTTGTTGCAGGTTTAGTTCGGATAGATGCAGTATTATTTGTCGAGACAGACATGATTGGATATACCCATCTTCTATTGACAACTTAATAATGCTTAAGCCAAAAACTTGTAATCCAATTCTCATTTCCATCAAGCAAAATCTCTTCTCGTATTAGGCGAATAGCAGCCTGAGCTCTATAGTTTGTTGACATATTTTATCTGTACTTGTTTGTCTCCAGACATCACGCTATTAGCGTGGAGTAACTGACATATTTTTTTATTAAAGAAAAACTCAAAATGCTCTTTAATTACTTCAAAAGGTTGGCAACTAATATGTTAATGCCACACAGGACATTGAACAGGAGTGTCGATGATTTGGTGGCAGACTTCGAGCTGGGATTAAAGACTGCAGCAGTTGGCAACTATTCAAGAAAACTAGTTGAGTTTTGCAGTCTTCAGGCCCTGCAAATTATCACGTCACATGATATAGGGGAGAAGATAAGTGATGGCTCGCTAAGTCGGTTCACCTTCGATATGATGCTAGCTTGGGAAACCCCTACTCCATCGGATCAACAGATCACCATGGTTGTTGATTACACATATGTATGTCACACATGAAAGATGCTTCAAGAGTCCTGAACTGAGTGACACACACTTAATTTACAGGAGAGCATAGCGAAGGAGAGGGAAGATAGGAAGGAGCCACTTGGAGAAAATGAAGCTGTGATGGGTGATGAGACTTCACTGTTCTATTCAGATATCATGCCTCTTCTTGTAAGCATGTCAAAGAAATTACTGATTACCAGTGTATTATGGTCAATTTGCTCTAAGCAGCTTTCAATTGGTTAACGCTTAACAGGTGAATGAAGAGCCAACTGTGGGGGAAGAAGCGTACGTGTGGTTTGGATCTGTATTCCCTTTGGCTTGTGACGTGGTTAATGCTCGATTCACATTTGAAGCTCTCACTGCTACCACAGCTAACAGGCTGCATTATCCGGCTTATGACAGATTCCTGAAAGAAATGGATAAGTATGCTGCCTGTTCCACGATTGGACCAAATATTCTTCATTTATCGACATATCTGTCAAATGTATTAAGAACTGCATACTCTAATATCTTTAGGTCCTTCAAGTTCTTTCAAGATTTGCCGACTCCAACTGGAATTCAATTCGCTGAAGATGAATTCATTTTGCACATGGAGGGCACAGCAGGAACACAAAGGGTAGTGAGGCACATTGGAACCACTAGTTGGCCAGGTAATCAATATGATTTGTTTCTGGTTGCTTCCATTTCTCATAGTCTAGTAATCTTAATTACCAGTTTTCTACATTAGTATAACCTTAGTCGATGTTTTGGTGTTTTTGGTTCTCTAGGCCGAGCGACTCTGACGAACAAGGCACTATATTTTGAGGCTTCCGGAAAAATTTCATACGAATCTGCTGTCAAGGTTGATCTTTCAGACACTGGAATAGAACACCAAATTAGCACTGCTTCAACAGGCCCTTTTGGTGTGCCTTTGTTTGACAAGGCCATTGCGTTCGAGTCACTGTAAGTTCCATCTTACATAGAACTTTTCGGTGTCCATACGAAGAGCTTAGACATAGATCAATTAGACCTGAACCATTCATCTGTGCAGATCAGAACCTCTGGTTTTGGAGTTCCCCGAGATGACTAGCTCAACAAGGCGCGATATGTGGCTTACTCTGATAAGAGAAGTAATCTTTATCCACCGGTTTATATCAATGTACAACATAGTATCCCCCATTCACAAATGGGAGGTACACTCTAGAGTCATATTGGGAGTAATAAGGCTCCACGCCGCAAGAGAGATGCTACGAATGTCACCCCCACCCGCTTCTAGCTTTTTGGTGTTCTCACTGTATTATGGCATGCCTAAAGGTGATTTTGTGCTTGAGCAACTAGCGAGCAATCTGAAACAGACCTCCACTATTACCCGATTGAGTGCATCCTATGTATTCAAGGGTTTAAGCAAATCTTATGTCACGCCTTTGAGTGCGGAGGTAGCCAAAGATCATGATGCTGACACCAGTAGCCACGACCAGCCCCTGGCATCCCTGGAAAACAAGATAGGTCAAGTGAAAGATGAAGCCAGGGAAGTCACCGCTGCCAATGCTGCCATTGAAGGGATGAAAGATGAAGGCATCTCTGATAGTCTTCTTGTCTTGGTGGTACGAACAATTCCTTAAACTTTTTTTTTGCTTGGTATCTTCGTTACTCTTCTTGTGCTGTCTTAGATTAAACCATCATCCTTCCCTTCTCTATCCAGGGGTTGATCAGTCCCATTGGCAAATTGCGCCCAGTGATCCAGCAGATAACCTCGTGGGAGCGGCCGCTTGTTACTGGAACTATCCTTGCTGTAGCTTTGCTAACCATATACTAGTAAGCCTACAAAAGCTGATCATCTTGGCCATGTGTCTGAATAATTTGGAATCAGAAAATGGAACAGGAAATGTAATGAATGTGCATCTTTTACCTCATGTGCAGTGAATGGTTCAATTATGTGTTAGCTGCGTCCCTGATGCTGGCAGCTGGCGTGATGGTTTGGACAAGACAAAGAAAGATCGGCATGATATGCTCGGAAGTGATCATTGATACTTCTTCTTCAGACAAGACAACAATGGAGAGCATAGTGGAGGCACAACAAAGCCTACAAAAAGTGCACAAGTATATCAAGACAGCAAACGTTGCCATCCTCAGGTTGTGGTCGATTGTGCTAGCAAGGTCACCAAAGGTAGGTACCCCTGCAGTTAACAGACAATTGCTGTGGTTGCTTGATCCTTTCCTTCAGTCGTCATTCTGGCTGTTTGCATTTGCAGCACACAGAGACGATGATTTGGATGCTGACCGGGTCTGCGGTGATGGTGGCCGTGATCCCGTTGAAATACATTCTGATTGGGCTGATCGCAGGCGGCTTGGCGGCGAACACGAGGGTCGCGAGGGCCGTGTTGAACCCACAGGGACAGGGCGGCCGGCGGTGGAGGGAGTGGTGGGAGTCCATACCCGCCGTCCCCGTTCGTACAGTTCAAAGTTGACGAGGGAGAGAAGAGCTCTGCCGCCAAGTGTTTCTTGTACTCTGTACCAGTACTCGCAGAAGAAACTTGTTAGAAGTTGCTAAAAAAAGGTAGAATAATACTCCGTAAGTCATAAAAAGAAGATGTGAGCCGATAAACGTTTGGCAAATGGCAGTGAATATACTAATACTACGTTTGAGATGTGTTCACTCGTGTCTTTGTTTTTTTTTTTTCATTTTTTAATAACAGTTTTAAAATGATAAATTGTAAGTGTAGTATCACCGAGAACAGCATGTTGTAGAGGTGCATACTTCCCTTTTATAGGAGAGTTGTGAGAGGCGGTTTTAGCTTTGATCACCGAGAACAGCATGTTGGTTACGGTTGAGTATTTGCTCACGTAATGGACTGCCTTACCATACGGGTTAGTGAAAGTTTACATATCCAGCACTCCTTGCTGGCACGCATATCTTCAGGGAAAATGGAAAAAAGGGGAAATAAAATCTATGGGTGTCTCTTATATTCATCCTTACTACTAAAAATAACGAAACACAGACTCTACCGGCGGAGAATGGATAGACACAATTGAACGCAAGGAATATGATTAGACCATCGAAAAAAAAAGGAAGAAAAACTAAACAAATCTCTATGGATTTGATTTGGTTCTATTAAAAATTCAATGCCGCTAAGAAGAAAATCGAAAAGCTTTGGGGCATACGCTCCACCTCAAGCGTTGTATTAGCAATCGCGTGAGCTTTGATGAATGTACCTAATCGCATCCCCGATACTTCGATTCACTACCTCCCTAGAATTTGTATCCATACTATGCACACATTCTAAAAATCAAATTATGAATTATAGTTGAACAAATAAAATTTTATTTAGGTTTCTTGCTTCAAGAAAGAATTATAGTTGACATGCAATTAGTTCGACATGTCTATAAGGTATATGCACCATCCATTTTAAAAGGATGAGAATTATGGGGATCAAGCAAACTTCGTGTTCGTAAGAAAGTATTTCTCTCGTACAAAGTATAATGATCTAAACCATTGAGAAACAAAATAGCTTAAAAATTGTAAACATAGGAAATATAAAAATCTAAGGCCTACAACTGTGGTATATTGTTCTCTTCTTTTCTCACACAACTATTATTAGTACAAGTCTCTGTAATCTTATTAGAAGCATGTAATCTTGTTGAACGGAAGTATCGAGTGATCAGTATAACACCTGTAGCAACGCACGGGCATGATCCTAGTGTGAAAAGAAAAAGGGAAATGAAAAAATGTGGTTAGCCTGGATGAGGCTGCATGAGTTCGGCGTGCATCGCACAATGGCTTGCGTTGTATGGAAGCGTCTCTGCTCCATAAGGATGTCAGGTATCTGCGGGCACGGGAAGGCGCTGCTACTATGGGCGACGCCAAGCCAAACCTCCTTTCGGCAAATTTGTTTAGCTGTTGGCTCCGGAAAAAAAAAAAGTTTAGCTGTTACAATGCCTATGCTTCTGATCAAGGGTTGGCTATGTGTTTCTTAGGTACATCCGTAATTTAACAATGCTTTGGTTTTCGTGAAATTAATCACAGTAACAATGTTGTGCTTTCTTTAACTAACAAATAAAAGATGCTAGATTGGAAAGCCATTTCTATGACGACAAAAAAAAAAGTATGACTGAGGATTTGCTCAATGAGCACTTAGTCCAGTTTGAATCTCCTGAAAAGATAACTACATTATAAAATATAAGAAAAAATAAGACTGCTGCCGCAGGGAGCAAAATATTGTACCTTGGTGTAATGAAGCCATAACTAATTCATTGCACTAGTCAGTTCTGTATCAATTCCATTAATGCAAAATTGTGCATACAAAGTGAATGAGTAGTATTGCTCTATTTGAAGAAAATTTGCATTCACATGGATTCCCTTTCCCTAGACAACAAGAACAATCAGCCTCCATCTTTTACCTGAATAAAAATTGGAAAGCTTGTACGTGTTAACTTCCAATCCATTGGTATTGGCATTACATGCTCACTTGACAGTTGACTCACCTTTTCTGCAACATGAAACTAACCTAGCTCCAGAGTTGTTGAGATTACAACCATAAACTTCCAAACAGATGACTCAAATAGAGCTGGGCTACCCCTCCTGATCAATGGGTTAGCTAACAATGCCATGGGCCTACTTTGATGTTACAGGCAAAGTTTGTGGCAATTCAACAAGCATGTGCACAGGCATAAAATACATCTGCAGGGAAATTATACAAATGATAATGCCCAAGAAGAGCTGCAAAAGAAGGGTTAAAGCATGTGAGTACAAATAAAGAACTACAAGAACCCCAATGCAACAGGACTAACAATACAGCCAAAGTATAGCACCTGAATTGTAGCTTTCACACTGAAAAGATATATAGATAAAACCATGGTCAAAAAGCATTGCCATTGATGTTGAGTAAACCTATTAAAACACCATGACACACGTTTTCAATAAAGAAAAATGAGGTACAAAATTAAATAGAATGCATAACATTTAATGATTGTCTGATTAAAAAGGTCAAGTGAGGTGAGTTCAGGGACAAGCTTTGACAACATAAATGTACCAAACCAACTCAGAAGAAAATCAGATTTTCAAAAGAGCAAAATTATTGTGTCACGCACTATGAACTGCTTCATAAATCCTGTTGTCAGACACAGGATGTACATAGTTCACTTTGCTTAAGAGTAGATGTATAGCACATCATAAGCATGCAATAAAAAAGCCAGAACAGTCACATAAACCATTGTTAAACAAATACCCACACACGAACTTGACATAAGAAAAAAAAATATAGCTTCACTTTACAGGCATTAGGAACAGACATAATGGTCAAAGTTTTTAGCTGTGCATATAAAGAGATAAGACTGAGGGTCAGTTTATGGTGGTTATGCTGCAATCGTTTCTACGCTGCAGCAGGAAGCAATTAAACATACATTGTAATTTGTTTTGGAAACTAAACTAAGGTTTCATATATTCTGCTACTTATCATCCCACTGTTGTTTCTGTAATAACTGATCTATGCTTTGAAGTGGTTATATGCACACCAAACCTTTTAAGTGGTTGAAACAAGTATTATTATTATAATATTCCACCTCAATGGCAGAGAAACTGAGTGATCTAACCTTGACTATATTGTCAGAATATTTCATCAACCATGATACTAGAAGACCAGTAGATCCTAAGTTGAACACTACCATCCATGTTGTGATGGAATAACCATTAAAAAGGCGCTGCCACCATGGACCTAGCTCAAATCCAGCTTTAAAATCACTATAAATTAGCCAGCCCATGTTAAACATAACTCCAAACCTGCACATAAGATGAGTATCAAAGAGTTTGTTGTGCTTGCTCAAGCATATTGCTGATAATCAAGATGTATGCACAGCTGCAATCATGGTTTCTGGGTATGAGAAATTACTGACAACAAACCAGTGCTAGATATAGATACCTACGTATATAATTGTGCATTTTGCCAGTACAAACTATCATTATTCTTCTTCATCAAGTATTCTGTGTACACACCAGCTAGAGCTGAAAGACAAGCAGAAAGTATTCCAAGCATGTAACCCTGCAATGGTGCTGAGAAAAGAGAATCACATGGTGCATCTCCACATCCTTTCACCTGTGAGAGACAGTATGTTTAATCTCAGTCGAAATCTAGTTACTAAACACAAATCACAGTTACAACCAATATAAATATTATAAGTTAATCCCTGCAGTGTTTTATTTGAATGAAAATATCAAATGTTGCAATCAGAAATCAATTTGCATCGATAGGTTACTACTCCCTCTGCTTCTTTTCAAAAATATTAGGATACAGAAAAGTCCTTACAAATATGCTATGGCAATATATCACCAGTGGTTACCAATCAATTCATATTAAAATATGTGCACGGATTTTACCTTCCAAGTTTGCATATAGTTTAAATAATTCATGATCAATAATTACAAAGTCTGACTGTTCCAAATCCTAACATGGCCTATATTTTGAAATGGAGTAGTTTAATTACATATAAAGAATACCGCCGGTCAACTAAATAGGTAGCTTAACAAACTTACCAAAACATTCAGTAATTATGTGATTTTTGTAATTTTAGTGTGAATCTGGAAATAGATCACCATATCTACCAATGAAATTATACATTATTGTATAAGTGCAAATTGTTATAAGAGATCTTAGGAGCATATATGTTGTTAGTAGGTCAAACGCCTCAGCCCAAAAAAACTAATGGTGTTCCTAATTACATGCTTACAATTCTTGCTGATCATCCATTAAAACACAAACCTAAGAAGTAATATCAACTTTAAACCCATTTTAGGTAATAAAAACACATCATTGAGAAATAAGATATACACTCACTTCATTTCAAATATAGTTTACGGCTTTGTCCTAAGTCAAACTTTATAAGATCTACAGATAGTTTCATTAATTCTACATGAATATTATTTTGATAGTGCATTTATTTGAACTTTTAGATGTTAATACATTTTTCCAAAAACCAGGTCTCAAAGACAAAAATGTTTGACTTAGGAGAAACCAAAGTGAACAATAGTTAGGAACAGAGAGAGTATTTGATAATATTAACAAACCTGGCTTGTTGTTGTACCAACAGCCAACAAAACAATTGCCATCCATTGTAGATTGGACAACTTCCTTTTTAGGACAAGCCTAGTAGATTTGCAGAGAACAAAACAAGAACACTAATCAATTGATGAGGAAAAAGAATCAAGCAACGATAGCATAGGATACACATTCATAATCATGTTGACATTGACACTACTTGTTGCATGCATGGCAGCAAATTTCTGGATAATTCAGGACAAACAAACATAAAGTTACTGAAATAAGCAAACTCTGGAAGCTCAACAACAGCGCAAAAAAGTGCAAACATCATGTGAAAAGAATCTTCTTGAGATGTAAACCAATAAATGAATAGTGCAAGGAATAGGCCGGGCGGCGATAGGCGGTAGGTGATCTGCTGCTGCGCCCATGCTAGAACGACAATGAAAGCGCATATCAATAGGATCTGCCGCCTAAACAAGGGCGCTACCCCGGCAGAGATCGATCTCCTCGAGGCACGCGATGAGGAAGTGATGTCTTGTGGTCGAGCATAATCTTAAAACACATGATGTATTCAGATGATAAATGGTAGTACATGTGAGGTAACTGCCTAAGGTTATAGTAGAAACAAACCCAAACTCCATCCAATGCTTAAATTATAATCAGCTAACTATTTCAATGTCACTTGTGCACTTAAATTTTTTGTTTCAAAAATACAAAGAAAATTCTCAAATGGAATTTCCTTAAAGGCATGGTACAGAGCATAATAGGAAATAAAGTAGGAATTCTATCATGTAATGGTGTTAAGCATAAAAGAATGAGCATTTCAGTGAGCCGACAAGTTGCACACCTAAACAAAACCCCAGTCGTAACAATTTTCAGGTTTCCCATTATCTGATAGGTAGATGGGTCAACATAGGTCAATGTCGCAAACTGGACATTGTTGTGGATGAGGTATATGACTGAAGGAACAACATATAGTTGCGTGTTCCTCCATTCCTTTGTCATCCTTGGTGGAGATGAAGAATGGCATTCCTTCCATAGGAAGAAGGCTGAGACAGATAACTACATTGAGAACAGGGCAATGTTAGCACAAAAAAATGATGAATCACTGCACTATCCTATACACGTTTCCATCATTATAATTAAAAGGGTATGAGACTATCAAAAGATTAAATGTAATTTGAATTATGTACCTTGAAGAGCTCAGCTAAAAAGGAATTGTGGCATAATCATACTTATATTTGCCATTGCTCTGGGAGAGGGTGGTCAATATTCCCTGCACATATAGATAAGCGGATTAGACACATTGGAACTAAAAAAAGTAAACCAAGTCATGTGAAACTTAACAAGCCTGTTTAACTATGACTTGATTCTGCCACCAGTCCTCAGGCTCTAGTCTGCACATGGTCGTGTTCCCTCACTTGAGAGAGATTTTCACAGCACAATACCTCACCACATAACCAATACCAAGCTTCTCGACGACAGTCAATCCACCCTGGAGTCCAGGGAACCTCGTCTCTCTTCACAAAGGGCATGGCGACTCCCCTCAAAAAGATAAACTGCCGATCTAGCGACCTAAAACGCCTATTCCACCGTGCATCTCATCAAAGAACCAAATGGGAAGCAACCGAAATTTCACAGCTAATCCCAGCTTGGCGACAGATCTAATACGCTATGGTGTAATCGAAGCAAGCCAAAAAAAGAAACAGGGAAAGAGAAACGACGAAATATGTAGGATTTGGGGGATTGCCTGGGAGCTGGTGAGGACGGTGAGGAGCGCGGCCACCAAGTACCACTGCATCGTTGTCTCCGCCGCCGCCGTCCAGTTCTGCTCCAGCACGATGCGGACGCAGGTCGCGGCCGCTGGCGGGGTTGTCGGTGACGCCGGGCGGTGCAGGACGGGAAGCGAAGACGTGGCGTCGGTAGTCCTCGGCGGTGCGCGCGGGAGGGAGCTCCGGTTCGCTGTGGACTGTGGTGGCGCGGAGCAGTCGTCCCCGATGGCTCGACGACGAGGAAGCTGAGGCGTGTCCGGGGCGGATCCAGCCGGAGCGTGTCCGGGGCTGGCTGTGGAGGAGTGCGCGGCGCAGCAGCGGAGAGCGGACCGAGGGGCAGGGCGGAGGCTCGGCGTCGTGGCGGGGAGAACGGCCAGCGCCGTCCGCGATGGCTCGGCACCGCAGAGTGCAGTGAGTGGGCCTTGGGCCTTGGCTACGGCCTAAAGGTTAACTCGTATATGGTCCTAATGATTGCATTGGAAACATTTGGATCTTGCACTGACTCTCAACGGTCATTGCTCAAGTCAAGTTGCCATTTCAGAGTCAGAAAAAAAACTAGGGAAGATCCATTCCAAAACCCATCAGCCGGCCTGCTCTTAGCCCACCTCACTGCCCCGGCCCATCTCGGCGCACGGCACACCTCACAACCTTGCGCCTCTACCTAAGGCTGTGAAGAGGCAATTCGTTCCTCAGAACATGAACCAATAGGATTAGAGAGATCTCATCTGATAGGATTAGTAACATTGATTATTCCTAGTCATAGATCTAATCCTACGATCAATGTAATCTCCTTGTAACAACGATAGTATTTCCGTACGGCCTACACCACCCAAACCGACATCATCGGGAGAACTATCCATTCCGGAACACAGATAGGCGGATAGGCGGTTCCCGAACGGGCGTCTCCAACTCCCATGGCGCTTCTTCATCGTGTATAAGTATCAGATCGATCAATGGAATAGTCCTGGTTTGATTCATTTTCTCTCTTGATTACACCACGCTTAAACAAACCAGACAACTCGGTAACTAGCTGAGCTGGCTCGTTTGTCTGAGAGTCGTAGGGGGAAAAAGAGAAATTAGCGGTAAGCAAAATATAGTTTATTAACTGATTTATCGATTCCATTTAGTCGTTAATTGATTTATCGATCCACCGTCCATGCAAAAAAGGTAACATACATATAAATGATTTGTGTTTACCAGAGAAGCAATGATTTGTGGTTAATATAAAGGCAAATCCAAGTCTACATATAATCCAGCGTACGAGGGTAGGTCCAGAGTGGAGCATAACTTGCTTGAAGAGGTGACTAAGGGTTTGGAAGCATTGCGCGAGTGACAAAAAATTGGGTTGATTGGTCGAGTTTTGTTGGGTCGATACCGAATGTTCTAGCTCGCGAGACACGTCGTGTTGGCTCGTTATAGCTAACGAGCTAAAAGCTGATATTGGCTCGTAAGAAAATCGTATGAGCCGAGTCGTGTCGAACGCCATGAGTCGATCGAGCCAGCGAGATTCAAGTTTTTTGTCTAGCCCTACTCTAATTTGCACCGAGTCATTGATGCCCCCTCTCCTCGCCTTTCTAACTCTCTCTCTGTCTCTCGTCCTCTTCCACATGTGGGCTATGTCATGTCCACCGCTCATTCATGACATACCACATGCATGGGGCCTGTTTTTTTTTTTTTTTTTTACACAAGGGGACGAAAAACCAAATGGGCCTGAGAGATCTTTTTGATATACCACTGGATTATATGTGTAGTGTCGTACTAGTGACAACTGACACACATTATTAATGTGTTAAGCCGGCTTTGGAATAATCATCGTAAATGATTATAAATTGACTTGCTATATGATGATTATTTCACGAGTTGATTTATCAGTTTAGTATTTGCATTTTCTACATATAGTGTATCGGCATAGGGGTACGTTGCAAAGCATAGTGATAATGGCCCATTGCAAAACTCAAAGCGGTAGATTGTGCCACTTTGTGTCATCAAATTGTTCAACAATCCAAGTGTTGTTTGCTTACCTTAGAGAGAACAAGTTGAAATAAGTTGACGACAAGGATAAGCGAATAACCTAAGACCGATGGCATATATGGGAGCACAAGCTCATCAATATCTAATCAAGAAATTTTGTGAGAGAGAATAGGTGGACGACAAGAACAAGTGAGCTACCTACACCGATGGCATATACGGGCGCGATGAGCCTATCAATATCCAATCGAGAAATTCTTAACAGGAATCAAACGAAAGAATCAAGCGATTATTGCACATGCAAATGCAGATGGATGTATGAGTTGACATGACAGGATTAGCATAATCTCCCATCAATAATACTAGATGAGAAAGAGAGGAGATATTTGTTTAGGTTGACGCGCCACCCCAGCCCCGATCCCGAGGCTTTGGCCTGCCTAACGCACGAGCAGCCGATGAACACGGCCACTCAACTCATCACGAGTACCGCCTGAGCAGAGGAGCCGCGGACATAAACGCCTTCACCTCCACCGCCTCCGCCGCCGCCGCCAATATAAGCGACAGCTGCAGGAGGGCCCTGGCCGCCGGGCCCCGCAGTTGAAACCGCCAGCCGTTCCTTCCCACCCTCCTCCCCGTCCCCGGTCCGCCCCCACCTCAATTCACCCCGCGGCGAGCGCCTCGCCGCGGGGCGCCCGCGCCCAAAGGCCAAAACCCTAGCTCTCCAACCCGAAGCACCGCGAGGCCACCGTCCTCGCCGCCGCGCGCTCGCCCACGACGGTCCCCGCGGCCCGCTCGCGCGCCGCGGCTGTTCCGCCATGGACGAGCCCGAGGGCGTGAGGGGAAGGAGGACGTGGCGCCGGGCCGCGAGGCCGGCGACACCGAGGAGTCCGGGGACGGGTTCCAGCTCGTGACGCATGGCAAGAAGAAGAAGAGGGCGGTCGCCAGCGGTGAGGACGGCGGGAGTGCTGGTTCTGGCGCCGGGTCGGTGCGGGCGTTGACCAAGGACAAGGGCGCCTCGCCGTCGCCGGGGGCCAAGGCCAAGGTGCCCTTCCACGATCCAAGCATTCCCCGGCCGCAAGAAGTGTACAAAATCCTAGTGGATAACTACAATCCATTCGAACATGTCTGGCTGGAGCGCAGCCAAGACGGCACCCGACGTGTTCACCCGCTGGTCAGTGATAGACTATCCTGTTGCCACTTCTCTATGTTTTGGCGTGTTCCAACAGAATGGAGGAGCTGTGAACTCCTTGATCGATGTGTGAGACATGGCTTAGGTAAAATAGTATGCGTTCTTTGTTTAGTTGAGTCTTGATTCTTGATTCTTGACCAACACTTTAGAATCAAATACTACCGGTCCCGTCCTGGGTCCCCCATCGCTTGTCGTGTTTAGACTGGATGTGTTGGGCGGGCGGTCCCCAAAGTTTATGAGACAAGGAATGAGTACAACAAATAATCTGATTGCTGTTTTTTTGGGGGTAAATTTTTTAAAATCAAACATTGGAAGATGGCTTTATGATAGCGTGTGACTGTGTGTGTATAAATGGAAGCGAAAATGTTCAATATTAGTTGAGATAATACTTTTTGTGGTGTGGAAAACAACCAATAAGGATATTACTTGCTTTTGACAAACAATAGTGAATCATAGGCTTGTTGCTATAAGAGAATCAGTATGCATGTTGATATTTTGAAAGCTAAAGGTAGTCTCTTCATGCGCAACGATATATACCATACTACCAGGTAAAAATAAAATCAGTCTGGTGTTTTTCTTAAAAAAAAAACATACTAAGTCTAGCGTTTATCTTCTTTATTTTTTTTTTTCCAGTGCCATGATCTGCTTGCATCCATATCCATTTATGGGATTTAACTTACTTTTTTATGCAGGAAAAACTGTCTGTTGAACAGTTCATTGACAGAAATGTTCCTGAGAGAGAACCAGTGAAGCCAGCTGATTTAGAGGATACACCATTTACACTGGTCGAAGATCACAAAGGCTTAGTGGAATTAGCTAAAAAGTTGAAGGGTGTAACTGAATTTGCTGTAAGCATTTGTAACTAATGTTTTCATTTAAAAATTTCAAACGAATCTATGCCATGCTTATATGCCTCTTATTATGTTGGTACTGAATACTAAAAGTGCTATTCTAAAGTATTATGTTTTTTGTGTTGCATACATTTTTTTATCGGAAACAACTGTCAAGCATGCCTTCCTGGAGTTTTTTGCCCCTGCAAATCATATATCATGTACACAGTATCACAGCAGTTCTCAGTGAAACGTTTTTGTTACATGTGTCTGTAGTTACTGCTATATGTTATTGTTAGTGGTTGTGTAATATGCATTGAACTTGACAGTCTTTATACTAGCACTATCAAAAAAGTTCTTAGCTAGATTACTTTTGTAACTGTTTGACATGAACAACACTGTACAACTTTGGTGGGTATGTAAACAAGATATCTCCCATGTTTAGTTTCCTCATCTTATTGAACAATTCTTCTACGCCCTTTTATTTTCTAGGCTATCTGAGATGCAATAGAATACCTTCCATGGATTTTATGATATTAGCAATTGAGTAATTGCCTATATATTTTTTTTTGTTTCATTTGCAGGTAGATTTGGAGCATAATCAATATAGGTCATTTCAGGGCTTGACCTGCTTGATGCAGATTTCAACAAGAACAGAAGACTTTATTGTGGACACTCTTAAGCTACGATATACATTGGTCGTTATTTGGAAGGACCTTTCAAAGATCCAACAAAGAGAAAGGTTTTGAAGAACTCCAAAATAATGTCTGTCTATATGTACTCAATTCTGGTTTTCATTTGTTCTTGGTCAAATAGGTAATGCATGGTGCGGATCGTGATATAATGTGGCTCCAGCGGGATTTCCACATCTACGTGTGCAATCTTTTTTGACACAGGACAGGTATTTGTAAATTAGGGCCAATAATAATACCGTGATTCTGATTATTGCGCCCAATTTGCTTCTTTTTTTCTTTATTGTCCTGGAAACCCTCGTTTTTAATGTTTGCTAGACTGAAGAATGATTTTCTTTATAACCATAATCAGGCTTCAAGGGTCTTACAGATGGAGAGAAACAGCCTTGAGCACCTATTACTTCACTTTTGTGGAGTGACTGCAAAGAAGGAGTGCGGCTCTATCCAATAGATTTACAAAGATCCACTCTGACCTCCCTTCCATCTACAATGTGATTTCCTTTTCTCTGATTAAGGCATGCCTTTTCTTGTAGATATCAAAATGCAGACTGGAGGTCGAGGCCACTTCCTGATGAAATGATCAAGTATTGTGCATATAGACCCTATTCTGAATTTCTTTTCTGTTATGTTTGGTGTTGGATATTTTTTTTGTCTGCTCCTTTCTATATTGCTGACTTGCCATCAGTTATATATAAGTGACTTTACTTCTGCCTAGGTATGCTAGAGAAGATACACACTATCTGCTGTACATATATGACTTAATGAGACAAAGACTACAGAAGGAGTCAACATTTGAAAATGATCTTCTTCTAGAGGTACAATACAAAAAGTATTGTTTTTGTTCTGGTTCCCATCTTATGTATTGAGGTCATAAGAGAATATAAAGTTTGATATTTGTCACCACTTCGAATGAAGTTAAATCTAGGACCAATCTCTTTGTTGCTTGTGTTTCCTGAATTGAGTCAATTGTTATTTGGACTGTGATATGTATCAAATTGCATGTCCTGATGTCTGTGTTAGTATCAACAGTTGTGCCCCTGTTGCCTATATTATTGGGGGGGTTTTTATGCAAGTTTTAATGAGAGTTTGGGTTACTGCAGGTCCATAAAAAGCAGTAATGAAATTTGCTTACAGTTCTATGAGAAGGAGCTTCTGACAGATACATCCTATCTCCACATATACGGGTTTGTATGCTGCTGCCCTCAATTCCTTAACTGGCTTCTGTAGTAAGCAATTAATCTTTTGTATCTTTAAAATATGTACTTTACAACTTTAGTTTTATGTGCATATCAAGTTACTGAGCTGTATTATTACAGGTTGCAGGAACATGAACTGGATGCAAAACAGCTGGCTGTTGTTGCTGTAAGAACATACTTTATGTACTCTCATGATCATTCTGCATTCAATATTTTGACCTTTGTAAAGACATGTTAGGATATCTTTATTATTGTATCCAGTTTCATATATTGAATGTTTGCATATATACTGAGCATCTCATATATCTTCTTCTCCCCACAATTTAGGCTCTACATGAGTGGAGAGATCGTATGGCTCGCCAGGAAGATGAAAGTACTGGTTATATACTGCCAAATAAGGCTTTAATTGAGATAGGTATTGCTGTTTTCTTTATGTTGTGTTATTATGGTGCAAAATTGGATATACAACTTCGCTGACTCCCCCACCTTATTTTTTCAATTCAAAAGCAAAGCACATGCCTACAGATGTTGGGCATTTGAAAAGAATTGTGAAATCAAAATATCCACATGTCGAGAGCAATCTTGAGCTAATTGCTTACACTGTCTGGAATGCACTTGAGTATTCTTATGCCTTTGAAGCAATAGCTGAGCAACTAAAAAAAAAAAAGGAACGGCTGGAACAGGTTTGTTAGGTTGAACTTATGTTGATTTCACTTTTTGAATGCTTTAGGAATGTGCTGAGTCTAGAACTGGATCTTAAGCTTTCTTTTTGAAGCTAGTATCTTTTCTTTTGCAGTTGGCATTGAAAAGTGGTCAGGCCAGTGATGAAGTGCCTCCTTTGGATGCTGACGTTGACAGGAGTAATTTTGATTCTTCTGATCAGTCTGCAAATGTCAATGTTGCTTCTGGCAGTGGGACTGGTTATATGAGTGAAGCAGCAGCTTTGATCAGCAGCATCCACCTAGAGGATAGTAAAACTCAAACCATATCCTCAGTTAAGACCTCTGAGACCTTGTCAGGCCTGATCAGACCAATGAATAAGGATGTCCTGATCTATAATTTACATCAGCAGGTAAAAAATATATGGAACATCTGAATCTTTTTTTATTTATTCTGTATTTATATTGTTGCATTTTGTATGAGGCTCAGGCTAGTCAGGACCTGAGGCACACTTTATTAGGAACTCTAAAAGTAAACTTGGCATCTGGAGGACAGTCTAATGAGCTAGGCAAACTATTCCTGAACCATGAAAACATCAAAGCAATTATTCTGAATACATGTGTTTTTGTATGTATCAATCTGCCTTTTTTTCTGTTGAAGAGTTGTTGATGGTACACATTGGGTCACACACTGGTCTTTTAGTTTGTCTACAGTTAAACTTATGCAACTTGGTATTGTTCTGAATGCCTGTCTTTACTACATGTTTTGAGAAGAAGTATTAACTTTAGGTTAGTTTGGATATTCATTCGACATGCATTTACTAGAGGGTTTTCAGTTTTGTTTACCCTCCTAATTCTTGATATGTTTTGCTTCTTCTCCATTTATTTATTTTCATGAAGTTTTGCATTTATGCCGAGACTTTTGTCTACTGCTGTTCAATTCCAGGCTGGGAGCAATGTGGAGAACTTTAGATCTTCTGCATTTCCTTCCCAGCAGTTCTCTAGTGGGGTAAAACCATTTTATCCAAATGCTGGAATTCACAGTGACAATGTTTGGATTCAAACAACTCAGATGAATGAGACAATGCAGCTGGGCAACACACCTTACTACACACAGCTTCCAGGATATAGCACTGAAGTTTTAGGGGGCTGTTATGAACCTGAAGGCTTGCAGATGTCCGGGTACCTTTCTGGTTTTGAACCTGGCATTGAGTCAATAAACCAAAAGAAGTACAGTAACAGGACAGCCTCCTGGTAGACACAAGGAAGGAAGTTTCCATAGTTCGGTGAGACGACAATCTTTCCCACCTCCAAGTTACAAGAAATGAGACTACATACTAGTAGCTGCCCTGATGTACAGCAGAAGGGAAGGAAAGATGAACACCTGGCACTGATGTTCTTTTGTGCAGAGATTGACTGTGTAGAGAACAAAGACTTGGGGGCGTTTTACTTGCCCTCTGAATGCCTCTTGTATTTTTGGCATTCGGTTAACTGAAAGATGAGAAACCCAATATTGACTGTAGATGCAGGGTATCGTAAGTGCCATCTCATTGCCCATTGGCTCATGTAATGGAAGACGTGGACTAACAAATATGTTCTGGTTGAATGGTGAATGCTGGAGTCGCACAAACTAACATATACTGTGATTCTGATGTTGTGATACTGATGTTGGTACAGTGTAACACCTAAATACAAAGACTTAAAACAAACAGCTAGCTTTGTCAGTCTTTTCTCCCTTATGCCGTGTGATTCATTTTTTTTTCTCTGTATATAACTTTACGTGTGCTTCTTTATCGAACTTTTGATTTCTATCAACGTGTAATTGTATAGGTTCCTAGGGAGTGTGGAACTGTGGATATATTGGGTTAGGAAAGTTCCAAATTAGTAGGCATATACTAGCTCTTAAATTCATGTTTGAGATTAGAAGGAGGCACAACTGATCCCATGTTTTACAACTTAATAATAGAGTCTGATTGGTTGGTTACACTGAAACTTAGTAATCCATTAAGAGTGTGATTGGTTGTTTGCGCTCATGCAAGATTTTATATATGAAGCGTAGGCTAACCTTTGCACTTGACAGATAGTATTTGGTTGGTTCCTGCATTATTTAGGGGTTTAGTTGCTAGAGTAATGTTTTTTTCTATCATTAAAAAAATAATATTTCAATTAGGTTTACCGAACTGTTAGAGGTGCTTCACATTAGTGGCTTGCCTTCTTATTTGGTTTACTGTGTTTCTCTTGACTCCTCCCGGCAGGCCTGAATAACGCAAAACCGGCTACAGTGTAGCACCTGAATACAAGACAAAATAATTTTCTTCCGTCTTCATTTTTTTTCCTTGTGCCGTGCCTTGCATCTTTTCGCTGTCGTACTTGTATTGGGCTGTGGACTGTGGTTAATTGGTGAGCGAGGAAACCTTTTGTCCGAAGCACTCAGAGTGCTTGAAGTGCGTAATCCAGATACGGGTCAAATAAAACCAGTGGTCGACTGGCCGTATCAGTTTTTGGTTGTTTTTGGCCGGTTGCCGCATCACTCTCGCCGTGCTGTTTGTTTGGTAACCCCGTGGCCGAATCGACTACCGGTAGTCTAGTACGAGCAGTGTACTACTGCGTTTTCTTTATCCGGACATGGCAACGCCTGTTCCAACAAGGCGTTTCCAAGATCATTCCCGCACAAGCCCACTAGAAAAAAAAACAAGAACCCTGTCGTGCCAAAAATAAACGAGCGAAAAGAACAAGAGCTTGTCCACGTTGCAGAACAAGATCACACACACCTCTGTGCCAACAGCCCTCTGAATCTCTGATGAAGTTTGAACTATAAATGGAATGGAATGGAGCTATCTATAACCATATCCTACACTAACCAGTCCTTTGCTTAAGAGCAACCGCAATGTATATGGACCGGTTAGTCCATATGCACAACTTTTGTGTCAGTGACCCATAGTTATGGTTGTTCTCACAATGTAAGAGTCTATATGGACCAAAAAGTGGAGCCCACTAACACAATAAAAAACAAGAAACTGCCAGTGCAGCAACCACAAACGCAACCATATGCAGCTGGAGGTAGAAGAGGTAGAGAGAGAAAGTATTGTTTTTCTACTCCTATGGCCAGTCCATAAGCCTATGGATACCTGATGCTATGATACCTCTATGGGCTGCTTCCACAGTGTATCAGCCAACCCATAGGGAATATTTAAATGCTTATAGACTGCTTTTGGAGTACATTATGGTTGCTCTAAAACTTATCGTCCCATGGTACAGTATTTTTTTCTACCATAATAAAACAACTTTTTAGCTTAAACTTGCTGGCAGAGGCAGGCGGCAGGTCCACTTGCATTTCATTTCACTGCGGAGCGGGGCCCACCAACCAACCCATCATCAGTAGGCAGCGCCAACACCAACCCCCGATTCTGACAAGTGACACCTCCCCTCCCCTTCCCAACCAACGCCTCTCCTATAGATCCCCTCCCCACTTTCCCATTTCCGCACCACGCAGCCAGCCGGCCCAAGCCCAAAACCCTTTCCCCCTCCTCCCCTTCCCACGATGGCCGCCGCCGCCACGACGCCGCACTCCCTCCTCCTCCAGCGCGCGGCTAGCCCGGCCACGCCACCGAGGGCCGCTTCCTCCTCCCTCCGCCTCCCCACCCGCGCCCGCCAGGATCTCGTGCGCGGCGGTGGCGGCGCCGTCCCCGGCCGCCGCGGCGGCGGCGGACGAGGCGGAGCGCGGCGTCTACAACTTCGCGGCGGGGCCCGCGACGCTCCCCCTCTCCGTCCTCAAGCGGGCGCAGGCGGAGCTGGTGGACTACCACGGCTCCGGGATGAGCATCATGGAGATGAGCCACCGCGGGAAGGAGTTCGACGCCGCCATCAAGAAGGCCGAGGCCGATCTGCGCACGCTCCTCGCCGTGCCCGACACCCACGCCGTGCTCTTCCTCCAGGGCGGCGCCACCACACAGTTCGCGGCCGTCCCGCTCAACCTCTGCTCGGGCCCCTCCGAACCCGCTGACTTCGTCGTGTCCGGCTCCTGGAGCGACAAGGCCTTCAAGGAGGCCAAGAAGTACTCCGCTGCCTCCGTCGCCTGGTCGGGTAAAGACGGCAAGTACACGGCGCTCCCGCCTTTCGACGCCATCAAGCAGAACCCCGAGGCGAGGTTCCTCCACATCTGCTCCAACGAGACCATCCATGGCGTCGAGTTCAAGGACTACCCGGAGCCCCTGAACAAGTCGGGCATCCTCGTCGCCGACATGTCCTCCAACTTCTGCTCCAAGCCCGTCGACGTCTCCCGCTTCGGCGTCATCTACGCCGGCGCGCAGAAGAACGTCGGGCCCTCGGGCGTCACCATCGCCATCGTGCGCAAGGACCTCATCGGCGCCGCCCAGCCCATCACGCCCATCATGCTCGACTTCAAGACGCACGCCGACAACGCCTCCCTCTACAACACCCCGCCCTGCTTCGCCATCTACATCTGCGGCCTCGTCTTCGAGGACCTGCTCGCGCAGGGCGGCCTCGCCGAGGTCGACAAGAAGAACACGCACAAGGCCCGCATCCTCTACGACACCATCGACGCCAGCGGCGGCTACTACATCTGCCCCGTCGACAAGTCGGTGCGGTCGCACATGAACGTGCCCTTCACCCTGGCTAAGGGGCCGGACTTCGAGAAGCAGTTCATCGCCGAGGCGGCCAAGGAGGGCATGGTGCAGCTCAAGGGGCACAGGTCGGTCGGCGGCGTCCGCGCCTCCATCTACAATGCCATGCCGCTGGCCGGCGTGGAGAAGCTTGTCGCCTTCATGAAGGATTTCCAAGCTAGGAACCCTTAATCGGCTTGTGCTTATGATCGATCATTTGGTATTGCTGCTCTTTAGCAGTATGCTTTGTTCTTTCTTCATCATAGCATAAGTGAGATTTGTGCAAGAGCAACTTCGCTTATCTGGGATCTATCTGTAGTATTAGTAACAGCTACTGTATTTTGCAATGTTCTTCTTCACTTCTATTAGGTGTTCATGGAATTTTCATTTCTGTGGATCGCCATTGTAGTTGGAATGTGTTTTGCTGGAAATAAGGAATAAGGTGGATTGTCAATTGCCTCGCCTCAGAGCAGGTGACACTGATACACCATTCAGACTTGTTATCAAAGAAGGTTGCTTGGTTTTTGCCTCTCCAAACAAAGCAAACTTTGTACTACTGGAATTTGATGTCACCTGTACTTTAGTAAGATTCTGATGGAAATTCTTTACATCGGGTGAATGTATCCATTGCTGGAAATTCTTTACATCGGGTGAATGTATCCATTGCTGTTGTTTTCAAATAGATGGGTCCATGTTGATGACTAAGCACAGACCATTGCATCTGCCGGAAGGGAATCCATTTAAGGTTGGTAACGGGTGAGCTGAGCACTCTAGACTCTAGAGTTTGGTGAGGTGTTTATGATGGTTCTTGTGTCGTTGTCTTGGCTGATTCATCACTAAGCTTACACCAAAAACAGATGTGCAATGTGACACTATTTCAAATTTCACGTTGGGTAAGCGTTGTGTGTCATAGCACAACGCAAAAGGTCAACTGTTTGTATTTCCAAATGACAAGATAATGCTTTGACTTAAATCAGTCTGAATGGAATAGCAACATGCGTTCTTTTTTCCCCAGATTGCAAAATCTGTTTCGGTTCTCCAAATGATGGGTTTTTCTTTTCTAATTCAAGTTCTACAATCAAGTTGAGCCGCTAATTACGCCATATTATTCCTCTTCAACTAACCATCAGGATATTTTTATCAAGAGACGTGCAGAATCTGAAGGCCACCCAGAGTACATGTTTATATTTTTCTGATTCTATGCTAGGTAGGACCATCACTAACCTGAAGGGTCTATATTATATTATGAACACAACCACTTGGATGTCGTTATGTCGGTCATGATTCATATCTGATCTTATGATGCTAAAGTGTGTTTGCACTTTGCACCAGCAATTCCGATGGTAGTGAATGGAAATTTTTTATGGAAGGGATGAATGGGTACCAGTATTGTCCTTGGCATTTATAATGCATTCTGCCTCAGCAGTTTAACTTTAACGTTCGTAGCATTTTGGGTTCCTGGTTAAAAAGAGGAAACCCACACTGCCTTGTATCTGCGGGTTATTCGGCGGATGGTTTCTATGGCTAATAAGCTGACTGATATTGTTTTGTTGTGAAGGAAAAGTATTGTACATTGGCTGATAAGCCGAATAAGTTTAAGCGAACACAGGTCTCGACTCATTTACATATGTGTAGTGTGATCTAGTTTCAGATTGCACGTTTGGTGAACATTACATTCATAGGGCAAAGCAAAGCTTGAGCATGTTTAGATATAGGATTCTAAAATCCGAATTCTAGATAAAAATAGTCTCCACTTTTTCTTGTATTCTCTGTGTTAAAATTCTCTAGAAACCTAGGGTGTTTGGATAGGATTCTAGGATTTTGAGATTTTTTTCGATTCTTAGAATCCCCATGAATCCAAACACTACCTTAACCATTGGTGATCCAAATCACATGATTATGTTTTGACTTATAATCAGTATAAATAAGAATAGCTTCATGTTCTTTTTTTTTTTTTTTTTTTTGCCCCTAAAAATTGCAAAATCTGCTGTAGTGCTACAGTTCTGTTTTTTAGCAATGCAATGCAACTTTTTTTTTTTTTTTTTTTTGCAAGTGTTCTGATTCTCATCATGTTTCTATTCTTGCGGGCCGGCTCACGTCATCATGTTAACTCCCTTCCCCTTTGAGGCCCAGCCCACACTCCACCCTCAAACGGCCGCCGCCAAATTGGGCGGCCCAACGAGAACGCGGATTAACCGCTGCGTAAATCGCAAGCAGAACAGAGGCGGTCCGCTTGAAAGCTAAGCTAAACTTCTCTCGACGCGCAGTATTAAACCCTGCTGGAGGAAAAAACGCGAACCGACTAGCCGCCCCTCTCTGCTTCCTCTCTGTTCTTCCTCCACCCCCGATTGCTCTCGATCTACCAGCGCGCGCGTCGCGATGGCCGACAAGGCGGCGTCCCCGGAGAAGAAGTCGTGGGCCGATCTCCAGGAGGAAGAGGAGACCAAGGCCAACGCGGCCGCGGAAGCCGAAGCGGCTGCGGCGGCGTCCTCCTCCTCTTCCCTCCACCACCGAGGCGAAGGTGGAGGAGCAGGCCAAGCAGATCGAGGCGCTCTCGCTCGCTCCGGCGGTGGACGACGCCGCAGGCGAAGGCGAAGAGGGCCCGCCCCTCCTTGATGACTCCGACGACTCGCAAATCCATGCCGTACGCTCCCGCTCCCCGTCTCCACTTCCGCCGGCGCTGACGCTAGCCCTAGCCAGCAGCCTCGCTTGCCTCAGGCAGCTGATTGATTGATTGATTGATTAGTTGATTGATGTGATTTCGATTTGGCCTCGCTCCAGGTGACTTCGGGTGACACGGTGTACGAGTCGGCCACCACGTTCGAGGATCTGAAGCTGTCGCCCGAGCTGCTCAAAGGGCTGCACGACGAGATGGGGTTCAGCCGCCCGAGCAAGATCCAGGCGATCACCCTGCCCATGATCCTCACGCCGCCCTACAAGGACCTCGTCGCGCAGGCGCACAACGGCTCTGGCAAGACCACCTGTTTCGTCCTCGGCATGCTCAGCCGCGTCGACCCGCAACGCAAGACACCCCAGGCTATCTGCATTTGCCCCACTAGGGAGCTCGCGCAGCAGGTCGGATCACCGTTCTTTGTACCATGCTATCGTACCATCTTGGTGGCGGTTGTTATTGGATGAAGCTCTGTTGTTAATAGTGCTGAGTTTGCTTCATTCAACTGTTGTGCAGAATAAGGCGGTTCTCATGAGGATGGGCAAGTTTACTGGCATTACATGCGCCTGTGCAATCCCGCCAGCTCAGAAGGACTACATGCCGATCTCTAAAATGGCTCCGATTACTGACCAGATCGTCATTGGCACATCTGGTACACTCATCAAATGGATTACCCATAAGAAGCTGGCCACTAGGGATATCAAGATACTTGTGTTTGATGAGGCAGATCATATGCTTGCTGAGGTATGTTTGATTTCCATTCTTGTTGTGTTAGTCGTTACATAATAATGCCTAGGATTGTCAGTATTTGGATGGGCACCTTACTGTTAGTCTCTTTTGGCATGGTATTTGAGTTACTACATGCTGTATGGAGCAATTCGTCAAGAAACATGTTAAGCTTCTCTGACTACCCTTGGCAGTCACATTACAACTAACTGATTAAGGATTATTAACCAGAGTAGAGGAATGCTATGCACTTGTATACAACGAATCACAACTGACTGGTTAAGTGATTGTTAACCATAGTAGAGGAATGTTATGCACTTTATATATTTTCTGCAATGTTATGCATTTCCCAAACAGATATTGTTGATGCACACTCGCAGTAGGGATGGGTTATTTTCATCATGTCTAGATGCTAACCATTAGTTGAATGTTAGTTGGCAACACAGAGTAACGATTTGTTTTTACCCTTTATTACAACCCCTAATTCTACATTTGCTACCAAACAATTTTTCGGTCTAGTATTAGTACATTCTATTTCCAAGTACACTGAAAAGGAAAAAGGGATTTCTATTTCATTATTGGTGGAATGCCCGCAGGTTGAGTTTTATCATTGCTAGAATGATTTTGGCCTTTCCAGCTTTTATATATCTTCTCTACGCAAACTGATGTATATGTCTTCTACTTTATTTCTGGCATGTTAGTTCTTTTATGACTGGAGCTGTGTTTACAAATTGGTTCGTTGCTCATTACATCTTGCCCTTGATTTTGAGCCTGTTCGGGCCGGGCCGTGGCTGGCTGATGCGCTCGAGAGAAAGGTACCGCTGGTTGATTGTGGTCGGCTGATGCTTTGTGAGAAATTACTCGCCGGCTGGGCCGGGCTGCGAACAGGGCCTTTATTTATTTGGTCCATGGCCATGCAGCTTATTTATCATTTAAGCTAGTCTTTGTAAATCCATGAGTTGTTTTCCTACAGTGGTGAATTCCTTCTTGCAGGATGGCTTTAGGAGTGATTCTGAAAGAATCATGAGAGATATACAAAGAAGCGCTGGTGGTTGTCAGGTAATTTTCATTTACCTAACTTTTTTTCTTATCACATGAAAAAGCTTGCTAAGAGGATATCAGAAGGTGTTGTGAGAAATGATCTTTGACTAGGGAACAACCTTTTTCCTAATGATGGAAACAGGGCTTATTATTTGAAAATCTCATCCCTGAATTCAGTCCATTCACTGTAGCTGTGGAATTCAACCAATGATGACATTAATTTCTTTTAAAAATCTCGCGCATGCATCTGTCCTTTGTTATGTTACTACTACTAACTGGATGTATCTCTGTTAGATGCTTGGGATACTCTTATGTAATGTCTTATTAGCGAATTCTTGCATCTTGCTAAATTATGCATTCACTTCAGTTTTGAACTAGACCTATGATGGATGATAATTGGAGTTTCTCATAACTATTGGTATATCCTGCCTGGCCATACAGCGCCCGATTTCTTGTTGACTTGATATGTTTGTTGGAACTATTTTTCATTTTTTAATTCTATTTTTTTCCAGGTGCTTCTCTTTTCTGCGACCTTCAATGAGAGGGTGAAGGATTTTTGTTACAAAGGTCATTAGGGATGGAAATCAGATATTCGTGAAGAAGGAAGATCTTACTTTGGATAAAGTAAGGCAATACAAAGTTCGAGTCCCTGATGAATCGGCAAAAATAGAGGTTATAAGAGACAAGATATTTGAATTTGGACAGAAAGTTGGCCAGGTTATCATATTTGTTAGAACAAAGGCGAGTACGAAGAATGTTCACAGTGCTTTGACGAGGGAGGACTACGTGTGCTCCTCAATTCAAGGATCCCTGGACCAATCAGAGAGGGAAAAGATAATACAGGAATTCAAAGATGGCTACACCAAGGTTCTTATATCAACTGATGTTCTAGCTCGAGGTTTTGACCAAGCACAGGTACTTTGTGGGGCATTTGTTTTACACTCCATGAAGTACAAACTTCTTTTTTTTACCTTCTAACTTTGTTGGTTTTGAAAGGTTAACCTCGTCATCAACTACGACATGCCAATCAAATTTAATACAAGCGATGAACCTGATAATGAGGTGTACTTGCACAGAGTTGGTAGAGCTGGGCGCTTTGGCCGGAAAGGTAAATTTGGATCTATGGTTCCTTCTAGAATTGTATTATATGTTTAATAGCACCAGTTTTGCATTAAATAAATCAGTGTCACTGGAAGTAACTAGGTATGGTGATCCACACTGTGGCAGATAATAGATAGTGGTATTATTAGGAATAGAATGAATTGGGGATCATGCTATCAGAGTATTGGACTGAATCTGTGTCCATATTAGGCAACCATGCTGCCTTTGTCGAGCATATTATCTGTTTGTAGCCTTGAGCTTGAATTTACACCTAGATGCAAAATCGTGTCCCTTTGAATCTTTTTATAAAGTTTAATCAAGAAATTTATATGTTTGGTTAATAAGAAAACAAATAACAGGACTTTTCTACTTTGATTAGGTTTACAATTTTTTATAGTATATTAATGTTGCTAACTGGGAATTGTTGCTGGAGGCAGGTGCTGTGTTCAACTTGCTGTGTGGTGAAAGAGATGATGTTGTGATGAAGAGGATCCAGGACTATTTCAAGAGCACTGTACATGAGGTGTGTAGCTGCAACTTGTGCATGCTTTTATCTTGTGCTCTTATGCGTATACTTACGGTATTGTTTATTTTAGGTTCCCAATTGGCAACGTGAAGAAGATTTTGAGGTTGCTCTCAAGGAAGCAGGTTTACTTTAAGTAACCACTGAAAGTTGTGGTGAGCAGCGTTCTTTGGTCAGGACAATTCACCGGTGATTTTGCTGAGCCTGCTGCACAACGTTGTTGTGCTCTTCTGCTCTTTCTCCCAGTAGCACCAATTTTCACCGGTGGTATTTTGCTGAGCCTGCTGCACAACGTTACTGTGCTCTTCTGCTCATCCTGTTATCAGCACTGATTGTTTTGCAGCAGAGTTTTGTGGATTATGTTAAAGACTAGGACAATATGGTGTTATGAGCTTATATGAAACAGAAGGTGTTTCTTTGCCAATCTGCTTGTAGTGCAGTTATGAGCATTACCATTTGAAACTGTAAATCTTGTTATTAAAGAGTAAACCGTTGAGATGCGTGCGTTACGATCTTTTTACAGCGATTGTCTTTAAAAAATTGTATCATCAATTTACACTTCAGACGAGTCTCCGATCAAAGTTTTTGCTTTTTGTTTCCTGTGCTCCATACCGCGTCATGTGACAGGCGGAGGAGCCGGCTTGATTGCTGAAATGTCTCACACGGACTCGCCGTCGGACGTGCTAACGAGCAGATGCTTCCTAACCGTCGCTCGCTCTGCCAAAGCCAAACAGGGTAAGCCACGGGAGTGAGGAGATTCACTGTCTACAAGCTGCTTCCCACGGAAAGAATTTATCTGTATTAATCTATGTCTCGCTGGAGACCGGGGCCATCAACATGTATACGATAATGTACACATGGAGCCGCCATTCGATTCTGTAATTGTGTTCACCAAAAAAAATTACAAGTTGTCATGCTCGATGACCTGCGCCGCCTTCCACTCCTCGCCGGGGTTGACGACGACGGGCACCAACATGGACGCCATCCCCGTGCACAGGAAGTAGTCCTTGCCGAACTTCTCATACAAGCCTCCCGGGCTGCACAGGTACATGTCGTCGAACCCCATCCTCACCAGCCTGAACCCGAGCCCGCTATACTGCAGATTCATCATAGCAATGGCGTTTTGATTCAGTATCGGAGATTGTCGGTGTTGACGACCGGAGAAAGAAGGTGAGTTCGAACCTGATCGATGGTGGTGAACTTGGACGGCGCGGTGCTGTAGATGCGCTTCTTCCTCTCCTCCGGCGGCGCCGCGTACACCCGGCTCACCTTCTTCTTGAGCACGGTGTAGAGGTCCTCCTCCACGGTCCAGACGCCCTGGCGCGGCTCCTCGCCGCCGCCGCCGAACCACCCGGGTTCCTCCCGCAGCATGGCCTCGGCCGGGGACAGGAGGCTGAAGGCGGCGGCCGGCGGCGGCTGCGAGCAGTAGGAGCAGCCACGGAGGCCCTCCACCGCCGTGCCGCCTCGCTTGTCGAACTTGATGTGGCTCAGCACCGCGCCCGTCAGCTCCACCGGCTTGGTGCCCGTGTTCCGGACGATCACCGCCGTCGCCATGCTCACCCCGTACAGCGTCACCACGTACGAGATGTCCAGCTTCCCCTTGGTGCACCCGAGCTCAACCTGCAGATCGAGCAGCCAGTTTCTTTCAAGGCATTCAGTTTCCCCTTGAGTAAATAAAAGTAGCAAAATATGCAAGAAACATGCACCTGCACGGCGTCGTAGGAGTCGGAGTCGGCGTCCCTGACGGTCCATTCGGCGCCGTCGACGAGGGACCACTGGGCGGCGATGCCCTTGCCACCGGACGAGGCGGACGCCTCGTTGAGGACGAGGCCGATGCCGCCCTTGCCCGCCACGGTGTAAAAGCACCTCCCGGCACCCATCGTCTCCGTCCTTCCAGAACACCTTGGGTTTGTAGGACGTGACGAGGCCGTCGCCGAGGCGGAGCTGCAGCGAGCTGCCGTTCCGCACGCTGAGCTCCGCGGTGGGAGCTCCGCCGGCCGGGTCGGCCACGAACCGCAGGCCCTTCCGGCCGAACGACTCCTCCAGGGACTGCGCGGTCGGCGCCGTCGCCACCGCTGACGCGCGCAACGCGGTGCTGGCACGGCGCGCGCAGGACGGGAGGTGGAGCGGGAGCACGGAGGAGGTGGCCATTGGAGTGGGAATGGGAGTGAGGAGAGTGTGATGAGGGAGGGGGATGCACAGGCCAGAGGAGGAGGATCAGAGAGAGCCGGCCCTCAAGGGCGCGGGGCGGCGTTCACCGCAGCCTCATATCCTGGAGCCTCAGGATAGATGATACTTTTCGATGCTTTCAACTTTCTCCCTGCCTGTCGCCTCCTTCCTTCGTTCTCGCGCTTTTCCGTGCTAGGGCCTCTCTTTCTTCCACTCTAGTGAGTTCAGCGATAAGGAATGTGTGACCATTGCTTTGTTTACAGTAGATTTTTAATCCAGACTGCTTTGGTTTAGTTCAAATTAATTTGTCGATAGAATCTGACATTAAGGTCATCGTTGCAAGCATCAATTTCACCATCGGAGGTTAAATTTGTAGTCATTTTTATTTATGCTTCATTATATGCAAAGAGCAGAACGAGCACCTGAATGAAGCGAACGAATCTTTTGGTTACTGCGAGACTCAATCGGTATGGAATCTGAATGCGTAAAAGTGTATACTCAGATTTTAGGATGAAGCAGAGCAGATATTTGCAACTTTGTATATTACTATATGTAATTTAAAACTATTAATATAATTTTATCATCAAAATAAACAAAAATGTCAGGATGGCGGAGTGGTCTAACGCGCCAGACTCAAGTTCTGGTCCTTCTAACGAGGGCGTGGGTTCAAATCCCACTTCTGACATGTTTTTATTATTCATCTACTGTTTTATTTCGCAGTGCTTTCATCATATTGCAAAAATTTTGCAGAGCCAAATTGCATCTCAGACAAACTGTCAAAATTTTTTTTAAAAAAAAGTACTGGGTTGCATTCCTTTTTTTCCCCTCTGAAGTTTTACTTTGCAGTGCCTTCATTATATTAAAAAAATAAAAATGCAGAGCCAAATTGCATCTCGGACACAAGTAGTACGTGTCATTACAGCTTTGAATGGGTTTCTACAGCTTTGACAGGATTTCTTGTCTTTACAGCTTCAAGGAGGATAGCGCATTATGTTGCGTTGCTGGCATTCCAGTTTCCACCGTAGATGAAAACTCTTCCTCTCCCCAATTTGAACCTGATCGTCACTAAATTGCACGGCTGTGTCTGCTACATGGCACCCTAACCGAGCTAAAATTTAACATGCCCAAATTTCTGTCACTAAATTGATGATCATGATTCATGAATTTGACCAACTTTTGAAAGGTTGGCTAAAGGAGAGTACCGAGTCTAATTACGCAAAGGACAGGACACTACGGCAAAGGCGGCACCTTTGCTTGGTCATCTTTGCATCAACTCCCTAGTGCCCACCAGCCCAACGCCCAACCCAATGCAGTAGTGGTCTAGTGGAGCACCGAACCGAATCCAGCAGCCAAGCCGAGCACCATTCACCATCACCAGACGATGGGCGATGGATAGAGAAGAGACAGCCCGCAATAATCAAACCGGAAAAAGAAAAAGAAAAAGAGAAGCTCCAATCTAACCCACTTTCATTCAGATCCACTCAATATAACGACGAACAGAACAGGGTACACTCGACCCCGATGACACGACACACCCAGCCAGACGGCCTTCGCAAATCCTTTTGTCCAGCCACAGGTCTCTGGCATTCTGATACTACGGTAGGAAAGAGTCTTCGGGCTATAAGCAAACTGAAACGGGGAACACAGCGAAAAAGAGAAACTAGGGAAAACGCTAACTAGCCAACTGCTCTCCAGTAGCCATGAGATGGAGCAGTAACACTCTTGGGGCCATCCTGCCCACTTCCACAGCCAGCCTTGGTTCAGTTCCCTTGCACCGCGCGCCTCAGACAGAGTCTTCAGGACATCAAACCTCGCTTGCGGCTAGCTATGGAGCATTGGTTGTGCGGACGAGCTAACCGGTCTTGGCGACTCCGTTGGCGATGATGGGTTTCTCTGTTGCTGTTTGGGCCACCTTTGCTGCATAGGAAACAGCAGGCATGGTGGTTACTCCGTTGGCGAGGGCAGGTTTCTCTGCGGGAGCCTTCACCGCCTTCACCTCTACAGTGACGCCGTTTGGTACATCAGACGGATTGGGCTTCCCGTTAGCAGCTTCCTGCTGTTGCTCGCTGGTGACAGAATTGGGGGTCCTACTGTCCCAGACCTGGATGATTCAAGACAGGCATCAACCCACAGGCATTAGTCGCGCAAGGTCATGAAATCTGCAGTTGTTAAATTAAGGCATGTATTCAGAATTTCAAATGTACCTGCTTTTGGACCTGCTGCTGTTTCGACCTCTTGTCCTGCATCAACTTCTGGCGGCTCTCATAAAAGACAAAGTCATCAAGGATGGACGTCTTGCTGACATGATCCTTGAAGATCTTGAGCATCTGAAGGCCTTGTTCAAGGTGTATCTACATTATCGTCCAAAGGGCAAGTAAGGAGGCAAGACAGCAAATTTTGCAATTCAGGAAGCTTCAAAAAAGAATGGACTATGCTTACCTCCTGAGTGTCACGGCTGTTTGTGACAGGCTTGTTCTCATTGTTCTCTAGGATGATGTGCTTGAGAATATTGTTAGGTACATCCTTGACAATGTGCCACTTAACAGAGAAGGAACCATTCCACTTGTCCTGTTGCCAATACTCCAGAGTTTTCTCAAAATCAACAGCACCAGTCATTTCAGCAACACCAACAAACTGACCACTTGTATTCACCTGAAATTTAATTGTGAACAGCATATCAGACAAACAAAACTAACTTGACATTCATAACGAAATACCAAATGAGGCAAAGATCCTTACTGAGAAAAACAGGAATATAGGGCATGCAGAGCCCTTTGACTGAGCTTCTTGATAAGCAGCATCAAGCTTCTTGTTTCCATTGGTTGTGCTTGCCCACACATTGTATTTCACACTCTTGTGGATGTCATCCTCGCTGTGCGATTTAATGACAAAGAACTTTGCAGCATCATACTGCACAGGGAAGTCATCTCTATTGAACTGTGCTCTATCAGGCACAGCACTATCGGTCTTGGTTTCACCAGAAGGAAGACTCTGCCCTTTCACAGCAATAGTGACAGTATGGCCGTACAATTTCTGGTTCTTGAAACGCCAGATCTAGGACCTCTGTTTAACTCGATTGTTCCATCCTGACCCTCATTGCCATAACCGTAGTATCCATTACGGCCCCTAGGCCTGTACCTGTTATCCATACCAATACCCCATCGGCCATATATCCTGGAATCAGAATCCGTTACTCCCATAGGGAAGACCAGTTTTTATTGAATTCCCATACTGGGTATACGGTCAGGAGCTAGGGTACATCCTATTGGGATAAGTAGGAGATGCTGACGTAGTTGTAGGTCTTCTGTTCTGCATGCCCTGCTTGACAATTCACAGAAAAAAACATGAGTGAGCCTGCCAACATATGTAATACAGAATCAAAGTATGCCATCATAGTCAACTCAAATTAGAAGGCAAAACCTAGAAGTTTGTAAGCTGCACAGCCAGAAAGCACAAATTTCTTGTATTGGCAACCCCAGTCTGCCCTTTGTTAAAACGCAAATTGAATTCTACACAGCATTTCTGTGATTCCTATCTGGTTAAATTACGAGCCATGAAGCAATAACATTGATCCCATAGTGACTATGGAACAGTGGAGGTCATTAGCCTCGAAGGGGACATGCATAAGCACAAAAAAAAAACATAAACAACACAGCTGCATTTAATAAAAATGTCAAGATAGTTTCTCTGAACTTACCACCTGGGCGGCGCGTGGGAGCTCTTGTTCTGATTTCTCGCTGAGGAACCATTACTACTGAATGTTGAGGATGGATAATGATTAGTTGTAGTTGTTATCTGCTGTCCATTTGCATAAGCAGAGCCATCGTACCATGCATAGTGTGCCCCTGTGCTGTCATACCCATATGTCGGGTCCAGGTAACCAGCAGAAGGAACTCCACCTAGCAATGGCGCCCTATAAGTTCCATCAGGCGTCAGTGATGAATTTTGTTGGCTTGACGCAATGGGTACAGTTCCACTGTTACTGTGAGCAGTACCATTTGGAACACCGTTAGCGGCTTTCTTGGCAGGATCTGCTTTAGCTGCTGGCTTTTCAGGATTGTTAGAAGGCTGGAGGTCACTTTGAGTGGTAGAAGGAACTGGTGTAGGAGGCTGATAATACGCAGTCGGATACTGGTAAGGCTGCGCACCAAACATCTGACCATCAACCGTTGGAACTGGAGAAGTGGCAGGAGAGTATGCCCCATAAGGAGCATACCCATATCCATAAATATCTCCATACACTGCCTGCAAAAATCCAAAAGACCCATTGAAATGGTTACTCATGATGTTTCCAAGAGTAGCATAAATATGAGAGAAGCATCATCAGGGTCTAAAAATCTCCAATCCGTAACAAGTCAGGAGGGACTGAGAGGGAAATTAGCTCATTTTCTGCTCGAGTCCATATGGAATAGTAGGGATTAGGTTTATCCAAACAACCCCGCAAGATACAAGATGCAGAATTTCCATGACAAGATAGTGGCAGACAAGAAAAACAACCTTTCCAATAAGAGTAACAGTGCAGAGAGCATAAGGGAAAGAGGGAACCAACCAAAGCAAAAATCATACCCCCAAAAAGAGCGTGAATAGGTTTCCACTTATTACATATCCAACAATAGACTCAACAGTACAGGTATCAGTAGACAGTAATAGCAAGCAATTTGACCATTCAAGCATTTCCACATTAAGAACACGACATAGGATGCAAGCAATCATGGGAAGCATCACATGACACATGAAGGGATAAGAACTTATAGAATACACTTACTGGGGCAATCTCCACTCCATCTGAATTTAGATATCTTGGATAATCATCCCACTCGCTCATGGAACTGTCGTAGCCTGCAAGATAACACGAGAACCAGACAAAAATTCAGTTACCAAATCAGAGAACTCTCAGAGCAACGAATAATTCAAATTATGCTGATGCTACAAGGAAGACCAAAGCAGCAAACAGAGGGCTACAAATACTCGCGCTAGCTACGACATGATCACCATAAGCTCCTCACCTCCATAGTAATACGCTGGTAGATAGAACAGGTTGGGATCCATAAAGTCTTGAAGCACCGGCGTGATGGACCGCTCGGGCGGGATCGCCACGCTCAGCTGCTGGCTCGTCACAGCACCCTGCTGATTTAATAAACAGCACAAATAAGATCAGAATCACAGATCAGCTCGATCAAACAGTAAACAAGGACAAGATGAGAACCCATGAGAGCTTCTGCTTTTATCTCTACCTTCTTGGCAGCAGCAGGCTCTGTTGCATCCGCTACCGCCGCCTTGGTCTGCGAATCCAGCGACAACTTCTGCAGCAGATCCGTGGTTTCTTCGCACAACAGCAAACCGAGGAATTAAGGAGTAACAAGTTTATTTGTAGATCCCACAGGGGTTGCAAGCTACTAAATCCTGACGAGCAGTACCAATACAACAATTACAAAAGCACGGAAAAAAAAGTTTTTTTTTAACCCCCGGTAGCTTGCAAGCAACAGTGAAAAAACATATGGATCTGTACAATTCAAGCGAACAAGGCAGCAAGGACAGACAAGAGGGACTCGACACGGTCCCGGCCATCGCAGCCGCCATGGGAAGGCAAAACCTTTGGCCGGGCCCCCAACGACGCAAACGAAACCCTGGTAAAGCCAAAACCTTTGACGCTCCCTCCCCAGCAGCACAGAAATAAAAGGATACGATCCGCGACAGGGACGGTGGCGGGAGCCGGAGCCGGAGCAGGAGCAGCAGCCGGCGCGGCGGGCGCGGGTGCCGGGGGCGGCGCGACGGCGGCCATGGCGCGAGATCCCAACGAAACAGGAGGAGGCAGCGGCGAGATCCAAGAGCTCCCGACCGACCGACCGGCCCTTCTCCCCTCTCTCTCTCTCCTACGGATAGGAAAACAGGTAGCACGAGCTTAAGCTCGGGGTAACGAGGAGGGAGCGAGAGGAGCGGCGGCGGCGGCGGCGGGTAAAGGTGGGGGTGGAGGGAGTCGAGCCGCCACCAGAGGAGCAGCGCGGCGGCTAGCGGTAGCGGGGGATAGTAGTACGTACACTCCGGTACAGGGGCTGTGAAGGGGAAAAGGGGAGGTTTTGGGTGGGGTGTGGGGGTCATATAGCAGAGCAGGTCCCGTCCCGCCGCCGGCTACCGGATCCTGATAGGAGGGGGAGTTCGGCAGCCGCACGGCTCTCTCTCCGGGATGCGTCCCGTCCGCTTTGGATTCCCCACCCTGCGCCGCTCCATTTTTTTTCTCTAAAATTCCGTCACGCTCCCTGCACTACTCTATCTTTTTCTGGTTTCGTTCAGGCGAGTGATGGTGGTGGATTAGTTTTTAGTTTTAGTTAGTGGATGTAATCTGATCGTGCTGGGTTTCAAAGGTTGAGTGAGATGAGATCCTTTTCTTAGCCCGGTGGGTTTGGATTGGAGGCAGGCAGACAGACAGCCGCAACGCAAGCCAAGGAAGTGACTCGTCACGCTCCGGCCCGGGGGTCACAATCTTGCGCCTAACCTGGCGTTTAGATTAGCACAGGCCTTGTTTTTATTTTTGGTCTACTGGAGGAGTATATTCTTTTTCATTTGTGTCCATGCCTGTTTCTGGTGACAATCTGTCGCTAGTGGTGTACAGTACACAGTTGTGTTGTGGTGGCGACTGGCGAGGAGTGATGATGGTGATGATGAACCATGGATGAGCTCATCCGTGTTAATAGTAAGTAGTTGCCAACAGTAAATCGTGTGATGTACTACTAGTACGTAGCGGCCAGTTGCCGCGTGCGAGGCTATACCAATAATAATTGCGTGAGTCGTCGCCAGACCAGCCAGCCTGATCGTCGCTACCGTTTTCTGCAGTCAAGATTACTAGTAGTACTAGGATGCCAAACGTTCCAGCAGTTTCGCAGCGAAACGGCAAAGGAGGGCGAAACCATTTGGCCACGGCAGCAGCAGAGGAGAGGAGAGCACCGGGCTGACTGCTGGCTACGGCGCGTCCGCCGTGCGGGGCAGCGTGCCGCGCACAGGCTGCCACGCACCGAAGCCCAGCCGCCGCCCAACAAGGGCCATGGCCGAGAGCCGCCGTCGCCACGGCCTCTCCTTTCTCTGGGCGGCAGCGGCCCTGCCGACTTGTTTTGTTTTGGGGACGTCCTTTTTTCTTTCGACATTTCTCCGTGTATTTTTCCTTTGCAGGCACATGGAGAAATGAGGATAGATAAGGTCTCGCACGTGCAGGAAAAAAAAATGTTTTTACAACTATACGGAAATTTTGTTTATCGGTCGGCAAAGGAAAAAAAAAAAAAAAGGAAGCGGCGTCCCTGATCAAATCGTGAATTGGTTGGATCTGGCCCGGTCAGTTCGGGCGATTTCCCTTTGCCTGAGTGAGATTCCGGCGCCGGGCGTGGACACGTCGCTGCGGCTCGACGGCCGGGTCCGTTTCCGTCCGTCCCCGGCAGAAAATCGGATCGTGGAACGGAGGAGTTCACGTGGGGTTTTGCTGCGAGGACCGCGACGGACTCCATCCAATTCCAAGGAGAGAGGAAAACGATCTCGTCTCGAATTGCACAGGCGGAGCCTGACGATCGTGATAGATGCCTACACGAGTACGTACGTGGCTAGGGGCCGGGCGAGACGTGCTACGCGTTTGTATTCTCCAGTGGGGTCGCCTAGTGTTAATCTGAAAAGGTTGCTGCACAAATATCTCAATATAAACCCTATAAGAAATGAGGTCCATGAAAAAAAAGAGCTCAATTGATAATTAGGATTATATAATCGGCTCCTTGGCCTCTGTTGATGCTCACTAACTCATATTTTTACGCATCAACAATTCATGAAAAAGGACTAAAAAGATAAATCAACAATAGAATAGGGCTTTGGACTAATGATTTCCACGAGTTTTGGTAAAGTTGTGATTTGCGTGGACTTAACAGAAAAACAAATAGAATTGACGTGTCATACGACCGACGCAACGTAATGCAATCCAACTCCGAAACAAGTCTAGAAGGCTCCGGATTACTCCCGACGTGAACGAAACTTAACACCCAAGAAAACATCATCTAGAAGACTCCGGAAGCCCGCGACACGCCGCGGGACCCGAGTGGGCCACACACTTCGGGCGGCCGGCCTAAATAACAGCCGGCCGGCCTCCCCCTCGCCACGCCGCCCCCTTCCCGAAGCTTCCTCCACCGCCTCCGAGACGCAAATCTAATCCACTCGTTTATTGTCGGTTTGATCCGATGGTTACGGTGGAGCACGTGATGCCCTCTCCCGACTATATAAGCGGCCCCGTGCTCCCCTCGTTTCATAATGGATCTGAAGCCTCAAGTCATCATCAAGTAGAAGATCAAGTTGAAGCCAAGGCAGAGAGAAAAAGAGGAGTCACCAAGAGATAGGATAGCTAATTAAGCCGCCTCTATATATAGATCTAGAGCCTAGTTTAGATAGAAAGTCGAGTTTAGAGAAGAGAGAGCGTGCGCTCCGGTTCGCATCCGTAAGTTACTATGAATCAATATTATTGTTTTCATACACCTTCGTGCTATTTCATTACTATGCATGCAATTAGTCTATTTTTACTTTATTCTAGTCATAGCATATTTGATATGATCATTAATCATGATAATTCAACGCGCTTATTCGTAGAGCTCCTAGTATATTACTCGAAAGTGTGCTAGGTAGTAGAAAGTATGTAAGCATGGTGCTTAGATATAATTTACTAGCGGATTCACCTTATATGCCGGGTCGTGTGGTAGATCGTAGTGGTGACAAAGACTATTGAGTCCTTTGCAATCCATCCCCGTATGTAAGCCTAGTCGATAATGGTTCTTGGGATAATCTTGTTTCGCTTCTCGATTTTCTTAAGTAATCTTCTGGGTGCACATTCTTATTTATGGTTTTGATTTATATATGATTTTATGCTATGCCTGCTTAAAACCATTTAATAGATTCTTTGTATGCTACCTAAGAACTGTCCCTTTGTCTTAAATCCAATCCTAATCTCACTAGGAATTAGTTTTATGCTATACTCACCACGTGTGTGCCTCCTCTGTCTCATATACCTTATTGCTATTTATTATTGGCTTACCTTGTTTAAGTATATCTTGACTACCAAAATCTCATTAGTCTTCTATCACTTTCTCTTTAATCATTTGAACCACCTATCATATCTTCCTTGTGGATACGATATATATTTAAAACCCTCCCCGGTGAAATGCTCACCTTTGGACATCCGTGGCGCTTGCGGATCTGTAAATATTTCTCTGTAAGCTAACAAATACCGGCAAAGCATTTACGGCGCCGCTTCTTGGGAAGATTTTGATAGCTACTCTTTTGATTATTGATAGATGAATACTAAGTGTGGATTTTGCTACTTAGCACCTCTGCTTAAAACAGATTTACCCGTGTATTGTCTATTAGTCTATCTTATGCGGGGTAATTGATTAAAACTTCCTCGAAGCGACCTACGGTAAGAGAATCCGGTGTACACGAACTTCATGAACCATTAACATTGGAACCCTACCCAAGTCGTCGTCACAAGAATTCAAATCACATCTTCAAGTGACGGATAAAGAAGTTTACAACTCACAAATTCTATTTGTGAATGAAGGTAAGTATGATCGAACGTGAGACGGTCTTGCTCATGGACTTTAAACTTTTGAGTAGTTATCCTTTTTAAATTTCCCATAGCATGTTTGCTTTCATCCATGCATTCAATCCATCTGTTCATGTTGTCCCCATAGTGAATCCATTGCATGTTTAAATTCCTCGCCTTTATACACCTATTGCATCTAAAAAAAAAGAAATTAAAAATATTAGTCTCACCATGATCATACCCCTTCATCTCTATAATACTTTTATGCTACCTCTTTTGCTATAGTATGCTTAAGTTTTGAAGTATCTTCATACACCTTAGACATGATGCTTAGTTTAATTTGTTTTCATGGCTCAAGTTAAACATGGTGTTTAGTTTGATTCCCGAAAACCGCAAGGGGTGTTGATTTCGTTTCTAAAGGCTTTTAAGTTAAACGTGGTGTTTAGATTAAATTGCCTTCTTAAATTGAGTTGGACATTATGTCTAGGTTGATTTTTTGACCGATAGTATACTTTAGTAGATTCTCGTTATCTTTGTTAGACTAACCCCCTATGCGAAAATTATCAAATCTAATTTGGGAAAAGAAATTAGCTTACGCAAGGTATGTGACGAAACTCCAACAACTCTGCGCAAAAAAGAAGACTCAACTCACTCCTTATGAAAGGACGAACTGTAAGTGCCTAAATACTCAATTTGTCTTTTGTCGTAAGTTACCTTTGCCTTAGCCACGCTTTAGTACAGCCGCTTCATAAAAAAAAAAATTATAAAAAAAATAAACTTATATACATATATATATAATGAATAAAATAAAAATAAATACATATTTTTTTTTGAAAAAAATATAAGTAATAAAAAGAAGAAATATATATATATTTTTGAAAAAAAAATAATAATAAAACAAAAACAAATATATATAATCGTGCTAAGTTTTTAAAGAACCATCATTATGTTAGCACAAATAAATCATATGGACAATAACCCTTTTTTCAATATCATTGCTATCCTTCGGGTATATGTCCACTAATCATTTGCGAGGAAAGAATGCGTGGTGGGCACGCTCATGGACCTACCTCACTACCACTTCCACTAAAAAAACGAGGAGTACCAAGCCGGGAGGGCTGATGAGAAGCGTGGATTAACGTCAACCTACATCATCTTGTCAAAGACTTGCTTGCTCTCATCACCTACACAAGAAATACACGAGAAGGAACGCACTCCAATCAATGACGGGCCAAGACAAAGAGAAGTCACAATAATGCCCTCGAGACCATGGAGGACAAGGTTGTCACCAATGAGGTTTCTCCCTTGATCATCAAGACGACCCGATTAAAGCTACACACCATCAAGAAGAACACTCCACACCACGTCGTTAGAGGACAAAGCTAATCAAGGAGGGACTCCAAGTTTACATCTCAAATGAGCATCCTTTCGTCAACCGTAAGTAAAGAAAGATGAAGAAGAATTGACAAAGGAAGATCAATCGGGTCGTCGGCATCCTCATCCCTTGGGCGATTAAAAAAAAAAAGGAAGAAAAGAAAATGGATTGATGCAAGGGAGAGGACGAACACAATAAGATTCCATCAAGACCGACCGGTCACAACACACTCAAGGAAATGATGAGCAGTCAAACTCGACTTTAAAGCGCCGAGTGACACGAGTTTGAGCTTGGGGAGGAAGACCAATTCCACTAGAAGATGATCCGACAAGGCTCTCCCTCCTCTCGGACTCCCACCGCTCCGACACGTAAAAAATGAAGGGAAGATGATATGAGGGAAAAGAGGACAAGACGCTCAACTACCCCACATGCCACGAGAGAACCACCATGAGGTGTTACGATGTTGCCATGATTCTACAATAAAGGTAACATCTTAAGGTAAGTGTCCTAATCGATAAAGCTTTTACTCTAATCATGGCATGCTTACTAAGGAGTTAAATATGTTAGCTCACAACCTCACTTAGATTAATCTGAATAGCTCAACATGTTAGCTCTTAGTTGTTCTTACCCTTATCTCTCTAGTTTTATTTTCTCTACCCTTTAGTTTGCTATGTTATAAATGCCACATTCATACCCGTCGTCGATCTTATCACCTTTGTCATAAATAAATGAAACACATTATGCTACCATGGTTATATGTGCTCAAGGTTAGAGTAGAATGAATACAATTTTGGTTCTCGTTGGTGTTTTCCCACCACAGCCCATGCACTTGATCTCTACCTTGACTTTGTGAGCGGGGACACACTTTGCGCCAATTGTGGAGGAGTTGCCACTTCTCCAAATCTCTACTAGTTAATGTCCCGCCTACAACATGCACAATAAGCAAGGAACATGGGTGATGCCATCCTCGGGATCACAATCCTAAGAGACGCAACTTCAAGATCGACGAAGCACTCAATAAGCAAGCCTAAGAAGAACAAGACGCGGAGAAATCACAAGTTGGATACGGAGTCGACGGACAAGGAAGACATTAAGAAGATTCAAGAAAAGTCCACCCGGCTACCACCAACCAAGCACGCCGAACCCGACCCACTCCGAGAAAGGTCTCCACCAAGAAACAAGCTTGGAGGAAGAAAGAAGACACGCCTACCAAGGGGAGACAACGAGTACACCTTCGGAAGACCTACCACCACCCGCGTCACTAATCGATCAAACACCGTCGGCTACCTCATCTACGCCACTCATCGAGATCATTGAAGGCACCGCACTGCACCACCTACATCCCGACAAGATTCCATAGATGACAAAGACGCCACGAGTAAGTACTCGAAACTCGCCGAGAGGTAACTCGGTATTTATCCGCATATTTAATTTTCTGCATAGCATATTTCAATTAGCATGTTTCCTTTAAGCATATTTACTTTTTCTAAAACCCCGCATTAGAAAATCATAAAATTATGTTTGTTTGCATTTGCATTAGTTCCTTAAAAAGCCCCATGCAAGCACCCCCCTTGCTGTGGCGGCATAAAAATAAAAATACAAAAATATGTGAGCACATGAAGGCTCACAACATAATCCTAGAATTTGTTCCTTCGGGTATGTGCGAAATTAATATTTGCGGGGGAGAACATTTAAGGAAAACTTCGAGAGATGAACAAGTTCCAAGGACGAATAAAAAGACTACTTCAAGATCCAAATTGGGGAGAGCACCCTCGCTTATCACGATAAGTATTATTATCCTATCTATTTTAAATATTAGCTAGTTAGTATATTTGCTTAGAGTTAATGAGTCTTAAATAAAAGTATTAGTGTTAAGAGTCCAATAAATGTTAGATGCTTGCGAGTTAGCTCTCTTTATTTAATTGTGACCTTGGTGACATATGCTTGGAAATGATGAATAGTTGCTCATGCATAATTCTTCTTAAAGTACTTACATTTCAGATTTAGATTCTCCTAGAGCTTTAAATGCTTAATTTTCTCTAAACCCGACACACTGTGGGAAGCACATGCTTAATCTGAGTCTTAGCGTTGAAGGATGAAGATTCATGAAAAGTTGAGCTGCTGTTTATCATATTCCTAGAGATACTTGATTCCCCGGCTTTATCTTTTGAAAAAATATAAAAAAATATTACATGATGAGTTCCTTAGTTATGACCCTTAATAGTCTATCATCCGCATCAAGATCATCCCACTCCACCAAATACGCCGCTTCTAATCCGAAAAGTACGCATTCTCATACTCCATCGACCACTAGCCATATTATAAAAATAAATTCTAGCAATTTTGGATATGTCTCTCTCAACATTTTTTATGCCAATTAGATTACGGGCTACATTCGAAAAAAAAAGAGAGAAAGAAAAGAAAGAAAAATAAATATTTAGAGAGAAAAGTGAGACGAGAGAGGGAGAGTAAAAGACAAGTGTCATACTAGGCGAGAAGGGCCTACCTCCCTATAATAATATTTAGAGATGAATAATGGACACGTGTCCGAGGGTGAGTAGGGCCCACATCTCTAAGGAGAGAGAAAAATGGACAAAAGTCCGGGCAAAGCCCACCTCTCCAAGAATGGGAGCCCCCAGTCTTAGCAATTTTTAGAAAGAGAGATATAGTCCAAGATGCTACAAAATATATATATATATATATATATATATATATATATATATATATATATATATATATATATATATATATATATATATACTAAAAAAGGCTAAAGGCTAATTACTACCTTTCATCCTCATCCATTCGCCACTATCATCCCACTATGTATGTTCTCGACCTGGGTGATCGCCGGTCGACGTGCCATTGACCCAAAAACGGCCTCAAGGGCGCAACTTGCGTTCAAAAAGTCCCGAACTTAACAATCCAAACAACGGACGGTCCTTAAACGACCAACACGGACAAGCACAGGCTAGGGTATCCCGCCGGCTTTCAACCTACGTCCCCGTCCGATCTCAAATTCATCACTACATCTCTTTCTTTTTCCCGAAAACAGTACCATCTTCTCAAATAAAACATTTTGATGAAAAAGCTTAACTAATTAAGCGGGGCTAAGCATCACTAAGCATTTTCGAAATGAAACAGTTATCAAGGATGGTATTGAAATAAACAAGGATGGTAATGCAGCAATTAGGTTATCACTCAACTCCATCACTAAGCATTTTCGAAATGAAACAGGTTATCAAGGATGGTATTGAAATAAACAAGGATGGTAATGCAGCAATTAGGTTATCACTCAACTCCTAATTACTTAATGCAACATAGCATAGACATAAGTGATATAAAACTTTTAAAACATCAAGGAAGGGTTTAATGAAATCGGGGCTTGCACTGTATTGCGAGGAAAAAAGTTAGATTCATAACGAGATCACCCGAGTCATACTTGACCTCGATATCACTGGTGGATGGATCTTCTCCGAAGCTCGACCATCATGAACCATCTCACTCTCGTATACTCTACACGTAGATGATGATGCATGCTTTAGCATGATGAAGTATAAATATGATGCTTAATGAATGCATGAAATAATAAACACTTGAGTACAACTTCCCTTCACGATAAAGTTGTAACCCAACAAAACCAACTTGTTGAACTACTCTACAAGATATCATCACCATTGCCTAAGGAGTTCTCAAGGACCACTTGATTATGGTATGATCCAAGATTCACAAAACAACCCCAAAGCCACACAAAACCTAAGTCATTCTACACTAAACATAACATTTAAACACATAAAATAATAGAGCATAAAAATAGAAAATAATTTAAACATTTCAAAAAAAAAAAATGACTCCAAACTTTTTATACAAGTAGGACACATCATAAAAACAGCAACAAATAAATTTTCATGATTTTTGAATAAATATTTTATTTTCTATAAATCATAGAAGATGCATTTTTCAATTAAAGATTGTATTTTTAAATCATGCAAAAACTACTCAAAATCCAAGTTTCAAATTTTTCATGGATTCATATACTCATAAGAAGCTTCTACAAAATTTTCAGAATTTTTAAAGCTAAACTTGATTTTATATGAAATTTACAAAAACAGGTACTATTCAAATAATTAAAACTGAATAAAACTTTGCATAAAAGAAAAAGACACACGACCGAAACTAGCCCAGCATTTGTGCGGCCCATACTGCTCAAGAGGCCCGATTCATCGTTTACCATGGGCCGAATTTATTTTTATTTTGGCCCAAGATTTAATTGGCCCAACACTATTTCTTTGGGGCGGCCCATACGCTACATGATGTCCGGCCTGCTCGCATCGTGGGCCTTGCCACTCGTGGCCGTAACCCTTGCGGCATGGTCACAGTGGCAGGTTGCCGCGCCTTGTCCGGCCGCCGGCCATGCTCCTGCGCCGGTGGTGCGGTAAAAAGGGAAAAGAAGAAGGGCAAGGAGGGGGCGTGGCTCACCGAGACACCGCAGTGCGCCGCGATGGATTGGGCGGAGGGGTGGCGGAGGGGTTCGACAGCGGTGATGGCGGGCGGCGGCCGGATCGGCACGCGGTGACACGCCGGCGTTCCGGCGACCGGAGACTCATTGGACACAAGGGCGGGTCGATCATGACCACATCGTCAAGGCGCTTCAAAAGGACAAGCTCGTTGGCCAAAACGCTCACCCCGTGAAGGGACGGATGACGGCCGGACTCGGGCGGCGGGCGGACGGCCGCGAGAAAACGGCCTCAGCTAGCGTGTTCTTGGCGGCGACAGAGCTTGCAAAAGGACCGTGGAGGAGCGTGAGAGGGTTGCGAAACTACGGGCAAGCTAAGGCGGTAAGAAAAGCTACGGCGATGACGAAATCCGGCGGGCGACGGCGACTCCGGCGGCGGCGGTTTCGAAAAAAAAAAAAAACGTCGGCGACGGTCGACTTATAAAGGAGAGAGAGAGGTGATGAGGTGGTCGAGGCATTCACGAAGTCGGCCACCACTTTCGGTGTAACACCCTGGTGTTACTTACCGATTAAGTCTTGGATTAGACAAAATTAAGTTTATTTTATGTTTTTGATCCTAAGTGTGATGTTGGATGATGGTTTGATAGTATAGGTTGGGAATCTGAAATTTGAATCAAATTCAAGTTTGAATTGAACTCCTAAAACCCTAATTTCCATTCTTTCTTTACCCCCTTTTCTTTTATTCAAAATTTATAAAGAATTTGGGTATGGTTATTAAAAGCAAATTTGTAGAGTTTTCAAAGTTGAACAAAGTTGGTGTTTTGAGTTTTCAAAGTTTAGTTCAAAAATTTAGAGTAATTTTGAAAATACCAAAACTAGGGTTTTGTCCCCTTTTGATTTAAAAATCATATTTCAAAATCTAAGCAAAATTTGCAAAAACTTTCAAAACCTAGTTTGTAGATCTTGTTGAGGTGAGCAAAAGTCATGTACAAAGTTTTTCAAGTTGTTACATGTTTTTAAAAGTAATTTTGAATTCAAATTTCAAAATTTTGAACTGTTTTTCAAAAAGTCCTATTTAGAGGCCAAATTTGAAAATCTTCCAATTGTGAAAATTGTAGATCTTGAAAAATTAGCCTAAGTCACTTTTTGGAGTTTTTGAAGTTCAGTTCAAATTTGGGGAGAATTTGACAAAATTCAGAAAAGGTTAGATTTAGAGCTACGATGAGAACGGGGTTCCTCCCCTTTTTCCCCATGCTTGCTGCTGCCGTGGGCCGCCGTGGCCCTCGAGCCTTCGGCCCCCTCGCGCGTGTCACCAGCTACATGGCCGTCTTCGCGACGTCTTCCTCCACCTGTCCATGCCCTCCATTCCCTATATAAATTCGGCCATCGTCGTCGTTTCTTCGTTTTCCGAAAACCTAGCACGCCGCCGCGACCTTTTCCGCCAGCCGTGATACGCCGCCCGGTCTCCACCGTTCGTTGTTTCACTTCAACATCACCTCCGAAACCTCTTTACGCTCCTTCCGACCCCGGCCGCAACTCCTTTCTCCCTTCCTAGCCCGCGTCGAGCTTTTCTTCCTCGGCGCCGTCGTCTTTGCGCCGCCGTGAGCCGCCAGCCGTCGAACATCCTTCACCCGGTGAGCTTTTTGGCCAACCAGCTAGCCTTTTTTGAAGCGCCTTGATGATGTGGTGTGATCGACCTCCCGTTTACCCAGCTGAAGCTTGTAGCCGCCGAACGCCCGTCTTGCCACCGTCTTGCCGCGCCGCGCCCGCCATCACCGTCGTCGAACCCCCTCAGGCCACCCTCGTCAAGCCATCGGCGCCGTGTTCCCGGTGAGCCACCCCCCTTGCCCTTTTTCCTTTCCACTCTACGCCCGATTACGCGCCCCCAAACGCCCGGCGCGCCCATCGCCGGTAACACCCGTAGCCATGCGGTAACCCGCGCCCACAGTGGCAATACCCGCGATAGCGGCGATCGCGTAGCTTATGGGCCGACCCAAGAAGAATAGTGTTGGGCCAAATTAAATTTTGGGCCAAAAATAAAAATAGTTCGGCCCATGGTGAGCAGTAGCTGGGCCTTTTGAACGGTATGGGCGCGCGCGGTGTTGGGCTGGTTTCACGGTGTGCCTTTTCTTTTTATTCAATGTTTTATCAATTAGTATTTGTTTGAATAGTCTTGATTCTTGTGAATTTCATATAAATTCAAGTTTAGCTCCTTAAATTCTGAAAATTTTTGTAGAAGCTTCTTATGAGTATATGAATCCATGAAAAAATTTGAAAATTTGAATTTGAGTAGTTTTTTGCATGATTTAAAAATACAAATTTTAATTGAAAAATGCATCCTCCATGATTTTTAGAAAATAAAATATTTATTCAAAAATCATGAAAATTTATTTGGTACTGTTTTATGATGTGACCTACTTGTTTAAAAAGTTTGGAGTCGTTTTGAAATGTTTAAATTATTTTCTATATTATGCTTTATTTGTTTAATTAGAAAAAGAGAGTAGTTAGTGTAAATGACCTAGGTTTGATGTGTGCTTTGGGATTGTTTTGTGAATCTTGGATCATACCACAATTAAATGGTCCTTGAGAACTCCTTAGGCAATGGTGATGATATCTTCTAAAGTAGTTCAACAAGTTGGTTTTGTTGGGTTGCAACTTTATCGTGAAGTATGAATTATATTCCCGTGCTTATCATTTCATGCATCATGTTTACTATTTCATCATATTAAGCAAAGCATCATTCATTACGTGTAGTAAACGTGAGTGATATGGTTCACGATGATCAAGTTTTGGAGAAGGTGCATTCACCCGAGGTGTCGGTGTCAAGTATGACGTTGGCAATCCAACTTCGGAATCTAACTTTTCCCTGCAACACAGGCAAGCCCCGGAGCATAAACCCTTCTCTATTTTATAAATGTTTTATTCACCTTAAGTCTAGTGCAATGTGCATTAAGTTAGTAGGAGTTGGTTGATACCGTTGTTGCATGATTACCTTGATCTACGCTTACTCGGATGTTATCCCACTAGTATGTGTAGGTCGATCTCTTATGCTTAGTAATGCCTAGACTTCGGTAGAAGTCGAATGATGGCTTCATCGTTCGCGAGATATAAGTTTTATCTTTGTTCCTCCTGGCTATGGAAAAAGAGAACACCCTGATGGTGGTTCAAAAGAATACATATGGTAGTGATGAATTTGAGATCAGACGGGACGTAGGTTGAAAGCCGGCGGGATACCTAGCTGTGCTTGTCCCGTGTTGGTCGTTTAAGGACCGTCCGTTGTTTGGCCTGAGTGAAATCGGGACGTGTTGAACGCATATTGCGCTGAGACCTTTTTGGTCAATGGCACGCCCGACCGGGGCAAACCCCGCATCGGGCGACCCCAACTAGCCACATACTCCGGTAAGCCGGATCTCGGTGGAGCCAAATCGGGAATGGCAACCACGCACTGGGAGTGGAGAGATGGCGGGAGTAGCGTGTACCCACCCTACTGGTTAAACTGTCATTGTCATTAGGACTGACGGGGTAGGGCGGTGGAGTACTGTGCTCTCGGGTGGCGCAGGCCTCGTTCCCGTTTTGGACAAATCTGGGAAAAGGTTGATATATGCAAGTTTGGGTACTACATATGTCGTGTGGTTAGGGATCCCCAGCTGGGTTTTGAATCGATTCGCGGATCGCCGTTGCTTCTCGGAGAAGGAGACCCGATTCCCTGCCCATTCATCGTAGTAATTGAAGAAACAAGGTTACTCATGGTTATGAAAGAAAAAGAGATGCAGAGATAATTTGAGATGTGTTGTTCAAAAAGTGTTTGAGATAGAACAGGTGCAAATCTAGCTTATTTATGTTCCAACAAAATTGATGCTAAAATATTGAAAGTAAGGATCCACTTGTAGTAAGCTTTTTCGCAAACTTCCCTTTTCTAGCTCTACTTCCCTTAAGCCAAATATCCTTGGAGTCTTTTCTTTTTTCGGGTAAGTCTTGCGGAGTACATTGTGTACTCGGGGTTTGTTAACCCTTGTTGCAGTCTGTGCTGACTCGGCGAGCTAACCAAGGTTATGTCGGTGGGCTCGGCATGATCCGGTTGTCTTCTAGTTCTACTCATCTTCCAGCAAATTAAGTTAAGTTTGCTCAAAAAAGTAACTTACTCATACTTTTGTAAAATTAATATTATTATTCTTCCGCACTCGATCTATATTTTTGTAACAAATGTGGTAATGTTGTAGCTACTCCTTTGTTGATCCCGGTATGAGTGGTGTAATCGGGGTTTCCGGTGACACCCGACAAAGCTTCTTAAGTTATTGGGTGCATCCGACACGGTCCGAGGTCTTTGAGACAAAGACAAAAGCGCGGTGGGCCCAAGAATTAGGAGGTTACTCATACACTTTCGGTAGCGCGCCGAAGACGCCGGAATCCGCGAGAACGGCCACGGCGGCGTCGGCCGGCAGCCCGGCATGGGCGTGAGCAGAGGTTTCCATGTGCGGTTCATCGAGCCCCAACCCTAACTTGCTGAATTTGATCAAATTCTCCCAAAAATTTGAACTGATCTTCAAAAACTCCAAAAGTGACTTAGCCTAATTTTTCAAGATCTACAATTTTTCACAATTGGAAGATTTTCAAATTCGACCTCTAAATATGACTTTTGAAAAGCAGTTCAAAAATTTTTGAAATTTGAATTCAAAATTACTTTTAAAACCATGTAACAACTTGAAAAACTTTGTACATGACTTTTGTTCATCTCAACAAGATCTACAAACTAGCTTTTGAAAGTTTTTGCAAATTTTGCTTAGATTTTGAAATATAGTTTTTTTAAATCAAAAGGGGACAAAACCCTAATTTTGGTATTTTCAAAATTACTCTAAATTTTGAACTAAACTTTGAAAACTCAAAATACCAACTTTGTTCAACTTTGAAAACTCTACAAAATTGCTTTAGTAACCATACCCAAATTCTTTATAAATTTTGAACAAAAGAAAAGGGGGTAAAAAGAAAGAATGGAATTTAGGGTTTTTCGAGTTCAATTCAAATCTGAATTTGATTCAAATTTCAGATTCCCAACCTATACTTATCCAACCATCATCCAACATCACACTTAGGATCAAAAACATAAAATAAACTTAATTTTGTCCAATCCAGGACTTAACCGGTAAGTAACACCTGGGTGTTATGACCTTTCCCCCTTATCGTAATCTCGTCCCAGATTCGAACGAGAACGAGAAGGGGAGAGAACGATTAACATACACAGATCTAAAAGCACACTTTCGGAGAGAATACATGACTTTGAAAACTAAACCACTCGGATCTAGAACAACACAACTAAGAGCAGGGACGAACAACTAAACGCCTAATCAAAATGGCCTCGATAAGCTTAGGGCAATGAAGGAACAACAGATAATGATTATCCGTAACATGGCAAAAGACCAACGGATCCGAGAAATAGGATCGTGAACACTCGATCATTGCAAGCGCCAAGATGAAAAGCATCCCGAGAACAAAAACTTCAACTTAACGCCATATCGGGTAGCTCTATGTCCATCCGCTCCTTCCTTCCGACTTGGTGGCTTTCCAATCTTCCTCACGATGAGATCCGGGGTGGAGAGAAACAACTCACGAGCTCTTCTCCGATCCGGAGATGGGAAGGAAAGGGGCGTGTAGAAGATTTTATAGCTTGGTGGGCGGAGATGTGGCACAACACGCCGGAAAGTAGGCCGAGTGGAGGAGCATCACCGGCGGTCTTTGGACAAGATTGGCCATGGCACGCTTCTACTGCCGAAACCAAGGTGGGGGAGAGGGAGAGGATGAGAGGAATGGATTCGCCGGCAAGGAGGCGTGCGAGAGGCTGCGTCTAAAGATGAGAAGAAGGGGGGGTCCGGTACGGGGACGAGAGCGAACGTCGAGAGACGACACGAGTGCGGGATAAAGGGAGGGGCGCACGCTGCGTGAGGACGGCGAGTGCAGTACAACGCTGCAGTCACGAGCGAGGCGAGCACAGCGAGATTGCAAAACAGACGCAAGCGGGAGAGGGAGAGGATGCTCACGGCGTTCAGAAGACACGTGGCGGCAACAAGATACCACAATGATCCTGACCTTCAGAAATGGTTAAACAGAGTCTCTTATCTACCACCACTTCTTGTAGGTCGTTAATGTTGATGTCGGTGACTTGCTCTTCAAGGGTCACCTTTTCTTGTAACATTCGGAAAGGAACTCACAAAGCAACGATCCGATATACGAGTCCTCGGATAGAATATAGATAACTAAGAAATGCTTAGTGTAGTTTTGTAATGGATCATGATTAAAAATCATTAATCATAACACCACGGCCAAAACCACAACCAAAAAGAAGTTCCAAGGTGTGTAGTCAATATGAAGGTGATTTCAAGATCAAAGCCAAGGAGGTTTTAAAGATCAAAGAGAAATTGGGTGGCATCGGGCTCCTCTCTAGAAGAAATGTCTAGGAGGTTCAACAGAGACTTGACATGGCTCCACACGGCACAACATAAGTCGTGGCAAAGATTTACTAATAACATCCTAATTAAACTAGGATACAAACAAAGTACACAAAACTTAACAATGAAACACAAACAACAACCAACATTAACATCATTTTAGATAACATGTGAAACATCATATATGCATTACATGAATGCTATAAGCAACATATGCAATGCAATGATGCTTGCTAATGATGCAAAGAAGATGATCATAAATAATCGGAATATGCGATCTTTCCCCTTAACAAAAATCAAATTCCGAAATTTCAAGGTGACAAATCCCGGGACAAGTAATGGGGAAAGAAAATATGTCAAATATATATTGACTTATAAGAAACTTTGTAAAACAATAAAGTTGATATCAAAATTGCAACCAAAAACAAAAGGTGATTGCAATCGATAAGGTTTTTCGTAATTTCTAGAGAAGTATGGATATGGATTTCCAAAAGAGTCGCAAAGAAGGTGAAAAGCTCATTAATTGTGGATTATGGTGGATCATGACCATAGACCCCGACATAAGTGAACGCTGGCAAGTATTTCCTTATGGCTGCAAATCCATAGGAGACTCTGTGTTTCGACGCTATTTCCTTGGTCACGAGCCATGGTTCTACCATAAGACACAATTATGCAACTCTCAACCAACTCATGTTGGCTATTAAAGTAAAGAGAAAGAGCATGTGTCGTTGAAGAAGTCAAGGCATGACACATGCTTGAACGGAGTAATCAAGGAATAGTCCGAGACTTTCAAATGAGACTGACATACCAAGGTACAAGCTCCCAAAAATTAGGAACTTATAAAGCAAAGATTATCAATTGGAAGTCCATTAACCAAAAACCTGGTATAGGACGAAATTTAGGACAAACAACTATATAAAGAAAAATAGTTGTCCGAATGAAAGAAGGAAATCTCAACATTATCAAGATACTTCAACATTATATGCATAATATAATGCATGCTCGTCCTATTCGTCTTCACAACATTAGGAGTATTCTGTCTCTTCATCGTATTAGCGGGATATAGGGCTTTACATTATATACTATCATCTCGCACCAAATGAAATATTGCAAAAGCACTTAGCGTAACATTGTCGATGAAGTTAGCTCTCCAGCTTGTTCTTCAAAAGATAACAGAAAACTTCCCGAAATCTTTTACTTGACTCGTCGAGAAAAATCTTCATGAAAGCTTCCAAAGAAATAAGGGAAGAAATAAGATCATTTTTAAATTGTTACTTTCAAAAACTTTTAGATTACAAATTCATTTTGAAGTTTTCAAAGGTAATATTGTAGCTGGTCCTAAGTATGAGCTCGATACCATTCTGTAACAGAACCTCCTAATTACAGGGCCCACCTGCACTGTCATTGTCCCAAAGACCTCGGCAATTTGTGCGCATACACCCGATAACTTAAGAAGCCCCGTTGATAACTCATACCGGGATCAACAAAGGAGTAGCTACAACATTACAACATTTGTTACAAAAATATAGATCGAGTGCGGAAGAATAATAACATTAATTTTACAAAAATTGTGAATAAGTTACATTTGAGTAAACTTAACTTATTTTATGGGAAGCTAGGTAGAACTAGAAGACAACCCGGATCATATCGTGCCCACCGACATAACCTTGGTTAACAAAGACGAGTCGAGACACGCAACAAGGGTTAACAAACCCTCGAGTGCGGGAGTACTCAACAAGACTTACCCGACCAAAGAAAAGAGGAGAAGACTCAGGAATGCTGGTCTTAGGAGTCAAGGTAAGGCTTTAGCAAGAATCAAGAACTCTTTTGCAGAAAAGCTTACTAAAAGTGTATCCTTACTTTCAATATTTTTAATTCAGATTAGTAACTCGATACTCTAGATTCTCCTATGCTAGAGCAAACATAATTTATTATTCCAACTTTCTTCCTCAAAACATAATCCATCATTTACTACGATGAAAGGATAGAAGAACGGGACTCCATAACCAGAAACAAATCGGCGATTCATGAACCGATTAATACCCGGTAGGGGATCCCTAACCACACGACATATGTAGCACTTAAGCTTGCATATATCAACCCTCACTCGGTTCGTCCAAAACGGGATTGGGTCCATCGCCACCCGAGAGCACGCGATTACTCCACCTCCCTACCCCGCCCTAATGACGGTTTGACCGGTAGGATGGGTACATGCTACTCCCGCCATCTCTCCACTCCCGGTCTTGCGCGGTTGTCCGTTCCCCATTTGGCACACCCCGAGATCGGGCTTACCGAGGCATGTGGCCGTTAGTTTCGTCCCGACCGGGGTGATCGCTACCGACGGGCGTGCCATTGACCCAAACGGCCTCAGCGCAACTTGCGTTCAAAAAGTCCCGAACTTAACAATCCAAACAACGGACGGTCCTTAAACGACCAACACGGGACAAGCACGGCTAGGTATCCCGCCGGCTTTCAACCTACGTCCCGTCCGATCTCAAATTCATCACTACATCTCTTTCTTTTCAAAAACAAGTACCATCTTCTCAAATAAAACATTTTGATGAAAAAGCTTAACTAATTAAGCGAGGGCTAAGCATCACTAAGCATTTTCGAAATGAAACAGGTTATCAAGGATGGTATTGAAATAAATAAGGATGGTAATGCAAAGAATTAGGTTATCACTCAACTCCATCACTAAGCATTTTGAAATGAAACAGGTTATCAAGGATGGTATTGAAATAAACAAGGATGGTAATGCGAAAGAATTAGGTTATCACTCAACTCCTAATTACTTAATGCAACATAGCATAGACATAAGTGATATAAAACTTTTTAAAACATCAAGGAAGGGTTTAATGAAATCGGGCTTTGCCTCAGTATTGCGAGGAAAAGTTAGATTCCTTAACGAGATCACCCGAGTCATACTTGACCTCGATATCATCGGTGGATGGATCTTCTCCGAAGCTCGACCATCATGAACCATCTCACTCTCGTATACTCTACACGTAGATGATGATGCATGCTTTAGCATGATGAAGTATAAATATGATGCTTAATGAATGCATGAAATAATAAACACTTGAGTACAACTTCCCTTCACGATAAAGTTGTAACCCAACAAAACCAACTTGTTGAACTACTCTACAAGATATCATCACCATTGCCTAAGGAGTTCTCAAGGACCACTTGATTATGGTATGATCCAAGATTCACAAAACAACCCCAAAGCCACACAAAACCTAAGTCATTCTACACTAAACATAACATTTAAACACATAAAATAATAGAGCATAAAAATAGAAAATAATTTAAACATTTCAAAAAAAAAATGACTCCAAACTTTTTATACAAGTAGGACACATCATAAAACAGCAACAAATAAATTTTCATGATTTTTGAATAAATATTTTATTTTCTATAAATCATAGAAGATGCATTTTTCAATTAAAGATTGTATTTTTAAATCATGCAAAAACTACTCAAAAATCCAAGTTTCAAATTTTTCATGGATTCATATACTCATAAGAAGCTTCTACAAAAATTTTCAAATTTTTAAAGCTAAACTTGATTTTATATGAAATTTACAAAAATAGGTACTATTCAAATAATTAAAAATCGAATAAAACTTTGCATAAAAGAAAAAAGACACACGGACCGAAACTAGCCCAAGATCAGGCGGCCCATACATTCAAGAGGCCCGCCATCTGTTTACCATGGGCGAATTTATTTTTATTTTGGCCCAAGATTTAATTCGGCCCAACACTATTTCTTTTGGGCGGCCCATACGCTCGATGTCCTGGCACATTCGTGGCCTTGCCACTCGTGGCGTGGCCACCGGCATGGTCAATAGGCGGTGGCAGGCGCCAAGATCGCACGGCGTTCGGCGGCAATGGTGCGGTAAAGGGAAAAGAAGAAGGGCAAGGAGGGCGTGGCTCACCGAGACACGGTGCGCCGCACGATGGATTGACGGAGGGTGGCCGGAGGGTTCGGCGACCGGTGATGGCGGGCGGCGCCGGATCGGGGCACGGTGACACGCCGACGTTCCGCGACCGAGACTCGGCTGGACACAAGGGCGGTCGATCATGACCACATCGTCAAAAGCGCTTCAAAAGGACAAGCTCGTTAGCCAAAACGCTCACCGGCAAGGAAGGACGGATGACCGGGCGCGGACTCGCGGACTACGCGGGCGGCCGCGAGGAAGACGGCCTCACATGCGTGTTGCGGGCGGCGAGCTTGCGGCCGGACCGTGGAGGAGCGTGAGAGGGTTTTGCGAAAACTACGGGCAAGCTAAGGCGGTAAGAAAAAGCTACGACGACGACAAAATCCGGCGGCGGGCGGCGACGACTCCGGCGGCGGCGGTTTCGAAAAAAAAAAAAACGTCGGCGGCGGTCGACTTATAAAGGAGAGAGAGAGGTGATGAGGTGGCTGAGGCATTCACGAAGTCGGCCAGCCGCTCAGCCAGCGCCGAAGACGCCGGAATCCGTGAGAACGGCCACGGCGGCGTCGGCGGCAGCCCGGCATGGGCGTGAGCAGAGGTTTCCCCCGTGCGGTTCTTGTAGCCCCAACCCTAACTTGCTGAATTTGATCAAATTCTCCCAAAATTTGAACTGATCTTCAAAAACTCCAAAAAGTGACTTAGCCTAATTTTTCAAGATCTACAATTTTCACAATTGGAAGATTTTCAAATTCGACCTCTAAATATGACTTTTTGAAAAGCAGTTAAAAATTTTGAAATTTGAATTCAAAATTACTTTTAAAATCATGTAACAACTTGAAAAACTTTGTACATGACTTTTGTTCATCTCAACAAGATCTACAAACTAGCTTTTGAAAGTTTTTGCAAATTTTGCTTAGATTTTGAAATATAGTTTTTAAATCAAAAGGGGACAAAACCCTAATTTTGGTATTTTCAAAATTACTCTAAATTTTGAACTAAACTTTGAAAACTCAAAATACCAACTTTGTTCAACTTTGAAAACTCTACAAAATTGCTTTTAGTAACCATACCCAAATTCTTTATAAATTTTGAACAAAAGAAAAGGGGGTAAAAAGAAAGAATGGAATTTAGGGTTTTCGGAGTTCAATTCAAATCTGAATTTGATTCAAATTTCAGATTCCCAACCTATACTTATCCAACCATCATCCAACATCACACTTAGGATCAAAAACATAAAATAAACTTAATTTTGTCCAATCCAGACTTAATCGGTAAGTAACACACAGGGTGTTACATAAATGCCATTACTAGTTAGTGACATTAGAAATACCAACAAGCATTTTTGGCGCCGTTGCGAAAGAAAGTCTTTAGCCCAATAAAATAAAAAAAACATAGGATTAACTTGCATACATCTCTCTCACGCATCGTAAAAGTATTAAATTTATCAATTGCTTAAACAAGTTTACCCTCGTTATTATTCTTCCTATCTATTTCGAGGTAAATGTATGAAAAGGAATCTTCCCCGAAAACTTCCAATCCGACCGAAAAAACTTTTGAAGGAGGCAAGATCCAAGTTGAAATCTCAACCCAAGATCACCACCTCGGAAGACTCCTCCATCATGCGAGAAGCTTAGCACCCGTGTTCGAAGTCATGGCAAACAAGACCCTTCGCGAGTACTACGCGACCGACTACGGCCAACATCCGCCTTTGGACCGACAAATCGATGTGGGAGACAAAGCTTTTGAGCTCAAGCCTCCGCACTCATCAACATGGTACAAGCTAGCCAATTCTATGGAAAAACCCATGAAGATGCCAATGCTCACCTACAACACTTCCTAGAGATCTGTGGCACCTTCACCATCAAAGATGTCTCAAGTGATGCAATCCTACTTGGATTTTCCCCATTCTCACTCTTGGGACGAGCGAAGCAATGGTTCTACGCCAACAAAGACAAACTCACTACTTGGGCACTTTGCTCTACTTGCCTTCCCTGGTAAAGTTCTTCCCTATAGGCAAAACCAATGCCTTACGAGGGAAAATTTTAAGTTTTCGCCAGAAGAACACGACGAATGCTGTTCCGGAGAGGCGTGGGAACGCTTCAAGACTACATCATCAATGCCCACACCATGGAATGGAGAACGGCTACTCATGCAGACCTTCTACCACGGGCTTAACAACAATACCCGTGAGACCATGGACGCCGGCTGGCCGGAGGTGCTTTCCCCCGTCCCTTACACCAATCAAGCTACCGACCTTGTGGAGAAGATGGCTTCCAACCAAGCCCGGAATGAGGACCGCCAACCCCGCAAGAAAGAAAGAGGAATGCACCAGTTGAAAGAGGTAGACATGTTTATGCGCCAAAATGGATTTAATTATGAAGAAACTTGAAGACAAAACTCCCCGAGAAGAAGGAAGTCATGCAACTCTTCGATTCCCGCATGACATGTGAAGAATGTGGTAACACCGACACTCGCGGCGATCAATGTCCCGAAAGCCGGAAGAAGACGTGAACTACATCAATAATAACAACAACCAAGATCGCCCTCCGAACCAACAATGGAATCAACAGAGACCCAACTACCAAGGTAACTACTCGGTAACTATCAAGGTAATAACTCTTTCAATAATTTCCCACCTTTAAGAGAGTTAGTACAAAACCAAGGTAGACTTATGGATAATCTGTCTAAAAAGTTAGCTTCCAATGATAAAATGCTAGAAACTATTAGTTCTAAAATGGAAAGCTTTTCTTCTGCAATAAAGAACCAAAGATAGCTTTAATAAAATGATAGAATCTCGCTATCTCACCGGCTTTATCTGCTCCTATGCCTAACCCAGGTAAGATTCCCGCCAACCTAAGAATTAGAATCTGCAAATCTTGTCGATATGTACTATGCGGTATTCAGACCACTTATTCACAAAAGAAAACTGAATTGTGCCGACCGGGTATGCCCGCCAAGAAAGGAGATCCAGGAGGCCGGTCGTCACCATTGAAATAGGCGCCCCACCTATGACGGCGCTTCGTCGACTTTGGCTCAAGTGTCAACATTATGCCTAAGGTAAATCTTGAGCCGTCAAGATTTAGTATACACAACCATGTGCCTACAACTTGCGGATCGGTCCGCTATGCTACCCCGAAGGCATCCCGGAAGACGTTTGTCTTTACATCGGTAAGCTCTACGTGGCCACCGACCCCTAGTCCTGAATACGGGCAAAGGTAAGAACGCCCGATCATTCAGGCGCCCTTTCCTTTGCTACTACCAAGGCCATCATCTACCCCGACACAGCGAAGATCGTCTTCACGATCCAACGGACGAGGGAGAGATTCAACCGCAAACACAAGACCCTAGCTCCCCCACGCTCCAACCGGTACCACTACCGCATTCCCAGGTACCAAGTACACGCATTACCGGTCGAGGAGAGGACAAAAAGAAGAAGCAAGAACAAGAAGAACCGTCAACCTCAACCACACGTGGAACGAGTCTTGATGATCAATCAAGTCCCAACGAACACAAGACTCGGCGTATTCCACCACCATTAGAGAAGCTAGACGACCACGAGTTCCATCAATCCACCGCTCCATCAATCAATGGAACTTCCAAGGCAAGTTGTCCGCGACACGGATCGAGCATCAACTTAATGTCAAAGGTAACGTATCAATTAATATATGGTAATCCGCCTTTGTGTTCCACCTATGTACATCCGCAGATGGCGGACCAATCATACCGAGTCCCTAAGGAATTGCACAAAAACGTCCCGTCAAGATCGAGAGGCGACTATGTCCTCACCGACTTTTTAGTCATGGACATGGGAGAAGAAGAACAAGATCCTCCCATAGTACTTGGAAGACCGTTCACGAACACTACAAGAGCTATCATCTACATCGGGGCGGGGCGAAATCCACTTCCAGATTCAAGGTAAAAAGATACGCTGTTTCTTCAATACTTACACTAACTATGAACAGCCCCGAAGAAGGACCAAGAGCCAGAAGCGTCTTCAGAAACTACAACAAAAGCTGGACTCGAAGATGGAGCACATTGAGAGAATAGAGAAAGATATCAAGGAAAAGTACACTCAGCTCCTACCCATCTTGAACGCCGCACCGGCTACACCTGAGAGGTCTCCACCAAAGAAACAATCTTGAAAAAGAAAAAAAAGCCGCGCCGCTAAGAAGAGCAACAAGAATACATCCTGGAGACCCAACCAAAGCCGTCATCAACAAATGAACAATCGACTTCCTTGGCTACTTCGTCTACACCACCCTTTGAGATCATTGAAGGAACCTTACCAGGTACAACATTTAAAAGAGGGCCCATAGACGACACCACGCCATGGGAGTAAGTGCTTTAAACTCTCGCCGAGAGGTAACTCGGTATTTATCTGCATATTTAATTTTCTGCAAAGCATATTTCAATTAGCATATTTCCTTTAGCATTTTTACTTTCTCTAAACCTGCACTTAGAAAATCTCAAAAATATGTTTGCTACATTTGCATCAGTTTTCTAAAAGCCCCATGCAAGCACTCCTTGCTTGTGGTGGCATAAAAAATAAAAATACAAAAATATTGCATTCATATGTTTTTGCATTATCATCCCTATTGCATAGAAAAATTCCAAAAATATGTGGGCACATGAAGGTCCACACCTTTTATAATAAAAATCTAAAAAGACGTGAGCACATGAAGGCTCACATTAACATCCTAGAATTTGTTCCTTCGGGTATGTGCGAAATTAATATTAACAGGGAGAACATTAAAAGGAGACCCCGAAAGAGGAGCAGACTCCAAGGATGAACAAAGGACTACTTCAGGATTAAGCTTGGGGGAGAGCACCCCCATTTATCACTATAAGTATCACTATCCTATCTCTTATTTATTAGCTAGTTATATTTTGCTTAGAGTTAATGAGTCTTAGTTAATGAGTCTTAGCTAAAAGTCTTAGTGTTAAAGAGTCAAATAAATAAATGCCGGAACTTGCTAGATTACTTTCTTTCTATTAATTATGATCTTGATAATATATGCTAGGAGATGATGAATAGTTGCTCCGCCTTAATTCCTCTTAAAAGTACTTACACTTTGGACTTAGATTCTCCCAAAGCTTTAAAATGCTTATTTTGCTCTAAACCCAACACCTATGGGAAGCACATGCTTAATCTGAGTCTTCGCATTCAAAGATAAAAAGTACATGAAAAGTTGAGCTACTGTTTATCATAATCTTAGAGATACTTGACTCCTGGTTTTTATCTTTGAAAATTATAAAATATTACATGATGAGTTCCTTAGCTATGACCCTTAAGAGTTTGTCATTCACATCAAGATCATCCCACTCCACTAAATATACTTGCTTTTAACTCGTAATACGCATCCCTATACTCCGTTAAGCGCTAGCCATAAATATAAAAATAAACTCTTGCAATCTTTGGATATGTCTCTCTCAATATTTTTATAAGGGCTGGGCTATATTCGAAAAAAAAAAAAAAAAATAAATATCTAGAGAAAAAGTGAGACGAGAGAGGGAGAGTAATGGACAAAAGTCATACTAGGCGAGAAGGGCCTACCTCCTAATAATAATAAATTTAGAGATGAATAATGGACACGTGTCCGAGGGTGAGTAGGGCCCACATCTCTAAGGAGAGAAAAAAATGGACACAAGTCCAGGGGAAAAGCCCACCTCTCCAAGAATGGACAGCCCAGTCCTAGCAATTTTTAGAAAGAGAGATATAGTCCAAGATGCTTGAGAAGAAAAAATACTAGAAAAGGCTAAAGGCTAATTACTACCTTTCATCCTCATCCACTTCACCACTATCATCCCACTATGTATGTTCCACCACTTGTGTCACTCCACTTCCACCATCTACTTAAGAGGGTCATACATAGGATCTCTGAGTTTTCTTTTGAAAAATATTACAAAACCCCAGGATGATAGTTGATCAAAGAACTTGAGACATGGTACTTAACTTGATTGTTTTATCTTGCTTATGATTCGTGAAAAGGGCTACGCCCCATGGTAATTAGGTAAGAGTAATCTGGTTAAGAGAAGAATTTATTTTTTTTTGAGTAACACAAAGACTTTTGAGGTATGAAAGCGTAGTAGCAACTCCCGATCCTACTAGAGCATATAGCTTTGCTAGGGACTAGCAAAGGGTAAGCTTGGGGGAGTTTGTTGACACTTGTTATCATATAAAATTATTAATCAATTAAACATGAGAAATGGGTATAAATAATAATAACAACCTAGAATAGGGTGTCACTAACATATTTCCATCGCTTTTGGTAATGTTGTGAATTGCGAGGGACTAAAATGTAAAAACGACGAGTTCGCGAGCCAATGCGACTCACGCGGCGACGTAACGCAATTCAACTCCGAGAAAGACTCTAGAAGGCTCGGATTAATCCCGACGTGGACCAAACTTGACACCGAAGAAAACATCATCTAGAAGACTCCGTGGCCACGACGCACGACGGACCCGGAGGGACACCCCCCCGGGCCGATCGGCCCAATAATGGGGCCGATCGGCCCCCTTGGCCGCCAAGTCATCCCATCTTCCGAACCTTCCTCCACCGCCTCTAAGACGCAATCTAAACCGGTTGTTTAATGTCGGTTTGATCCGAGGGCGTCGGTAGAAGTGCGGGATGGATCCAAGATTAATACCACATCGCCGGCTTTGAAGGCGAAGAGACATGAAGACCCATATATATAGACCCCTAGACCCCCTCTTTTAGATCATCAAGTTCTCAATACAACAATAATACCTCAAGATCCAAGTCATTAGAAACATCGCTTTAGGAGGAGTAGCAATCAAGATTAGAACTAGTAGGAAGGGAGAAATCCGCTCCGGATCGTCGAGGCCGGCTCAAGATCGCCTCGTTCTTGTAAGTTCTTCATTGTAAGTAGTTTTCAAGTTCCGCATACATGCTTAATATGAATATCTTGATCATGTTTATATTCGAGATTATTTGTTCTAGTATTTACTTTGATTACACGTTTAGCATAGTTGAATTATCTTGTTATGTTCATGCATGGATTCGTATAGCGCTCATCCTTTCGTTCGAGGGTGAGTGGTAGAGATGATGTAATCGTGGTGATTAGATCTTATTTACTCGCGTTTGCACCCTATGTGCCGGTCGTGTGGTAGATCGTGGTGGTGACAAAGACCATTGAGTCCTTTGCAATCCATCCCCGTATGTAGGCCTAGCGGATGTTATTATTCAAAGTTGTTCTAAGTTTCGCCTTAGTCTTCATGGATTCTGTCCTCATGTTTGGATTTAATTAGTCTTTCTTCGATGATTGTTAGATGTATTGCACTAATTGAGTAGGTCCTAACTTATAGTTTAGAGTTACATATTGGAGTTTCTAATGCTAGCTAGCCTATGAATTACTATCATCCACCGCATGACACTTTCTATATGACTATGGTTGAATCTATTTATCAAGAACTTTATCATTATCTTTATTGTGAACTTTGATCCTTGTTTAAGTACTTGATAAGTTTAACACTTTGCACACGAGAGATGACTAGATTAAATGATTAAGATGTTTAGCACCTATGCATAGTTAATTCATGATAGAAGACTTCTTTCCCTGTGGTAGATATAAATTCAACACCCGGTTCTTACTCCCTGTTAAAATTCTACAATGGTATATTCATATCTGTAAACTTTTATGGATACCCGCTTATAATTGTTTATTTACTTATTAAGAAGTTATCAAGGCATAGCATGAATATTTTATTCCTTGCATATTAGTAGTTTAACTATAGGGATGACAACCTTTTCGGATATGCTATGAACTCGCAATGAATATTTCTTTTAGTTTTATCTCGAAGCAACATCCGATATCTTTCTAAATGCCATTACTAGTTAGTGACATTAGAAATACCAACACTCACCACGTGTGTGCCTCCGCCTGTCTCATATACCTTATTGCTATTTATTATTGGCTTACCTTGTTTAAGTATATGCCGACTACCAAAATCTCATTAGTCTTCTATCACCGTCTTTAATCATTTGAACCACCTATCATATCTTCCTTGTGGATACGATATATATTTAAAACCCTCCCCGGGTGAAATGCTCACTTTGGATCCGTGCGCTTGGGATCTCAGAATATTTCTCTCGTAAGCTAACAAATACCAACAAAGCCTCCTTTGCGTAAAAGTCGGAGTATATTTCTAAACTAGAATGCGCCGGATCGCAACCTTATGCATGGTGCCATATGAGAGGTTACAACCGGCCACTATATAGCAAAGCAGTGCTACATGTGTGCAGTCGAACACTTCCGTTGTTGTTAAAGCCGAACAAACCCTTAGAGCATCTCCAATTTCTAATTTGCAGCAAATAGAGTTTTTTTAATGAAAACAACTACTCCCTTAGCTCATCCACCGCCTCTACCGCATCGACGACTCTTCGTGGGCGAGAACGGCGACGGCATGGCTACCACCGGAGCGAGCTGCGACAAGCACTAGACAAGCCTGCAGGGGCTCCTTCCTGGGCGATCACCTCAGTGGTCGCAGGAGACGGGTGAGACACATCCTTCTAGCATGACCGGTGGCTCGTCGAGTCCCGCTTGTAGAGATGTTGCCAACGCTCCACAACCACTACTCTGCCGCAAATAGGCCGGACCGTCGGTGCACAATGTCCCGTAGGGGCCCCTCCGTGACAAGTTCCAAATACGACTCTCCCCCACCGCCACCGAGCCGAACAACTACAAGGGATGCTCCAAATGGTCACCCCCGACATAGGAACGCGATGACAGATCCAGCTTCTTCGAAGACAGGCAACACTAGTTCATGGCAGCCCTCGTCTACAAGACCTCGACCATGGGCGATCACACAAACCCCGCCTACAACTCGCCTAGGCCAACTCCTCCCCGGTAAAGTTTTTCTACCGGCTTCTTGCGCAAAAACAGATCCACCGCCGAGTTGCCCTCACACGGAAGAACGTCATTGATGGTGCCAAGTGCGAGCTCGCGGCCTTGCCGATGAAACGGTTGACCTCCTCATCTTTGAGTGCCCTTTCGTCATGATCTTTTGGGCCTCCATCAATTGGGACTCCGCGGGGGTGGCCAAAGTCCATGAGTTGTGGCTCTCTCGGCCTCCAATGATCGCCGCTAGCGACGCGCTCCATCCGCTACTTCTCCTCCTCTATTGGGAGATCCGGAGACACCGCAATGAGGTGGTCCTCGTGGCGATGGCCCCGCATTGGCCGCCGGAAGGAAAATGCTTAGAAGCCATCAAAGATTGGAGTTGCCGCATCCTCGAAGAATGTAACTCTAAGTAGGAATTGGTGCAAACTTTTACTTATGTAAACTCCACACCCTACCACCTTCTCGTTTGTAGCTTTGTAACAAGGCTTTGCTTTCCACCCACCAATCCTTCTCAAACGGAATCCGTGGAATATATACAGTAGATGGGGATGTTCAGCCCCCCCTCCCGTTCTCTCAACCACTCCCTCCGTCCCGCTTTACTAGTCGCTAGGAAATCACACCCGTCTCGCCACACTGCTCCCCGAGCGACAATAAAAACGGGGTAAAGGAAGTATCTAGGAGTCTCCTTAATTGTATCTTCGAATATAGACATCTCTTATTTTGGATTTCTAGCTAGCCAAGGATGGATGCACACAAGAGTTAGAAAGTCGTTGGAGAGTATAAATATATAAAAAAGTGTTTTACTCTAAATGGTGTTTAGATATTCAATAGAAAGGTACTTGGAGATGCTCTTTATAATATGGTAGTTTTTGAGGATTGAGGGAAGTATTAAGATCCCGCTTGGATGACAACAAATTATGAAAGTGGACATCTATGAGCTAAGTAGGGATCCAAACAAATTCAACTTTTAGTCAGCTTTTACAATCTAAGAGTAGGGAGGGTTCCAGATTTCTTTTGAACAAGCTGAGGAACTCGCCTTTTCCAGCTTCTAGATTCAACCTGACACAACGGCAAAATAAATAAAAGAATGAGGACAATACAGTAACATTCAAAAGCAACCAAGTCTAGTTTTTGAAATATGTGGATCCAAGCAGTCTATTAACAGAGCTTCTCTAATACTACAACTTGTAGCAATCTACTAAAGTTTACCGTTGTCATAAATATCCACACAAGGTCCAGTGGCCTGTTGGAGACGCATAAAGGAATAACAAGCCAGTGTACTACGAATTTGTATTCTCGTACTGACTGATGTTTTTGTATGTATACAGTATACTGTATCTGATAAAAGCTACTGCCATGGCGCAAGCTCTTTTCTTTCGCCGATCCATCTGCCGACAGGAGGAACAGATCCGATCGACGCTACTTGCCAATAAAAGCGTATGGCACGGGGCGGGCGAGATAATGTTAACAAGTGCGTCCGTCCGTACCCACACCCACCAAATCAAAGGATGGGGGCCAGCCCTACCAGAATACTCCTACTATACAATATACAGAGCATGTATAATAAATAAACAAATACGTATATACATGCTTCATATATACTCGTAGTACTTTTGTTCTTATGATATTTTATACATCCTTTTGCTTTGGATGTATCATGATGTATCAGCACGGCTCTAGAAAAGTGGCAAAGATGCACCGCTCGTCTAGTGCCACCTCGCAGGGAGTCAGCGTCAGAGTGGTCGTTCCTGACAAGGACTAGAGATTCATATTCCTCCATGATTGGATCAGCTACTGTATGCTACTTTTGGGCGTAGTCTATACGGTGCTGGAAATTGCACCCCAATTTCAAGGCTTTTTATAGTAGTCAATTTAACATGATCTTACCTAACACTAGTAGTACTATGTGTTATTATTCTAGCAAAGTTGTGGTAACTGGTAAGTAGGAGTGTGTGCCGTGCTGAAAACACTCTGAAAGTTGCACTCGACCAGTCGGCCTGGCCATGGGCTTTGCCGTGCCTTGCACAAATTCCCTTGCTGCTGGCGTCCCCAAACTGAGGTGTCACAAGGAGCACAAATCCCAAATCGATGCAAGTGAATCATCAAACTACTGGCATACAATAATCCGGGCATGATGGCTCGCTCTGACAGGGCTCCTGCACACGCTGCACAAGTATCAGTCGACTGACAGAGACGCGATGGAATTCCGTGGCAGTACTTCTGCCTTGACCAATGCCACGCTCACACACACACAATCATCTTTTTTTCGTCAAAAAAACAAATACCAATACACAAACAATCTGTATACGATAGGATCCCCAAGAAATGGACGCAAAAAGTCTCGGTCGGTACGAAGCGTAGTCCAATCCACACAGCGCGAAATATCTGAAATCTGACAGTGACAGGCTCAGACCGTGAGCCGCCTGCCAAGAACCGGAGGGAGGCTAGGCGGCGGCAGCCTGGAGGAGGCCGTCGGCCGTGGCATTGGCGGCCTGGACCTGGACGCCGTCGTCCGGCAGGTTGGTCACCCTGACAACGAGCGGCGTGCGGACACGGTGGAAGCCGTCGGACCACACCACCTCGCCGAAGTCGAACCGGCCACGGACAGCTTCGCGGGGGTGACGGTCACGTAGTAGGAGGCCTGTTCGCCGTGGCCGGAGGAGAAGGCCAGCTCCCGCGGCCACACCTCGACGCGCGCGCCCCTGCGGGCTGGCCACGGCGACGCGGTACACGGCGTCCCGGTTCGCGCCCACGTTGGTCACCGTCCGCTTCACCGTCACCGTACCGACCACGTCCGCGAGCACGATGGCCGGGTAGTTCAGGTCCGCGTGGGCCGCGCCGCCGGGAGGGCAGCTCGTGTCCAGCGCCGGCGGGCCAGGGAACACCATGTTCCGGATCGCGGCCTCCGTGTAGCCCAGGCTGCAGAGGAACAGCACGTGGTCGCGCGCGCCCGCGTCGTAGACCAGCCCGGGGTCCAGCGCGCGCAGCGGGTCCACGTGCCCCGCGCCTACGTCGAAGGCGTCCGCCGCCTTCACCGTCCCGCCGGCCTGCATCACGTCCGACGTGTCGTCGTACATGTACGCTGCAAAGACGGCATTACAAAGACGGAAATTAGTGCTAGCTAGCTAGGACACCACCGGCCGGCCGGTACAAAGTACTGCACCTGTGGTCATGAGGGCGGACTTGACGGCCGCCGACGACCAGGTCGGGTGGACGGACTTGATGACCGCGGCGATGCCGGTGACGTGCGGGCAAGACATGGACGTGCCGGAGTCGAAGTTCCACAACGTCGACCGCTTGTCCAGGGGGATTACCGTCGGCGACGACTTGGGCGGCCATGCCGCAAGGATGTTCACTCCGGGGGCGGTCACGTCGGGCTGTCACAGATCACCAGCGTTAGAAGGAAGCCTCGCGATCGAGTGTAATGGGCTGAGCCCATTGCCGACACCCGGACCGGGCCACATTTGCTCAGGTAGTCAGGTACCTTGAGGATTTTTGGAGAGACGGAGCTCGGCCCTCTGGAAGAGAAGTAGGCCACGACCGGCGCCGGCGTTTCGCCGACGACCGTCTTGCTCGGAGATATGTGCACCGTCGGCTTGCTGTGACGACCGGAGGGGTTAGTTGTGTCCAGTGTTATATTACGTTTTGCTTGGTCCATGGTTGAGCTGAGTGAAGCGAAGCAGCCACGCACCTGGCGCCGGAGTCGCGGATGTAGTAGAGGATCTGGGTGCCCTGGTACAGGTCCACGTGGACCGTGGGCAAGAAGCTGTCCTGGCTCGATTTCCGGCTTATGGAGTCGGCGAAGATCACGCCGACGCCATTGCCGGCGTACACCGCCAGCGCTGCGCCATCGCTGGACACTCCTCCCATCGTGGCGAAGCACAGCACGATCTTCCCCGATGCCGCCGTGCGGTTGATCAGCTGATCGAATGTGCACGTCCTTTGTCCACAAAATGCAGAAAAAAAGATGGTCAGATGCGAGAGAGCGGCCTACTAGAGAGTGAGAGTGAGAGTGAGAGTACGGATTTTACCCATCGGTAAAGACGCTGCTGCTATCTACCAGATCATTCTTCATGGCTTTTGCAAAGAAGCCTTCGCCCTGCGCAACCACGTACGGCGAGCACATTTTTATGATCAATCCATCATGCACATGGAATTACGGATCATAAGCTAGGTACGAGTATACGCAGGAGCAGAAAGGAACCCACCACGATGGAGGCGTTGTTCCCGAGCGTGATCACCGTCGGGAACCTCCTGTCGATGGTGCTGGCGGCGACGGTGAGCCCCCACGGAGACACGTTCTGCACCATGGAAACGTCGGGCCCGTCGTTCCCGGCCGAGAACACCGAAACGACGCCGCGCTGCATCGCGTGGAACGCCCCGATCTCGGTGCTCGTCGACAGCAGCGGCGTGAGCGGCGGGGGCGACCCCAGGGACGCCGACACCACGTGCACGCCGTCGCACAGCGCGTCGTCGTACGCGGCCAGGATGTCGGCGTCGCTGCACCGGCCCGTCAGGTCCTTGTACCAGCACACCTTGTACACCGCGAGCCGCGCCCTGGGCGCGCCCCCGCGGGCGGCGCCGCGGCCCAGCCCGAAGTAGCTGGCGTTGGGCGCCACGCTCCCACGGCCGTGGACGCCGTGTGCGTGCCGTGGCCCACGCGGTCGCGCGGCGACCGGTACTCCGACCCGTCGCTGGTGTTGAGAGGGCCCAGCTCGCTCGAAGCCGGCCAGGTAGTAGCGCGCGCCGATGAGCTTGCGGTTGCACGCGGTGGCCGGCTCGAACTCGTCGCCTCTCACGCACGTGCCCTTCCATGTCGACGGGATGGGGCCGTAGTGGGGTCATCCCTGAAGCTCTCGGATTCAGGCCACACCCCTGAGGGCACATGAAAAGCTCAGATGTTTCTCAAAGCGTCCAAGTGGAATGTCAAGGACCACGCTTTGCAACAACTAACACGAATGAGTGCTACAAAAATATATCAACTTCATCTTTGCACAGGCCATGCTGTGCTGGGATCATACTACTAATCATTCTATCTTTCATGTCAAGGTTGCTCAATTGTATGCAGGTATGTGAGGGATCACCACTCAATTATCTAATTTATCTCCAGCAACTTTCTGAATGAATATATCTGGAAACCATCAACAAAGTGCAGGACAAAATATGATTTCTTTATTTCTAGGAAAAAATAAAAACCTGCAAATACAGGGTTGGCAGCGATGCAGGGGGCATGAATAAATACCAGTATCAAGGATGCCGACGATCACATCATCTCCAAATTTCAAATGCCTTTGCGATGATTGTTCCATCTGCATGTGCAGGCGGAGGCCCATGAAATCCCAGCTCCTTGTTGTATGGATCTCCAGCATCCGACTCCTGAATACCGATACGACCCCTTCTGTCCCTGTTTTGTGATGATCATGAGCTTTCTTGCAAATGCACGTCAACAGCGATCTGTGCATTACGAGGTAGATGCATGTATGTTCTGAGTTCTGACAAATAACTCCTTACCAGACAAGGTGGCAGCCTGTGTTGAATTGAGCAATGCAGCAAAACCAGAGAATCCACAGCTGTAGCTGTACAGAATAGCTTCTCTTGCTTCATCCGGCCTGAAATGTGGTGCGTGTTAGTGTCTTTATTCTTTAATAAAAAAAACAAAGAGACTACGTGTGTCTAAATTAAATGAGGTGATGGTCATAATAATAGTCTAAAGCAGTAAACAAACCTAACGGTCATGATAAAATTTGCAGTAATAGCTTAACTTGCATTATTATTCTTTTATATTTTTTTGAAGAGTTTGTTTATCCAGCAACGCATCAGTATAACATAATCGACTGAAGAAAATTATAGATTATAACTGTTTAACAGAGTATAAAGTTTAAGCACATGTATTTGGGTAGTTCCCTTGATTTGTACACCAACTAGAACAGGAGAAAAGAGAAACAGTTACTTTGTAAAGACTCTCGAAAGAAGTTGCAGATGAGAATGTGTAGTTAGAGAAGGACTGAGGCCATTGTTGTGGCCCAAGTACACAATGTGAACCTGCAAGGCAACAGAAATACAAAATACACAATGTGAACACATGATTTGATCAAAAGATAAAAGGACTGATAACTCTATGGAAAAATAGTACTTCTGCATGAGATGCTGTAGTTTGGACAGGATAAATTGCAAAGGAAAGAGAGAAAACAACAGGCAGCAGCAGAGAAACTGCCATTGTGCTTTACACGATGGCTTTACTGGAATGGCAGGGGTATATATAGGGAGATAGACAAAGGACATAGCATATGATTCTGTGGGGGCATGTGTTCTTGCCGTGCTGTAGGGTGCTTGCAAGACAAGCTTTGCAAAGCTACAATTGGCTCTGACAGACCTCCATGGCAGCATCATGCCCACTGCCTTATTCATCTAGTGATCTAGTCCATAGATCACTGATGAGATGATTAGGCCTATCGAGTTAAGTACACGGTCTAGCTACTGTACAGAGTGTAAGATAACTAACAGACCTAAGCTGGTTCATAGCGACCTAACCTTCTCGCCCTCGTGTTTTAATCATCTGATCTAATGTTTTTGTTTACTTCCTACACAAAAAGATGCAAGATCCAGCTAGAGTCTATAGTCAAGTCTGAATGTTTCTCTAAAGGCTAACCTCAAGCTTTTAGTTTAACTAACTAAAAGCTAAGCTCCAAGGCTAAAGGTCCAGACTTCCAAAGAATCAAAGGTATGGACAAGTGTTGAGTTATGAAGATAACATATGTGCTCATATATCATTATACCTTCAGGAATCAGGATCCAATTAAGCGACTAGACAAACATTATGCCTAACATACAGGGTATGGCAAACTGCAGTGACTATAATTCTGTAAAACAAAAAAGTGACTATAATTGCACTATATTTGCATATGATTTATAATAAGCAGTTTTCCATGAAATTAAGGGTTTTTCTTGTCTCTTGCAAATCATGTTTAAGCAACAGTATGATTCAAAAAAAGTGAAGCTTAAGTGATGAAACAGCAAAGTTTACTGTGAATGTTGCTGCTGGTAACCATTAGACTCCATGCAAGCATTATGCATCTGCTGAATCAAAAGCAATGAAATCTCAGAAATAATGAACACCCGTGGTTTACGGGAACCACTAATACTTAGTCAGCATGGACCGTGTTACTTTAATTATGGTTTGATCCTTCACGCGGCCTAATTTGTAGTCATTCAAACTTAATATCAGCTTATATATTTCAGCAGCTTGTAACCTGTCTGGCTTATATAAAAAAAGTTGTGTGGTGCATCTAGCATGCGCCATAGTAATCAGTAAACCTCACATTCGGATCTTTTAAAAAAGGGTATGTCTTGCATACAATCAACAATAATGCTCATAGAGCTAACATTTTTCCCCATAGTGTGCTGACTTGTAACTGATGATTAACATAATATTAAGGGGCATAAGTGAGCTCAAACAGATCCTTATACACGTCATTATGGTTCACAAGAATATGAAAGTCCATATTACAAAAAAAGATGCAAACGAAAAAAGGAAACCTGAGTTTACTATGCATCAATAAAATACAGATAAAAACATATCCGGAGGCAACTATTCAGTGTCATTGCAGGTTAAAAAACGTCAAATATACAGAATGAGTCTTAACAAACACACCCTTGGTGTGAGTTTGGTTCATCATATTTGTTCACTTCACCAAAAAAGATCTACCAGCATGCTTCACCGACCGTCAATCTTTTTCATCTTTTAGATGCATTATTACATGAAATTTGCATCATTTGATGCAACATAGGAAAAAAGAATGGTTCCCACATGTGTTTCGTTGTCCATGTTGACATGTTCAATGGCTGCATCATATCCATGCATGTCACTTATCAAACTGAAGGAATAGTTCTGCACCCTCCAAGGCTCCTTATACAAAATGTTCTTTTGGCTTCATGGGAGGCACAGAACAATAACAAAGCAGATACATCTGAGAATGGATTGATAATGGAAAATGTACCTTTGTGGAGTTCCTGAAGACCAAACAGACAATTATACCGCCTTATATGCCCCACAAAGATTTGCATGGCTTGGTGTTACACAAGCTTCCGTTCATGGCTGCATGAATACCAAACGGGCAACAAAACCTCCTTATCAGCACAAGGATTTCCAGTACACAAGATTTTCCTTTTGTGAGTTCTTTTAAACTGTCTTTTTGGAACCCATCATGAAGCAGGGCATTGTTGCCAAAATAAAGCACCCCTTGGATGATATTGCAGTATGTATTTGTCTACTGCAAAATATAGAGATGGAGCACCTTTCTGCTTGTGTATGATAGCATGATCCTTGGTAGAATTTGGTTTCACTGAACATGCTAGATTTATCTATCCAAAAGCCTTCTGAAACAGACTTGTCAAAGTTTCTGCACAGAATATCGTAATGGATAAACACAAAGGGGAATATTTTTTGAACGCAAAAACACAAAGGGGAATATAATGCAGAGTTTTCCTGAAAATATTTTGAGCTTTGACTATAATATAAGATATAATAAAACTTGTTCATATCTTGAGTATGTGTAATCGCCTCACTCATATTTGGTCCCCGTATGAGTGAGGATCCTGTTGGGGACCCCCTATTTTGCTCTCTATATGAGACGCAGCTCTCCTGCGTTTTAAAAAAAGAAAAATAAAACTACAGAACTTTGGGTAATCATAAACATACGACTGTCACAAGTTTTGTGAACCATTGGACCAAAATGTTCAAGATAAGCAGGCAGTAAGATTCCATACAACCCTACAGAACCATAAGATTCTATACAACCCTACAGAACCACAGATCAACATAACAGTTTTTCAAGTTGATGGCCATTGTGTATTTCAGAAAGTAAACTCTCATGAATTAGATATTTCAGATGAAAACCTACAAACTATTACCTTTTGAAGAAAGGGGGACAACTCAACTGAACATGTTTTGGCGCTTGACCATGCACATATTTTCTTTAAGAATAAACAAGAGAGTCGCACGTGTTTCTTTGAGAATAAACATGTTTGGCAACATGGAAGAAAATAAGTTTTTACAAATCCAATCAGAAAACCAATCTTGCAGACCCTTCTTTCTCAGTCTCAGTGAAATAATTTATGTTCAGGCAGGCAACTTGCCCCAGCTGGTCCCTAAAAAATAAAATGAGCAACTAACAGAAACAAAAAAAGAGATAGATAGATAGAGAGAGGTGCTATTATCAGACCAACCCAGAAGCTAACCAACAGGGACTGCAAACTACACTGCAATCAACCCTTTAAATCTTGCAGCTATATTTTGTATTAACCAACAGGTCTGTAAGTCATGATCTGTTAATGTCTTGCAGCTATATTTTGACTTTAATCTAAATTCTTATAACTAATGTGCTGATGCAATGCAACGGACATGGGGTGATGCCCTGGAATCCTAAAAAAAATCAGCAAAACACAAAACTTGAAAACTAAGAGTGTGCCAGGAGCTTACAGGGTAGAAATTATTCACTGAAAATGGATTTCATGTCAGTAAGTTACCTAAACATTGACAAAAGGGATTTAATAGGAGCAAAAAGGAAGAAGAATGTTGATCGAGGTCAGGTTGTGTTTACTTCGAATGGCAACTGACGAGTAGGTACAATCTGTTCTGTTTTGTGTCAGCGTGGGTGTTGTAAGGGTTCTAACCTCTTCTCTTTTCTTCTCAATATAATGATGATACAAAACTGTCATGTGGGGCTGGCAGTACAGCCGGCGCCCAAAGGGTCAGAGAGCAACGAAGGGTCAGGACTTGACCATAGCAAGTGAAGTTTGAAAGCTTGAGAGTATTTATGTAGTAGGAACGTGAGGCAAGAGTATGAAAGAGAGACTAGGAGCTGGGCAGCCGGCTAGGCCAGCTCCTATATATATGTAAGCCACACCTGTTGATGAATTAAGCAAGGAGTGAACTCTAAACTCTCATCCCCTTTCAATCCTAATCTCATCCCCCTTCTCGGTAGTTAGGCAAAAACCTTGGCACCACCATTAACAACCTCAAGCTATGAACTGAGAAGTCAGGGACCTCCTACCTTGGGTGTGCAGGCTCTTGACAGAAACTCTGCTGCATGTTCAAGAAAAATGATAAAGCCATGACCCAGGCTGTAGGTTATAATCAGGATTCAGGACTACAAAAAAGAAATACAATACCATCAGAGCTAATACTAGACAACTAGAGGAAAATGAATAGGATTTTAATACCCAAATGACAAATTTCACAAACACTACTTGTGCAAGCTGCCTTGTAGGAGAATCTAGACAATGATCTTTTTCTAGTGCGGCCAACAAATGAAGATACCTTTAGGGCTTTCTAGGATGAGACAACTAAGGAAACCCAAGTGGAGCCTGTTTATTTGACTTGTAACTATCAACATCCAAGAGTAAAAAAATGATGCGGCTTGTAAACGCCTGTAGCTTTTAAGCATACAAAAATAAAACCCAAAGTGTGCTATTTTGATAAAATGACAAAAATATCCTACCACAGGCAAGATTCTAACCCATCAAATCATCGTTAAGCGTCACGAAACAGTATAGTCAATCTACTCAAATAGCTTCTTTTAGCACCAATCACGGATGAAATCTGTCGGCACCCTCAAGGTTCGTGCAGACATAAAAATTCCAAATACAGACTGAGTTTATATGTCAGACAGTCAGAGCTATTGATGCCAACGTAGTTAGGAAAAATATATAATGGACAGCATGATAGAAGTGTTTTTACTAGCTGGATATCACACAGTCTCATCACCAAGAATTTAAGCCCCCTTTTTAGGCCCTGGTGAACCCAAAACTGAGTGGCCTGAAGGTGTATATGCAAAGCCTAGCACTAACACCACAAAGTATCACAAGCAATCAATCAAACATGTGGTGATCGCACAAGGTTATCCCCAAGCATATTGTGCACACTTATCATCATGCTCTCTTTTTTTTTTTTTTTGCCAATATTACAGTTTGACAGGGAGTGCAATTGGAAACTATTTATGTTCATGGAAACAAGAAGTCCACGCTATGCTGCTGAACCTCCAGGGGACATAAACGCCAGCCACCTCCCCATGAAGACACAGGATCACTAGCTACTGCTGAAACGGGGGTGTTTCTGCAACTATATATCCCTCACATGTCGAAACAGCATAATAACTGTTACTGTCTCCAGTGATGGGCCTTTTGTGTTATAGTAATATAATTTGTTGCCCAGATGAAAGCGCCATCTTAAGTAAATAATCCAAAGCCGTGCACCTTTGTTGACCTAAATTAATGAGATCAACTAAACCTAAGCATGGCAATTGGCTAGGAAAAAGATAGTGATGTTGACAGGCCCAGCTTAGACAGAGGGGAGACATTTCAGACCAAATGCGGTGGGAAGGAACAGATGTAATGGTTGGTGGTGCCTGGTGGGGGTGCTGAACTTGGAAGACTGGCACTGGTCCAGGTCTTGCCCTCACTCCCAAGCCCACCCAAGCGAAAAGAGCGGCCAAAAAGCAACGCCGAGTGAGTCGCCGAAGCCAATTCCCACTGCAACACAACTCTGCAAGGATTGCAACATTCCCCCTGGAGAAAATTCGTAGGTGATAGCAAAACTGGCTGCGTGATCCAGACATCCACTTGCCCAGCAGTAAAGGTTGTCATCATCATAGGGTAAAGAAAGCAAATTCCACGAGAAGATTAGAAAAATTCCTTGGAGCAAGGAAATGGGGAGATATAATTAGTGCAGTGATTAGTCTCACCTGTGGCTACAGTTATTGGTTAGTGGGGGTGAGATGGGCACCACCACCACCGTCGCTCCACCAAGAAACCCCATCATTTCATATCCCTGAAAGATCAAGCAGATGGCGCTAGATGAGTGCATTCCTTGCAAGTCCCAACCACATCCCAGAAAGCAATTCGGAAAGGAGTGAGGACAAAGCAACCAAGGTCAAGGGCCTCAGCCCTCAGGGCCAAGACAGTGGAATCTAGGATGATTGCCGGTGAGCGGAGAGAGACAGAGATAGCCACAACGGCAATCCCCATTGCCCCACTCAAACTCGAGTGCACCCTCGTCTTGGTGCTCTGGGGCCTTTACGTGATGTCTGGTCGCTGCATTTCCCATCCCTTTTTCCTTCTCCTCCACAAGCCAAACCCCCAGAAATGCATAGAGGAAAATATAATAAATGCAGAAAAAAAGAAATCTTTCCATACGCTTCTTAAATGCAATATTTACGCCATCCATATAAGGATGCATATAGAGGAAACGGACTACCAGCACTGAGCTGTTCCGTTTCTTTTTCCACCTTGGTGTTTTGTTTCCATTCAATAGAGAAAGGAATGTTTCGTTTGAGGCTTTCCTTTGTGCTTATGCCTTCTCTGCAGCTTTCAGGAGAATAAAAATTTGGATCTTCTCTCTTACCAGCGTTCTTTCCTTCTTCCTTGGTTTCATGCTGACAACTAGGGCTGATCTTCAGGAGGGCCTGTTCTTGGTTCGGTTCCTGAGAGCGAGTCATAGGTCTGGGATTATATATTAGTGTCGTTCTTGATTTTTTTGGTGCTCATCTGTTGCTAAATAAGTAAACCATCAACCCATCAGCTTACTACAAGCACTCTTTTGCCTCCTTTTCTGTTCTTCGTGTTCTTGGTGAGACAGAGTGCCAGACAGAGTTTCTTCTTTAGGAGTCGTACACTATGGGTAATTGCTGGTTTAAGGGGAATCCATACTTTAACAGGGTTTCTTCCAATGCCACCAAATCAGGTACCACTATTATATCTTTGGTTTCATCTCTGTAATTATGTAACTGCAACTGTAGTATGCAGAAGTTTCAGATATTTGTTTGATCCCCTCAATTTAGGCATTAATGAAACTGCTGCTTTTTGAGAGAGAGAGAGATCAAACCAAGCAATGTTCTCTCATCTTGATAGATGTTCCCTGCTCTTGCTTAATCCAATTACAGCTTCAGTACTGCATTTACAAAGTTTCTGAATAAATCTGCATCCTGTATTTCAGTCCCCATATTTGACTTGTCTACTTGTTTTCTGCAGAATCTCCCAAGATTCAGAGCCCATCGGAGAGAATTGAAAAGGAGGACTGCCAGCTACCATCCAACCCGAAAGAAGTGGAGGCGCTGAGAAAGGATACAGCCCGCAATCCTTTGATAGCATTCACATTTGAGGAGCTCAAGATAATTACCAAAAAATTTCAGGCAAGATTCATTACTAGGGGGTGGTGGATTTGGCAGAGTCTACAAAGGTTTCATCACCAAGGATCTCCGCGAAGGTTTAGAGATAGAAGAGCCCCTGAGAGTTGCCGTTAAGGTCCATGATGGTGACAATAGCTTCCAGGGCCATAGGGAGTGGCTGGTGATTAACCTACTATTTCTGAATATATAATGATGAAAGCATTTTTTTTCAGTTGCTATCTACATTTCTTTTTGGCATGCTTTTTGCTTTGCTGTTTTCAAATGAAGTTTTTGTCCGTGTTTGCAGGCTGAGGTTATATTTCTTGGACAGCTCTCTCACCCAAATTTAGTGAAGTTGATCGGCTATTGTTGTGAAGATGACCACAGGGTTCTTGTTTATGAGTTCATGCCTCTAGGAAGTGTGGAGTCTCATTTATTTTCAAGTAATTCTTATCCTATTCTTGACAGATTGTTGCTTGGTTTTCTAAAGTTTCTTGTCTGTCATAGCACTGACTATGGTATATCCACACATGGCATTCATGCAAATTCTCGTACTCATAACTGAAAAGAATTAATTGAAAACGAGTATAAACCTGTCCTTCACTCCTATCCTGAACTAGCGTTATTTAACTGCATCTCTGCACTGCATCAAGTGGCAGCATTGTCAATTCCTGCATGACCTATGTGGTCAGTTATGCATTATTGTTTGTTCATTTGAGATTAACCAATGTATTTTATCAGATCATTGAAGTATTTGCATTTATAATGCAGGGGTGATGATGCCACTTCCTTGGTCGACCAGAGTGAAAATTGCGCTCGGTGCTGCAAAAGGACTCGCTTTTCTGCATGAAGCTGAGAAGCCAGTCATCTATAGGGACTTTAAGACATCAAACATATTGCTAGATGAGGTAGCTTCTTTTTTATGTTCTTACACTTGAATGCCAGTTGCTGTAAACTAAAATGCAGGAAACTAAGGAAAATTCACATGTACTATGATACTGTCATTCATTTTGTTATGGGCACGGGACACAGTGGTTTCCTGCTTATCAGAATCTTCTTTGATATACCCCAAAATAAACTACAGGAATACAATGCAAAACTATCTGACTTTGGGCTTGCAAAAAGATGGGCCAGTTGGCGATAAGTCCCATGTTTCAACTCGTATTATGGGTACCTATGGTTATGCTGCACCAGAGTACATTATGACAGGTAATGTGTTCCTCACAGATCACACTGTGTATCTAATTCAAGAGCAAGCTTAACTAGTACGAAGTGAGTTTCAAAATAAAATATACGCTAGGTTCATGCAACTGCTTACTCAGGGCTTTGTGGTCATGACCTGAGATGGAACTTTACATAAGCAAAGGAATTGACACTGAATCTTTTAGAAATAGCTAGGCATACTAGACTGATAATCAATGTGTCGTTCTTTTTCAACTACAGGGCATCTAACCGCCATGAGCGATGTCTACAGCTATGGTGTTGTACTACTGGAGCTCCTCACAGGCCGGAAGTCACTGGACAAGTCTCGACCAGTCAGGGAGCAGATGTTGGCAGACTGGGCATTCCCCTTGTTGACACAGAAGAAAAAGGTACTTGGCATAGTAGACCCAAGGCTTGCTGAGGACTACCCAGTAAAGGCGGTGCAGAAGACAGCGATGCTGGCATACCATTGCCTTAGCCGTAACCCAAAGGCTAGGCCTCTGATGCGTGACATTGTCGCGACTTTGGAGCCTCTTCAGCAGCTGGAGGAGACCCCTAGTAACAGTGTGGCGACGACACTCGAAGGTACTTGAAGTGATCACTTCACAGATCACACAGCTCAAGAAAACACAAGTGCCACGTACTTATTTGTGTGTGATAATAGTAGCTAGCTAGTGTTCTTGATCTGCAGATGATTTCTTGATTGCTTAATTAATCAAAGGAGACAGCAGTTTTGTTGAGCAAAAAAGTTAGTATATCTCTGTAGGCCGGTTTAGGTGTGTATCCAGTCCTGGAAGAGCGATTTCCCCGACATTTCGGATGTGGGCAAGTCTGTGATATCTGCAATGTTTGTTGCCCACAAAGGAAGCTTGCTTACCAGTGTTTGTAACCTAGTATTGTGCAGCTCATGGTCTATGCATGTTGAGTAATGTATATATATATGTTCCTGGGAGTGAAACTAAAACCACACGGCTTTATTTGCTCTTTGTGATTAAGGGCTTACAGGCTATAGTCGTTATTTTATTGGTTTTATGGCTGTAATTGTGTCAGTGTATCACCACCATCATGTGATCTTTATCGAACCCCTACCCTCTTAGACATGCCGGTGCTCGCCGAGAAGAGGGCGCATGAAGCTTCCCCATGTGCAATAGCGGGTCATCAGCAAATTCATCAAAGCAGGGTGTGATGGCAAGACATACGGTCGATCCTAATCTGACGGCTTGGGCTTCGCGGCACAGTAATCAGCAATACGAATTTTCACTCGAGCAAAACAACAAACAGGTGCAGGGCAAGGGCGCGCATGATGCAGATGACCTCACCTTCAGCTCAAAGCTCCGAGCAAACGAGCACTCGTAGCCTCCTCGAGTCGTCGCTCGTTGGCGTCCTCGGGCACATCGAACCGCGCCGCCGACGCCTTAGAAATACCGGCCACCTGTTCGACTTCGACGGGCACCTCATCGGCGCCGAGCTCTAGCCTCCAGGCTGAGCAGGTAGCGCGCGGGCACCCTGTCTTCCGCCAGCAGCGGGAACATGGAGGTGGCAGTGGCACCGCTTACACTACACACCCCTCTGTTTCCTGGCATTGAGGTGTTTACTCTTGTAATTTGAATGGATTGAATTCGGATTCAATAACGAAACAAAGATACTCTGTTTATAAAAGATACTGCCACTCTGCAACAAGAATGGTTTCAAGCATTTCCCAAAAAAAGAAGACTTCAACTCTTGTGGATACGTTTTATCTTGGGTTTGAGGACACTTAGTCGCCAAAGAGCTGGTGCTAATCTAACATCTTGCCTGTATTTTAGTTCTTGTTCTCTTTTGTTCATATTGTGTTTGGACCTGTTTTTTTTCATGTTCATAAAGCGAGATTGTGCATGCTATTTAATAACTAATCGAAGATATTTGTGTTTAGTTTGTGAACGGGTCTATAGCCTATCGATTACGAGAGCCTTAGTAACACCTCATGTTCTAACTCCGCGTAATCTAAAAAAAACTATGTATCTTAAGTTTTGACCATTGCTATCTTTTCAATAATTTTTTAATGTCTTTCTTGTCATCAATTCTCGTATTTTGGAACAAAACTTTGTTACAACATTACATTTAGTAACATATTTGGGGCGATAGACGATGCCATCTAAAGATCCAACTCCCAATGCCAATCATGGAACGTTAGGAGAAAATGGATTGTTGCATTAAATCACAGGTTTAACATTAGATTTGTTATCTCTCTTAAGAACTCACAAGTTTGCCTCTTGTTTTCCCATCCACAGAGCCAATACAACATGGTTGTGTCCACTCTCCCGTGCCACCACTCGACAACTTGATCTTCTGTACACCTGCAACTCGTTGACCGATGTCTTGTCTTGTGACCCACATCACGACCGCCAACCGACCACCTTCTATACCACCACCTTTTTTCGGCCTGTGTTTTACTGTCTACTTTTTTCGCCTTATTATCGTATATCCTCAAACATCGATCAATCGTCTTTAGGTCTTCTCTTCACATGTATCGGTGTTTGATTCCGTTGATATAATTCTTTACGTGGGAGCACCTCATGGATAGAGCTAGCCTCTCACTTTCTCACCCGTTTTCTAAGAGGAAAGCTAGCGGTTTCGCCTAAACTACGGGAAGAGCAAGCTCCGAACTTAGTCGGGTGCTTCTTTTTATTCACCACCACTTGCATCATTTTATGTTGCTCGCCTTCCACACAGATGATGACCAATGGGAGAGTGCAGGAGCGACATTGGTGGACCCAAAACAGGGCATACACCCTCGTTTCGTCGGCGGTTCGCAAGACGTCCGCTTTCATCTCTTCTCCATTCTCTATCTTCCATGCCGGATATCGTCCGTTCTTCGCCGATCATAATACTTGCTCTAATGGGCTCAACCATGAACAACTCACTGCTCACTAGTGATGCTCTTTCCGATCCCTCTGTCTGGCTGGCCAATCACACTTGAAGAACGCCTTTGCAGAACTGATTTGCGTAAACTTATGGATACGCTTTCAAGACAGACCTCGTCATCAGCAACCCCCGGCAGTCTCCACTCCCCAAATCCACACAGTTTGCATCGCGATCGCCTCTCTCCAGCTAATCGATGAAGAAGAACCCTAACCCTCCTCCATCGCGGCCCTCCGCCGCAGGCAAGCCCCCGCTGGCATGGCGCCGGCCCGCAAATCTCGCTGGGGCCCTCCGCCATCGGGCGCTGCTGGCGCCGCCCCGGCCGGCGACAAGGCCGCGCCATCCACCTCCGCCCGCACCCCGACCCCCACCGGCACAGCGGACTCCAGGCGCCATGCGGGCCCCTCCCGTGCCATCACCACCACGCCCGCAACCCCGCGCCGCCGGCGGCCGCGGTCCGGCCGCAGGCTCAGCTGCAGCCAGCGGTGGAGACTCCTCCCCGCAGCCGTACGGCTTCCACGACCCCGATCGCCACACCATGCTCCTCGCCGACGGCACCATCCGCACCTACTTCGCCCTGCCCCCTGACTACCCCTTCATGCCCGCGCCCCCTGCCACCCCTCCCACACCACCACCTCCTCCCCGCGCCATCCCGGACCTCTGGCCGCCGCATCGAGCGCCCGCCGCCGCAGATGCCCATGCCCTTGCCTATGCAGATGCAGATGCCGCCGCACGAGGCTAGGCGCAAACACCCCGCCGACCAGGACGAGGGCTTCCCGAGGCACCCCAAGCAGCCGCGGCTCGACGGGCCGCATCAACAGCCGTCACATGCCGCGTTGGACCGGCACGCGCTCAGGAGGGCGTTCCTCAAGTACGCCAAGATGCTCAACGAGAGCTCCGCGCAGAGGCGGAGCTACCTCGAGGGTGGCCGTGTCCCGTGCCTCGCCTGTGGCAGGTTTGGTGATCCCACATTATCTGCTGCCTTCTTCCTGGCAAGCTTTCTAGTATCGTTTGGAGTCAAGTTCCTGTGTTGGTTTCTTTCTATTGTTGAGCTTGCTCTTACTCTGACTTGATACGACTTGTTTTTCGGCTGTGATCTACAGTTAAACAGGCACTATGTGTTATGTCTATGTCTGGCTGGAGAAAATCCACCAAACAGTATCTCCTTGTTGTTATGATATAGTTGAACTGGAACTGACTATGTCATGTCTATGTCTGGATGGTGAAATCCACCGAACAGCTACCTCTTTACTGAAAAACTGTCGCCAATAGGTCTTTCTTTAGCATATGATGCGGCTTATTTGGTATGCATTTTATGAAGGCAGAGTTCCATGTTGGTTATGGACTAACAGATATCAGTAGCAGTACTAGGAATGAGTTAGAAATCAGTTACAGTACTAGGAATGACAAGGTTGCTTAGTTTTATCTCGTGCTGGTGTTGCAGTTGTTAGGTATGTCTAGCAACAGATTTTATGCCTTTTGCTACTTGGTATAATACCATAATTGCTCCAAGGATTACTCTGAGTTATTTGAGGTTTTTGCTTTCCATTGCAAGAGTAATGATATATCCATTCTAGTGAACCATATATCAGCGCTTATTGCATGTCTTTTGATTTCATAAGGCTTACTCTTTACATTTCTTTTTCCTTATGTCTCTTTCCTATACCTATTGAAGAATGAGTTACGTCTGACTACCCATCGACGATTGAATTAAAGTAGTACTTGTGTGAGCAGAAGTCTGCCTAGAAGTATAGAACCACAGTGGTTTCATCCTGCCTTTGACATCTAGTAGGAAACTGCAAGTTTTTAATAAGAGCTGCATTGATGTGCGAGGTTATCTGAGTACAGATTTCTGAAAATATAATCTGCATATCCAGCTTTATTTCTTGCGAGTTCTTATATGCGGTGGCAAGGACAGATCCGGTAGTTCTGCCATTAATATCCTTGGTCACCGATTGATTGGCTGTGAATGTTTATTGATCTTGTTGCAGCTCTTAGTTTTGTATGTTTAGTTTATTATTGAGGTTGTGCTATGCTTTTTTTTTTTTCAATTATTCATGGTTAATTTCACTCTCGCACTTTTTTTTGTATTGCTGGCATGATTTATGATCTAAATATTTTCTTTCCCAATATATCTCAGAACTACTGGGCTTCAAATGTCCATAGCATACTTGTGCATTTTGAGTGTCAAATACTTTGTCTACCATCAATGTTCGGGGCATTTTTGTTCTTAGTTTCTAGAAAAATATACGAGTTGGTTTTGTTTTTGTGCTTGTCTGTAGCCTGTTTGGTTGCCTGTACAAGGCTTGAGCCTGTCCCACAGGATGCAAAAAGGCTCCCTCAGCCTGGTTCCCGGGAAACAAGTTTCATTTCCGTTTCCTGTGAACCCAGATTGCTGGATGCGATGTGGCTCCTAGCTAATGATATGATTAGTACACAATCAGTATATATTAAATGGCATTAGTGATTTCAAGAGCTAATTAAGGCTTAATAAGGGAAACTAAGACATCTAAAACTTGTATACAATAAATATAATACTCCCTCTGGTACTGTTTATTAGGTGCCTGTGTAGTTTGAGAGATGTCCGTGTTATATTGGCCTCTCCTAGAAACTGAGGCAGGCATTAGTGGCCGCATGGAAACTGAACAGTTGGCTGCAACTGGGGCACTAGCATTTTCTTGGCGATGTGCTGAGTAGCAACTGCATGCATGCATGCAATGAGTGAATGCAGCGAAACAGGATCCAACACAGGGCTCTGACCCCCTCCTTGTCCTCGGTATTTGGAATTTGAGCCCCTGCGCCTAAAGCCAGTCCCAACGCACCAGCGTGGCTGTTGGCATCGCAGAGCCACGTAGGCTTGGATGCCGCGTGGAGGAAAGAGCATGGGATGGTGGTTTCACAGTCCATCAGAAGTAGAAGGTTAAGGAGAGAAGAATATACGTGAGAGGAAAAAGAGAGCTGTGGTCCCGCTGTTGTGCTAGGTGTGCAGGTGGAGCAGTACCTCTATTTCTGCTGCGTTAGGACAATAGCTGTTCCATTTGTTCCAAGCCTATATGGCAGTAACTTTTTGCTCAAATTCCTAGCTACCAGTGGTCTGCATTGGTGCTGCTCTTAAGAAATGGTATTGGAGGGAGTGATTACTTTTGCCTTACACATTTATCCAAACACTGCCTGGATGGACAAATCCGAGCAACCAAACAAAGCGACATTGTATGGGCCTGTTTGGGACCGCATATCTCGTGGTGGCGGGGGAATCCCGCCAAACGACGTGAGGTACCTGAAATTTTTCTTACTGGGTCTGACTCAACCACTGCAAAAATGAACTACGAACCCAATTTTACGTACCGTGGGAGACCGCAGTCCCAAACAAGGCCTATGAGTCCAGCCTGGCTTAACGTGCCAGGCTAGGTGTATACAGTAATACTCTAAAAGGCTACTGATGTCCCAAGTGCCTTATCAGTGGTACCTAAAGTATCTGGATATTTGAAACAAGCCATTCCTTGAGGTATTGTGGTTGTCTAGGATGTTAAAGGCATAGCTTTATATGTCCTTCTGCAATTGTTTCTCCTGTAATTGTGCTGCTTCATTTCCTTTTGTTTGTCATATCTTTTATTATTCGTCTATTTTGCATGATGTTATACGTATATTAAACTTATTCTGTGGCTGACATAAAAACTACAATATTCCTGGTTGTAGCTTCATATGTAGACCTTGTTTTTTAGCTTATATTGGCAATAAGGCCTGCGGGGGGATTCTAGGATTAACTTGGCCTAAACTGCACACTGTGTGTGGCCACTATGCCTGGTTGAGATAAGCTGCAGCCTGTTTTGTTTCAGACCTTCTCCGCCCCGTTCAATCTGCATGGCCATGCTCGCACTATGATATGTGCAACTAAATTGTAAAATGCTGGGATTGTGAGGAGTGGGTGAGCAGCTATATTTGAGAACGATGAATAGGACAGCTGCAACAATGGATGCACTCATGATAGCTTTGTTAATACATCTAGGAAAGCTGAGAGGATAAAGATGACGAGGAGTCATGAAAATAAATGCATGAGAGAGGATGGAAGTTATTGGATACATAACTTTTAAGGCGTAAAAGGCGAGGCATGACAATGTGCCACTGCCCAGCCGCCTAGGGCGCCTACCTTGCCCACCTAGGTGAGCATTTTGTAAGGCGCTGGGGGTCGCCTGGACGCCTAGGCGTTGCCTAGGTGACGCCATAGGAACTATGATTGGATATTAGAATGAAATTTTTGTTACAAGTTAAATTCATTCGTCGGGGAGTTTTTTTCTCCCTCTTGTGTTGGTGGTTTTTGAGACGTTAAAGGGAGGTGTGAGGACATGAGATACGCCAACCAAGCTTTTGATTTTATCATTGTAGTAAAGGTACATCAAGCCGGCATCTGTAAATCACTATACGTCCAAATTGTTAAAGTTTGGTCAAATCTCCTAATCTATTGGAATAAGTGAATCCTGAAATAAAAATAAATTCTTTGTGCAGAGGCCAAAATTTATTATAGTCTTGTGGTGAACCAGATGTTTACAAAAATTTCATCTGCCATAGGAAATTGCCGTGGGTGGATTTTGAAATATGGTATTTGAGTTAGGTTAAGCACTCTATATGAAATGTCTTTCCTTTTAAAAAAGGACACGATTCCACTAGAACCTCCTTTCTACACTTTTTTTTTTCTTAAATGTCTGCCTGCGTCTTGAAAGCATAGTTGACTATGCAGCTGCTGCCTAAGTGCCTAACTGGATGAGAGAAACCAATTGTTTCCTTATGCGACAACAGGATACATATATTTTTTTTGTCTACCTTAAAAAAGTTTTTGGCAGTTATGTTTTTGATTCAACTTTTCACTAGCTGTTACTTTACACTCTACTGCTAATAGGATTTGATTTTGAAGCAAGTAATCAAGCCTAGGTGCAGACCTCTTAAAAACTACTTGTTATCCATTTCCATATTGTCCAGTGGGAGCTTATAACCATTCCTTATTGATGTATAGTGGAACTGTGGACGATCCATGACATGTCCCTCTAGGCTGCCTCATTCCATATGATATTCATTGCACCAGAGCTATCAGCAAACTTATAATCGTCATTTCACCAATGACTGCATATGTCTAAATTTGTTTTTCTCTTGACAGTTGTTTCTTTGCCATAGGATCCTATGTTACTTTTTTAGTTATGATACTTCTTTGGGGCTTTGCCTGTTTAGATCCCCTCTCATTTCTTGATCCTATTACACTGTATTTGTAATGAACTGTTTTTAGCTCGCTAGTTTCCAGCTGCTACTCGTTGGATCTTAATTTATTTGTGATTATATCTGGTCAATGTGCACTATTCCAGGTCTTCTAAGGACTTTGCTGATGTCCATGGACTTGTCATGCATGCTTACAACCCACCAAATGCAGGATTCACTTGTTGATCATCTTGGTTTTGCACAAGGCATTGTGTATCCTTATGGGATGGGATTATAAAAAAGTCCCTGAGAACTCTAAGGGCTACCAATCATTACCTTCTGACCTTGTCCAAGCAAATAGGGATGATCTCATTGTGTGGCCGCCTACTGTTATCATTCACAATACTTTGACTGGGAGGAAGAAAGATGGTCGCTTTGAGGGTTTAGGGAACAAAGAAATGGATAAGAAAATGACAGGTATATTTATATCACAACCTTTAAGTTAATGCAGTGTCTGCATACAAGCGCCTGTAGCATATATATGCTTTATACAACAATCAATACATTTTTATTAACACCGTATCCAATTTGCTTACTACTGTTAAGCAACGACAGAGTTTTGCTTTTTTTTTTCTTGTTGGGTTGTAGAGCTGCTCTTCATTTGCTGATTGGACGCAGTGCCAACTGTGGAACTGCCAAGGCAATACTCATGAGTTGCTATGCTGGGTACATTAGTCCATGCCAGTCATCTCATAGGTTCATGCATTGCCATTTAGGGTTTTAGGTGATGTGGAGGAGAGGAAGGGAAGTGAGGGAAGACGCTGTTATCTCATGATGCAAATAACCTCGTAAGCTAAATTAGCACTACAAGGCGACTCACATACTTTCCTTTCACTAACCCACAAATTAAGGGCACATAGAGTTTCTATGAGGCAACTAAAAGACAACCTAACTGTAGGGGCTGCATTTGATCTCAGGATTATGTGGAGGCTATGAGGATTACCTGGTAATTTGTCCGTTCGCCTGACCTTAGGAAGATCTGTGCTATGGTTATTGGGTACCACTACTCTCCAGGTCTTTTGTTAGGCTACTGATACTCAGTTAGTAGTGCATCCAATGCTTGATTAGATGCTTTCTGTTGAATTTGCAGTCAAATAAATGCAACAAATGTTTAGGCAGTTAGGATACTGCACAGACATTAAGTGATTACAGTTTCTATGCAGCAGTAGTTTGCTGGTTCTGTTTTTGTTACATGAACATGGGGCATGTATCATCCTGACCTCAAGGGGTTCATTTATATCCTGTCTTGTCAGTGTGGTGGCCATATGATTGATCTACTTCAAGCAGATTTATTTGCCCCGTTTGGTCAGATACTCAGATATGGAAAATGACATTTCTCTGTCCAATGTTTTGTGATGCCACGAACTGTCGCATCATTGCGGGGTTCATTTTCATTGCTTAACTAAACTATCTAATGTAAGCAAGTAGCAATGCCATTCAGTCTTTAGCTTGTTCAAGGCTGCAAGTTAGAATTAAGCCATATTTGGAGCAGAGAAATAAAATCACTCAAGAAATACCATCACCATTTATGAAACCATTCCTCTGCTAAGCACATGTTTTTGGAGTAATGCCTTATATATCACAGTAATATTTGCTGTGCCAATCTCGTATCTTTGTTTTTCAGAACTGGGGTTTTCTGGTGGGAAGTCGAAATCCTTGTATGGAAAGGAAGGACACATGGGTTTGACACTTATCAAGTTTGCGAACAACCTATCTGGCTTGAAGGAGGCTGAGCGTCTTGCTGAGTTCCTTGAGAGGCAAGATCGTGGACGTATAGGTTGGTCACGTGCTCATGCCAGTCGTTCTGTAGATTCTGATCAGAACCCTTTGCTGGTCGAGACGGATATCAGGACTGCTGAGAAAAAAGGATACTTTACGGGTACCTAGCCATTGCATCCGATCTGGATGAACTAGACTCAGATTCTAGAAAAAGGGCTTTCCTCAAGAGCAGAAGGGAATTTGATCCAAACGAATGATCTCTTGCCATAAAGCTCACCTCCATCAGTTTATTTAATTTGCACGAGGCGTTCTCTGATCCCAATTTATAGATTCATACTGCTGCTGTGGACAAAAGATGTTACCTTGAATATAATGTCTGCAGCTATTTGAGTTATACCCCTAGTTCTGGAAGCTGTATTTGCACTAGGTGTACTTTCTTGCAAGCGCCTATGGCTCTCCCTGTTGACCTGTTATTTGGAAGAGATCTGTCTTCCTATTTGAGTATCATTCATTTCATATTGATTTCTCTCCATTTGGGAGCGTGTTGTTTCATGGATTTCCTGATTGGTGATCTTTTCTATATTATATAGCGTTTCCTTTTTCTTTCTTGACTTGCCAATTGCCATGAAGATTTAAATTTCTGTTAAGAAGGTAGTCGCTACATATTCCTTGGCACTTTTGAATATGTCTGGCAGAGTATATTGTTGCAATAGTGTTGGTGTCACTCTTTTGGGCATTCGTGGTGTTTGTATTGTTATTATGTAAGAGGGGCGTAATATTCAGAATCCTACTGTGAAGTTGTGCAGAAGTAGAAGATGCCAAAGCTATTTAAATGCTAATTAGTATTATGTTTCTTACACGAGTCCTTGGTTTCCTATGGGCAATCTGGTACCATAACTTCCATTTGTTTGGAGGTTAAGGCAGAGAAGTCAGTGTGCATGCCCAAGAAACCATATTTATGGCTTCAAATTTCATAACTTGTAGTGGAAATTTTAGGATTTGGTTCTGTTTGGAATATTTAGGCTCAGAATGGAAACCAGATGAAGTGATGGTCTGGTAACAGTTGGATCTCAAATGACCTGTCTTGATGTGACAATGTGTAGACCAGATGTGTGACAAAGGAAATTAATAGCTTAAAATTTGGTGTGTGTTTTGACAGTATTACTTTAGATGTGGATTTGCCCTACAGATTTTCTCTATATGTTATCATTAACTGTTTTGTGACCCAGTAAGGTACTGGCCATCTAATTTGCTCTTTGTGAGCCAAACACCTCTAAATTGTATGGATATTAGATATAAGTGATGTAGAGGTCAATTACAATTAGACCTGAAATTTTCTGACCCAGTAAGGTACTTTGTCATCAAATTTGCTAGTTCTATGAGCCAAACACGTCTAAATTGGGTTGATATTAGATATAAGTGATGTAGAGGTCCAATTACAATTAGACCTGAAAAGGTTTTCTTGTAGCGACACTTTGACCTGATATATGACAGAACTTAAAGCTTAAATGCTGGCGTAGCTACTGTACCTGTGGATTTGCCCTATAGATCTCCCCAATATTATCGTTAACTTGTCATCTAATTTGTTGTTTCTGTTCCAAACACATCTTCATTGGATGGATACTATGCAGAGGTTCAGTTGAATCTCAACCGGTGTCTGTTTTGAAAGTTATAATGTATTTGCAAGATGCCGGTGTGTTCTGAATATAGATGTTGCTGTATCGATTTACCCTATGTTATCATTCATCAACTATTCTTCGGTCCAGTAAACATACTTGTTATATCTAATCTGGTCCCAACTGGTGCCCCAGGGTAGATAGTGTTACTACTGATTTGTACGTACTGCTTACAGAATGATTGCACCAAAGATGCCATGTTACTGTTGTTTACTTTCCTGTCGGTGTAAGTTCCGGTGTCGATGCCGGTAATGCTTATTGTTGTGCTGCCTGTCGTGTGCTGTGTGCACTGGGGTGTCAGTGTTCCCGCACAGCTTTGTCCGTGGAGATGATTCTGTCGGTGCCGCACTGCCGCTGCCGGTAGGAAAGAAACGGATCACAGGTGAGGGAGGGCACCAGCAGCCTAGTGATGGCCGGTGGTGGACTCAGATCGTGTCGTGCGTGGTTCTGCTGCTTTCCAGGATCCTGTGCTGGTAAGGTTATGGTCGCTGCTCCAGCGTTGTCTATGGTGGTCTTGCAGGGATCGCAATCGCAACACGGGCGCGCAAGCTTTTACCTTTTTTAGCGCCGCCCACCCGTTCTCGTCTTGTGAATTCGTGAGCCGCCTCCTTTCCGTAGAATGGAGCTGTCAGCCACACGGCTTAGTAGCGATCGTGTTTGCCGTTGCCGTGTCAACTTCTGCCCCTGACGGCATGCTTGGCTGCTCAGAGTCTTTTCGACGGCACGGCACGGCACGGCTCTTCTCCCCCGGATCCCCGGAGTGGTTTCGTCGTTGCGACCGTGGGTCCTCCATGAGTCCATGACCTTACGCGCATTATGCCTACTGATCTAATGCCAGTCAGGAAGCGTAATGGCGCGCATTATGCCTACTGATCTAATGCCAGTCAGGAAAACGTAATGGCACCGATGGTTGCTTACTCTGCTTACAGATGCGATCCATCCAACTGCACAGCGGCCATGTGTAAGGCTGGAGGCAGAGCCTGCAACGCCTGTACCCGACGGCTGATGGGTTTTGCACGGCACCTCGTTTATTATTGCTGCCTGTGGCTGGATCCCAAGACCTCGCACGTCTCAATGCCTCCAGGAGTCCCTCGTTTATGGGTTAGTTTGTTTAGTTTAGCAAGTGATGTATTAGAACGAAGCACCCAAAATTTGCCGGGGCTATTTGTATTTTAGAGAGACGGGATATACAGCCTGGCCAGTGGCCTGTTTGGGTCACCTAGCTCAAACAACTATTGTGATCCATATGCATGTCCAAACAGCATGGGATTAGCTAAGTCAAGAAAATCTGCATAGTTACCACGGATGTCATTAGTATCTGGTGCAACATGGTAGCGGTTACAAAATTACAATCACGACACAAGCATCCTTTGGCATGGCGTGTAGGTATAATATCACAAAAGCAAGCGTAGTTAGGCTTCAGGTAGGTACCCCCAAAGAGAGCAGAAAGCTAAAGAGCTCAACAGGAAAAGAGCAGAGATGACCAAAAAGGCAAAGGCAAGCACAAAGCAAACCCCAAGCGAAGCGAGCACGATGCAGATGACGCAGCTTTGCTTTTAGATTAGAAGCTGGCCATATCATATCATGTCGTCGCCTACACGCTCACTGCTCACACAGTCACACAACACACCCAGAGAAAAAAAAAATGCTGTGCACACGAACAGAATTCGACGACCTGGAGCTGGAGGCAATCAATATTTACAGTTGGTTGATCCTGGAACGGTGATCTGCACTCTGAGGTTTCATGTAACTCGCCAATTATAACATAGGATTTTGATCTCCGTACCGTACCCAAGATTCTGTCCGTATGCATGTCAATGGCAACGCGGTCAACAAGTCGGAGAAGAACTAATCATGGTGGTCGTCGTCGAGGTTGGCGGCGGCGGTGAGGCGGAGGAGGAGGTCAGTGAAGGCGCTCACGACGTACTTGTGCGCGCGCCTGTCGTTGAGCGCGAGGTAGCAGAGCAGCAGCTCGTGGAGGCGCGCCCTGTCGCAGCGGCGGCGCGCGTCGAGACGCAGCGCCGCGGCCATCTCCTCCATGGACTGAAGGAAGTCGGCGTGCGGGTCCGGCGAGTACGTGGGCACCGCCACCCGGCCGCACCCACGCCCATGGCCATGGCGGCGGCGCCGTGCGCTGACGAGTCGATGATGGAGTTGGAGCGGCCCGGGGAGGAGAAGGAAGAACCGGCGCGACGCGATGGCCGAGGACAGCCCGGACTCGGACAGCGCCGACGGGTTCTTGCCCACCGCGACGTCGCCGTCGGCGGCGTGGTCGTCGGCCTTGTTGCAGCGCGCCGAGGACGACGACGAGCACGGCGAGGTGGATCCCCCCGCTGAGGTCGTCGACGTTGACGCCTCGTCGGACACCGCCGCTGGCATGGGCTCCGGCGGCGCCGCTGACGACGACCCCGTCGTCGGCCGCCGCAGCCGCGAGAAGCATCCCAGCATCGTGCTTGCTTACTCGCTCGCTCGCTCTATTGCGAGTGCTTTCTTGGTTTTTGTTGGGGAGGGAGGGCGACGTGCTCGTGCACAGTGACGAGGAGAGCTAGCTAGCTTAGCTTTGGCTCGTGAATGGAGTGTGGAGTGAGAAGTCGGCATGTGACGCCGCGACGATCGAGTTTATTATAGGACAAGTGAGAAGCGAGGGCGCAGTGGTGGCGTTTCTGGTAAGGGGGCTCACACTATATCACTCTTTCCTCCGTTTTAAATGTAGTTCGACTTTGTCTTTTCTACGAATTTTGAATTTAATTATGTATCCAGGCGTAGTGTAGATAACTAGGTGCATGTAAAAAATCGATGTATCTAGAAAAGCCAAAGTGAACTTCTGATTTGGAGCGGAGGGAGTATTATATATTGGGTGAACTGAGTTAAGTGCAACGCAAGCTGATCACATTTCTTGGACATAATAGTAGGTTAGGTTGATACCACCTGATTAAACAGCTGAACCAACAAGTGGCACAAAGAAATTATACTTGAGATATCCAAATGCATATATTTCAGTTTATGCACTTCCACTTCATTCTTTGGACTGTGTATTGTTGTAAGTACATGTCATGGAACGGCTTTCCCACTTTCGTCTTCACCCTGTTACGCAATGTACAAGTACGAGTACACACCTGCATCGGTCGCCACTTGAATGCATGTTCAACAACCACATTAGCTTTCAAGGTACAGTACAAATGACTCTGCTGGTCCAAAATTGACAGAACTGGCCGGTTACTGCGTCGACGAACTCCATCAATTCACTCCACTTGTACGCTCCCTTTACTAGTAGTTGGCACTTGGCAGCACCACCTGGTCCAGCTCGTACAGACTGTACCACGTACTACGCCTGTAGCGTGTGCATGCCCGTGTTGTCTGTGTGTACGCGCAGTGTACTTAGAGTTACAGATGGATAAATATACCCGTACGTAGTTTTCACCGAGGCTGGCGTGTATATCTATCTAGTGCAGGTGCAGCACATGAATGTCGAGTTGTAGCCGATGCATGCAGCAGCATGTGCCCTCGTACAGCTGCATCTGCACGGTAATTTTTGCTGCGCGCACGATGCTGGATGCCGTCACCGTGTCACGGTCACGCCGTCACGGCGTCCTCTATTCTAGCAAACCAAGAAACTGCATCCTGGTTGGTGCATGCGTAGACACAGTCACACAGTGGTTGGGTCACAGCCTCACAGGGAGATTGGGAGAGGGTTGGTATGACAAGATGACTGCAAATGAGAAAGTCACAAGTCGCCGTATTTTTTATGCAAAAATCATGGTTAAGCGGCTAGCGGGATTCAAACCACGACATTTCCCCTAACGTGTATCTCCTCGACCACTTCACCACACTATCACTTTTGTCTAGATTCGCTCCAAACTGCCCGCATATTAAAAAAAAACCGAGTGTAAATTGCTGTTTGAATCCATAAACTGGCGCAAAATTGTGTTTTTACACCCTAAACGAACTCAAATTGAAAAATCGTCAACTACAAAGTTGCATAACTTTTTTGAGATCTACATTTTTGTTTTATGAAGTTTCTCCATCCAAAGTCATCTAGGGCATGTCGGTCATTGGGTTTGTAAAAAGCTCTATTTGCCTAATATGGCCCAACAGATAATTTTAAATGAAAAAATTGACAATTACAAAGCTTCAGAACTTTTCAAGATCTACTCCCTCCGTTCCAAATTGCAGTTCACTTTAGCTTTTTAGATTCATTTCTTTTTGCTATGTATCTAGACGTAGTGTAAAAAACTAGGTGCATAATCAAATCAATGTATCTGCAGAAAAGCCAAAGTAAACTACAATTTGGAACGGAGAGGGAGTATATAACTTTCATGTTGGTAGTTTCTCCATCCGAAATTGTTACAAAAATTCAACCAAAATCAAAAATTCAATGTACTTTTCTATGACAAGCTAATTTTAAATGAAAAGCACGTGACATTTTTTACATAAAAATCACACGCTACGTGGCGGCAGGCCGGATTTGAACCTGCGACCTCACTCGCGCATGCGTGGACACGGAGGCGCGTTAGGATTTCACATACACACGGTGGTCTTCGGGAGGCAGCACCATGCGCACTGTGAAGAATTAGCTAGAAGAAAATGGCGTATCAGGAGTGCTGACGATAAATGTCAACCAATAATGTGTGTCTCCTGCAGGCTGCAGCTCGATTCATTAGTCGCTGCTCTGCTCGTGTTGTTGAAGCTGAGAAAACAAGAGAAGAAAATACACAAGTGTCCTCTGCTTATTAATTTGTACTTACACCATGTTTTACTATAGTATACTAGTTCCCTATAGCTTGGCACACACTACAACGGACGCAGTGATAAGTACTACCGCAGTGGTTGAGGGCAACAAGCGATCGATTCAACGAAAACAAGACGTAACAAAAACTTCCGCGCGCAAAGGTGGCTGCTGTTGTCACTCTCTGAAAAACACTGATGAGCGAGGGCGTCGTGGAGAGTAGGGCCTTGTTCGGCTGGCTGGTTGAACCAGCCAAAGCAACAGTGTTTTCTCCTCGTAAAACCAAAGCCTGTGCGACCCCGTAATTAACTAGCCGTAACGATAATTTTTTTCTCACGAAGAAATCAGCACCAACCAAAGACCACCAGCCAGCCGAACAAGGCCTGGGTCGTCGACGGATCATATCGTCTCGTCGTCTGATGCCTGACGTACGGGACCATCGAAGAAATGAATGGCCGCAATGTATAGTACGTATTACAGTATATATGTCAGCCCTGTCGTCGTCTACAGTACATACGGCCGGTACTGGCGGCAGATACACGTACGTACACATGCATGTGATGGTCGTTGTCGATCGTCGTCCCCATTTCTTCGATCGATCAATCGATCCCCCCGTCTACGTCTGCACCTACGTCGTCAAATCGTCTCACGTACTCATCAGCCCTGTAGTACGTACAATAGGATCTTGATCTTCACACAGTGCCATGTCCTTAGCTATAGCTTTTTTTGTATAGATTTTTCAAGCTCAATGCCACGATTATATTACTAGGCAATAATTGACCACCACCTATATATGTATGTATGTACTACGTACGGCAGATGAGCTAGTGTACTACGTGTAGACACATATATAGATGCATGAGCGAGAAACTAAGCATTGAAATGGCGGCAATCAATAGCGCGCGCGCGAGCGAGCGAGCAACCGAATAAGCATATCATAACATGGGTTGAGGCAGGCGTGCAAGCAACAAGGCATAGATAAAGTGAACAGGGTTCATTCAGGAGCGCCGGGCCAGGGTGGTGCTCATCTCCATGTGCATGCACACACAGAACCAATAAGTTGTTGCAGATGATCGATCCACCACCTCCATCATTGAGGTTCAGGGAGGTCGATCTCCGCGTCTAGATCTTCTCAGTTCATGCCCGTACCGGCGTCTACCTAGTTCAATTCCAATCCAATTCATTTCATTTCGTGCCCATACATTCTCCTCCGTCGGCAACACGTACCACCACGCAAGACACGCGCTCGATCTGTGGCAGAGGATCGCTGCCTGCCCGAGACTGATGATGAGTGAGCCACGTATTGCCCGGGCGGCGAACTCATGCGGTAACTGCCCCCGGTCCGCCCCGATCGAGCGCGGGAAAGCAGGGCGCCGGCGCCGCCGGCCGGCGAGATGAGACAACCCCGCCAAGGGATCGATATGATAGGGCGGAACGTACGCCGTACGGTACGGTGGCACATGATCCGTGTGTTCCGCGTGCTTGTCTGTCCCTCCCACCCGTGCCGGCCGCCGCCGCCATGATTTGATCCATTTCCTGGCGTTTGCCCCGGCGAGCAGGGCAAGCCAAGGCTGGGCCGCAGGGCAGGGCACATGTGATCGTTTCGTTACTACCATGCGCCCACCCTTGCGCGGAGACGCCACGCCACGCGCCCCAAGCCCACCACCACACGCGGCACATTCCTTGCCATCGCCATGCACACCGGCTCGCGCGCGCTCATAAATTAGGCGCCGTCTCGGCCGCTTGCTCTGCGCCTCTATCTGCTCTGCTCCACGGCCACGGACGGACGCCCCTGTACCGTACGTACGTGTTGCTTGCATGAAACGAACGCACGACGAGCGCCCCGGTGGTCTGTCTCTGTCCACCTCCTATTAGCGGCGACCGCGGGGGCAGTGGCACGTACGACGCTGACAGGATCCGCGCTCCCGTGCTTGTCCCGCGCGCCGCCGTAAATTCTCTGGCGCGCGGCAGCCCCGTGGGGCGGCCGCCACGCGACACGCTGCCACATACGCCGGCCGGACGGCGAGGGCGGGCCGCTACGACTAATTTTTAGACACAACGATCGTCGACTGTTAAAACTTAGTTGAATCTGTTCAATTTCTTTTGCTGAACCTAGCGTTACATTCAAATTTCAGTCTGGGGGCCTATTTTGTAGAGTTGGATCTAACACATCTTCACCGTTAACATGCAAGTGCACTGGGCACATATATCATACACTAGCCACGCATCGATGCGCGCGTTCATTATATTACATTACATTATTATTGCACGAAGCTACGACACGTACCAGCTAAATATACAACTCGATCGTCTCATGTCAAGACACACACGTTTTGGGACGGGACACATTGACACGATACTTTGGCTACGTGGAGCCTACGTGCTGACTGCTGTGCAGTGGGCACACACAGAGCTAGCGAACTTAAAAAAACTAAGGACACTCCGAGTCCGGGACACGTCTCCCTCTCCACGCCAGCACGCATGCGCACGCGCTAGCTGCTGCTTCACTCCCAGACCGCCTCGTCACGGTTGAGCCGTGCGGCCGCAGCCATGGACGCCGCCACGCCTCCGGGCCTCGCCGTCCCGTCGTCCCTGTTGCGGTTCTCCGCGCCAGCCACCCCCAGCGCGTCGCCGCTCTCCACCGGCTTGTCCGCCACCAGCATCGCCGTCGCGTTCTGCATGCATTCACCAACAAGAGTCAAAAAGATCTCCAACAGCTACACCTACACTGGTAGATGTCAGCAGCTAGCGGCACGAAACGAAAGCGACGGCAAGCGTTGTACTCCTATCGTACCGCCAGGACATCTCCGAGCGTGGCCTTGTCCTCGTCGCGCCACGCCCACTCGTTGGCCGCGGCAGCGATCTGCGCCTGCGCGGCCAGGCCGCCGGGGACGTTCGCTTCCAGCCCCATGGCGCGTGCCTCAGCCGCCTGGATTGCAGCCGCGTCGCTGCGCTCCACGGGCGCGTCACCCGCCGCGAGCGCCGTCGCCTCGAGCGCCTCGCCGATCGTCACCTTGGTCACATCCTTATCGGCCACCACGCCAGCACCAGTGGCGCCTCGAGCTCCGGCACCGGCACCACCAGCGGCCGTGGCAGTGGCACCACCGTCGTCGTCACGCGCGAGGTACTGGCCAACGGCCTGGCCCGCGACGAACTCGGTGACGATGCGGCCGCCCGGGACGTGGGTCTCGGAGACGGTGACGCCCTGCACGGCGGTGGCGTCCGTGGCCTGGTCGTGCCCGACGGCGCCCATGCGCTCGTTGGTGGTGGCCGCGGATTGCATGGCCGCCGCCGGTCCGCCCTTGAGAGTGTCTGGCCGAACACCAGGTTCTCCGCCGACTGCATCGTGGCCGCGTCCTGCGGCGCCACGGGCTTCTCCGCCAGGCCCCGCTGACCGCCGGGAACACGTCGCCGTACCGGACGGCGTCCTGCTCTCCGCTCCTCTCCTCATGGCCTGACGGCCTCCTCGGCTGCCCCTGGCTCATTTTCGAGCTACCTTGTGTATCTTATCACCTACTAAAAACTAAGTAGCTAGAGATCACTGCTGATTGGATTAGCTCTAGAGATAATTTGGTTACACACAGCTTGAGGTCCGGCCGGTGCATTGGATCGTTGCGATTATATGCGACGTGCGTGGAGCTCGAGGAGGGACATGTGTGCAGAGGCCGGAGACGTGGAGGCGAGGGAGAGGAGGCGCGTCGCAGCTGCATAGCCATGTGGCGCCAGCCCAAGGGCTGGCCGGCTGCAAAGCTGGAGATGAAGCTCCCAGAGAGGACATGCGTGCTACTGTGCCAGCAGCGGTTAGGCGCTGCAGGGAGATAATTCTCGCGGGCCGAACTGCGCTAGAATCCTAAGATGGGCTGCTTCGCACGAGAAATTTACTGGGCTGCTTGTTTCCAAACTTTATCTTGCAAAAAATACAGCCTGGATATGTAGCAAAACAGGCATACATTTGCTTTATTCACATGTTATTTTTTTTCGCAAGCAAGCATATAGCTTGTATTTCATTAAGAGGGCGGGGACTGGTCGTAAGACCTACACGAATAAGTTTTTGCCATGGCGGCGAGCAGCCGTCAGTAGCCGGAACACACCCTAACTACTGGATACAACCAAGCTTATTACATAAAAGAAGTATTCTGCGACCAAAGAGAAGTGAAGCCGGCCAAGGTGGAGTATGTTAGGGTAAAAGGGTAGCTGGAAGGGAATTAGGGAGAATCACAGCACAGATTTGGGGTAGAAAGCAAGAACACGGCTGATTATCCGCGAGATTAGGATTGTATTGGGGACGGTTTCAGAGTTCTGTTCTTCGTTAAGGAAACGGTTGCAAGCGGGAGCGCGGCTTATAGACTTGTCGTTCACCGACCGACTCAAACCAACACCAGCAACAGGCTGCTAGCCCAATACACTAGACCAGCCCAGACGATATACGGCTCACGGCCCAATACCTAACAGAGTAGCCCGCCTGAACAGCTCGCCCTCAGCCGCTGCCACACGTCAGATGGCTGTCAATGGCGAAGTAACCTGGTTGAACACTCTGTTGTTATGCTCTTTCCACACCATCCAAGTAGTGAGCATCAGTAGTGTGTCGAATGGAGGCCGATTGTCACTGCCCGGTCTGAGCCGCTGCCTAAGCCACCAAGAGTCAAGATCATCATCCTCAGTCGGCGTTAGTTCCTGTAGACCTAGCGGCAGAAGTAATGAAACCACAGCTGCCTCGTGGTGACACAACCTACGAACAGATGATCACAGGTCTCTGATGCGTGCCCGCAGAGATTGCAATCATTGGAGATTCCGAGGCTTGCAAGCCATGTCCCATGTGCCTGTTTACTGTCCAGACCCATGTTTTAAATAGCGGGCTATGAAAAATAGCGTCAGGTCTTTTTGGACGCTATTGGGCGCTATAGCGCCGCTATAGCCGCGCTATAGCGGCAGCTACGCGCAGTAGCGTCAGGCCGCCACCGCCGCTATAGCGTGAATAGCAGCGCTATAGCGTGCTATAGCTCAAATAGCGCGAAAAAGTGTGATAGCTTCGCGTAAGTTGCACCACCGCCGCTATATCGCGCTATTTGAAACGTGAGTCCAGACCCTCCGATGCAGCACCGTCGAAATGAAAAATTTTACTTTAGGCGGCACTTTGGTCTTCCACAGCTCGTTTGCCGCCAGCAGTGATGAGGAGCCATGGAAGAAAGCTCGGTAAGTCGAAGAAGCTCTGTATTTCCCATCCGGCGACCACTTCAAAACAAATCGATCAGAAGCGACAGGATCGAGCACGACCTCCTCCAAGATTCTCCATACGCGCAGATACTGGAGTAGCACTTGAACCGTGGGAGCGCCCACAATATCCTTGGCCCAACGGTTGTGAAGCAACCCCTCCTTCAACGATCGCCGCTTGCCAGCAACCGAGATGGCCACGAAGAGCTGTGGCGCGTAGGCACAGAGAGGTTCGACCGATGCCCAGTTGTCCGTCCACAGCTTGGTCGCGGCACCATCGCCAATGACCACGGACATACTTGCATTAGCCATGGCTGCGATCACCTTTTCCCCTCTCGCCGGTAGAGACACCCAGCAGCGTTCAGGCTCCGCTCTCCTCAACCACTCCCAGCGTAATCTGAGCGCAAACCCAAAGCATCGAAGGTCAGTGATCCCCAGGCCACCCAGATTCGTTGGCCGGAAGACCACTGGCCACGCCACCTTGGATTTATTCACATGTTATGTTTTCAGATATCAGAATCATCTCATCCATGTAATAATTACTGACTCTACAGCCATTCTATGTTCTGCAAATGGTACCTTCTTATGCCATGTGCTGCTAGCTTTGTATGGCCATGCGACCCATGCACTGAACAATCTTACTCAATGTTTATTAGTGGTTATTTCATCTCTCAGATTTCCCCAGTTACATGAATGCATAGCCAGAACAACAAAGGAACAGAACAAAGACTAAACAAATAGGCAAAACACGCTATCCTCCACGGCAGAGCAGGCACCGTGCAGCAAAAGCACGCCTATTGTGCTAGTTTTAGGAATGCAGCAATTATTTATTACCTTTTGACCTTGGTAGACATTGTTTCTTACCCTTTGTCCTTGGTACACATTGTTTCTTACCCTTTGGCCTTGGTACACAGACAAGTGTCATATCTCCCAAGCAAGCACTTTCGCTAACAATCATTCGTAAGTTTCACAATTTCAAACACAATTCGTTTATTCTTCTTGTAGTCATTGCAAAAATAGCCTTAAATAAAAAACAGCCCTATCAGAAAGAAGCTTGCTCACATGAGATAAGTGCTAAATGGATATTGTTGTGATTCACATGATATATACTAATGGTTTCTGTTCAGAAGCAAAGGCAACCTTCTCTCCTATAGACATACCAGCAGTGATCAAAATAAACTATTATCATTCTAAACTAAATTCCCAAGCAAAGGCACATTTTATTTTGCATGACATGTACTCCCTCCATCCCAAATTATAAGTCGTTTGACTTTTTTTTGGCTCCAAGTTTGACCATTCGTCTTATTCAAAAAATTGTGCAAATATAGTTAAATTTAAATCATTCTTTAAAAACTTATATTAATAAAGAAAGCCACAACAAAAGAAGTGATATTTTGTACAAATTTTTAAATAAGATGAGTGGTCAAACTTGTTGTCAAAAAAGTCAAATGACTTATAATTTGGGATGGAGGGAGTAGTAACTAGGACACAATAATCATATTTAGCTATTGGGTTTTCAACATTCGATCAAAACTAAATAGCTGAGAGGCTACTGTTGGGGTGTGTTATACATTGTGGATCCCACTCTCATGTTTAGATCCCAATTACATAGCCTAAGTCCCACCAAATGATATTTAGGGCCCATTTATGGTATGTATTGACATCTTTTGTAAATACAAGTCTCAAAAAGGTCTATTTGCAAACCATAATAACATTTCTATAAATATAAGCACCACTAAGGCCATGAAGGGAACATCCCCTCCTTCTTCCCTATAAAAGGGAAAGGAGGGGCAGAGGAGGAGGCGTATCAATCGGATCTCCATCTCATCTGCTTGCTCTTTTTTCCTCTTGTTTTTATTCTACTAGAAAAGAATGCCCGTGCGTTGCACCGGGAAAAAAAAACTATATTATATTTGTACAACATCATGCGGAAGGCTTTTTCTACCTCCTTGAATTTTATTATTACCTTCTTTGAAACAATATGTAGTAAAAGAAATCTAGATCAACAGTTCACAATTATTTGGGTGTACCGCAATATGGTACTCAAATCTATACCTAATAATAAAACACGAAAATATCTGCCAAATCTGCCTCTAATTTATCCGCTACCAAGAGATTTCTGTTCGCCCCCACCGATTTGTTTTCTATCCGCCGTGATTACCCGTCGGTATTCGTTTTCTTTTTCGTTTCCGTTTTTGTTCATCTCCATATATGGCTCGTGGGCCACGGAGAGGGAACCACTGGGCCAGGGCGTCCACGGGCGCGGCCGTTGAGGTACCACACACGGCCGCTTAGTCAGGATGCCGGGGTGCCTTGCTGGGGCGCAGCCTATTTCTTCTCAATTCCGTCGTGGTGTTCCCTTTTATTTCTTATATAAACGACAAAAATAAAAAATAAATAAGTCATAGACATTTACTCTGAACAAATTGTTTATTTTTTTATCTAAAAAAGACTTACACTATCAAATTATCGATGTAGTTTTTGAGTAGGAAAAATTATAATTACTAAATATAGACAGCCAATGATTTAGCTAGCGAAACTGAATCTTGAACAGTTTGTTGTGACTCCAAAATAAAATTATCCCAGACGAGAGTTGCTATGCCACAAATCTCAAGTGATTTCCGAACATAATCACAGCTGTCAAACTAATCTTTAACATATCAACAACTAACTTTAATGAGAGATTAGATTTGCATATTTTTCCAAAGTTCTCAAAGAAAGTCATGGAGCATGATATTTAACCCTAATAGTATGAAAACTATAGATATAATATTTTTTAATACATCTGTGCTTTGCCACGAGAGGGAAAAAACAATCAAGATTGTAGTTTAACTGGATGCATACTTAATATGACACTCACATATTATTGACAATGACAATATTAATTTGTAGTATGGTAATAGATTTGAAATTTTATACAAATGATAAAACACAAACATATATGTACCATTTACTTTGTCGTGTCACATGAACGTGTGATACTTTGTCATGTCACATGAATGTGTCATAGTTTTTTTCTCCCCGTTACAACGCACGGCAAGATTTGCTAGGAAAAGTACCTGGAGTGCAGAAGCTGATGTAGGGAACAATGCGGGGTGCCTGCTTTCTTATAGACCAACTTCATCTCAGAAGAACATATGTCGACACTTAAGATTCCATTCTTTCTGGTGCTAATGAAAACAAGCCCAATTTCTCCCACAAAGCGAATTAAAAATGGTGGTGTGGTGGTTGATGAGACATAGTTATCACATTTTTCGAGATCAATGATTTTGCATACTCCCCATTCAATGTTTTCTTCTAATGACAGTTTGTGAATTTATGCACTACTGTCCCAGTTGCCCATCCTTCATGGCGGCGAGTTGAATATAATCAAACAAGTTCCCAGCAGACAAGGACAGAGGCGATGACTCTATCATAAAAAATTCCCGTGTGCCCAAATCATACTTGAGGATTTTTGCTCCGAAGGATAATATGCAGTAGAGTGCATTTCCCACATGATCCTGTTAGAGTATGATTATGATCAAATTATGGATCTCCAGCTGCAAAAAATCGTCAACACCAAATGTCCCAACAAATTAAACAAGTTTTTTTTTTTTTTCGAATTGAGGCCATTACAATTTTTGGAGTTTGGAGAAAGAGCAGTACAATTCATCTATTTGGTGATCTGCCATTATAATTTTATTTCTCTCCCATCCTTGCCATTTTCTACACCTAATGCATATAAGGGCCCACTGTCAGATGAAGCTCCCAGAGCCAGAGGGAACGAACATTGCGCCAGCAGCGGTTAGGCGGCAGCGAGATATGGGCCTTTACTTGCAGGCCGAACTGCGCTAGATTCCTAATGTGGGCTCCTCCCTATAGTCCGTGGCGTTCGCGAAATTTACTGGGCCTGCTTAGTACCATAGCCATTAGGCCCGTTTCCAGTTCCCACCTCGAGCAGTCGATGGCTATCGCCGCCGTTCGCCGGCGCTTGTGGCGCGGGCTGGGGACTGCGGCCGCCGCCGCGGCCTCGACCTCGGGCACGGACGGGAATTTGCTCGCTCGCCTGGTCTCGGAGCCGGAGTGCCGCGTCAAGGCGACCATGGAGGAGGCTGCCTCCTCGGGGTCCCACCGCGATTGTGCCTTCTGGGAGCCCCTCGCCGCCGCGCTCCTCCGTGCGTCGTCCCCGACCAAGGCGCACCTTGTGAGTCGATTCTCTCCTCACTCCTTGGCCCCTTCGAATCTTCAATTAAGCTAGTGGTCAGTTGGTTAATTAGCTTTTGCTGCTGCAGTAGAAAGGAATTTCTGTTTTCCTAGCTCACTGGTTAGAATGGCTGCGGTTTGCGATGCGTATCAATAGCATTTTTAGGCCCCGTTTGGAAGAGCTCCGGCCCCTGATTCTTCACCTCTGCTCCTTGATTCTCCGATGGAGGGTGAGGAGCTGATGAGAATGATTCTTAGCCCATTTCTGAAAAGCCGATGTGATCTAATCCGTTAAGTAAATACAGTCGCGTGATTCTTAAGAGACTTTTTTTTATTTGCATCTGACAGAGATATTTAATTCTGCCAATTAACATTGTTTGAATGGTGAACATTGACTTAGATATTGGAATGGAAACTAGAGAAGCTGCTGAAGGAAGACATTCAAGATTGCGAGCCCTACTCTAGGATAATCCGTTTCTGTGGTCAGGCAAGGAATGCAACGCTTGCAATGAGAGTTTTCGAATGTGTGGAGGCGAAGGGAATTCAGCTGAACACTAACATTTTCAATGCCCTTGTTAATGCCTTCTTGTCGGCCGGAGACCTCCTTTCTGCAATGACCTTATATGAGAGTATGGAGGACATGGATGGTTGCAATCCCAATTTAGCTACATATGATGCATTTATCTGTGCATTTTCGCTGCTTGGAAGTGGCCATGCTATGATGAGCTGGTATGTAGCTGCAAAGAATGCTGGGTTTACGCCAAGTATTCAAGCTTTTGAATCTTTGATCACAGGGTTTGTTCAGTTGGACATGCTTGATGATGCCAACACGGTGTTTGACGAAATGATTTCCTTGGAGATCAAGCCAAACTCTACTATTTTGGAGGCCAGTCTTGAGATTATCTCTAGAAAGGAGGAGGCCAGCAGACTAGGAGACTTTCTAAAACGTATAAGTGATGGCAATTGGGAGTTGAACAAAGCTATAGTTGTGAGGTTGACGAAAATGTGCCTAGATGGAGGGGAAATAGATGAGATGGAGCAGCTGCTTGCCCTAATACAAAAGGGACCACACTTGAGTTCTGAAACACAACTGCACCATGGAATTATCAGGTTCTATGCTAAGGCAGACCAATTGGCAAATATGGAGCATGCGTTTTGCCGGATGTTGGACAATGGTTTGATTTTTATGTGTCCAGAGGATGTTGAGGTCATAATCTGTTCTTATTTTCGCCACAGGGAATTTGATCGGTTGGATCTCTTCTTGAATCGCATCCGAAGTTTGTTCAAGCTCAGCAGGTCTACATATGATATATTGGTTGCTGGATACCGAAGGTTTGGTTTACACGAAAGACTTGATTCAACCATAGCTGATATGAGGGAAGCTGGATTTGCATGAACTCAGAGCTCACGAAGAACTATCTGTGCACCAAGACTTTCCACAGTAATACTTCCAGAAGCCTTAAGTGCATTGAGCCTGGAAAACGAAATCCAGGGTTAATTTTTTCTTTAAGAAAACAGTTCAGTTCAAAACTGTTTGATCAGTCCTATGTTTGACGTGGAAAATATCTTGGATTCAGATAAATTATCATGTCAGACTATTGACTTTGCATGTGTGCATCTGAGAAGCATGAAGTTACATGGATTCTGAGCCCAGATTGCAGAAGGTTTTATTTGGAAAGATCAGTGAGGGTTGAGGGGTGCATTGAGAACTCAGAAAATCTAGTCACTTGACTTGTCATCTAGTTATGTACTATGATATAGGTATATAGATGCCCCAGGTGCTAGTTAGCATGTTTCACCATTTTACTTGAGTTCTTGACTGAGAAACCCATTTTTGAAACTCAGATTCAAAATATAAGTAAATTATTTCTTGCATCCTTCTCAGTCCTGTACTGTGCACTGTATAGTGTTCCACAAACACTTTGAATTTTGCTTTAAGATGACAAGATACAATACACTCAAGACTCAGCTACTGTCTACTCTTTGATTTGGCCGACCCACTAGGAAGATAAGATGGACCCATGAGTTGCATGTCTGATTATCTAAGTGAAGCAAATCTACTTCCCCCTACTTTGTTTGTACTTCAGAAATAGAATATGTGTTATGAGCAGGCACTAAGATTCACCTTTGTTTGGATTGGCTGATGGGGACCTTATTTATTATTCAGTAGTTGGCCCATTTAGCGAGTGATGGTGTCATTTCCTAGCTGGCTCCAGGACATGTATTTATTCAAACTGGTGACCAGCGATATGACCCATAGTCAGGGCCGGTACATATAAATGAACCCCATTTTTCCTGGTACTGCCGTACTGGATGGTGTTTGATCAATAGCCTAACCTGTAGTTATTAAAAAAAAGGCTAACCTGTGTACCAGATTCTTAGGGCTTTTACTATCATATATGTGGGTTCTTGATATATTAGGTTGGTGCTCGGGTGTTGTGTCTGCCCTGGTTGTTATAGTTAAAATGTAATAATCCCAAATTCATATTTCTATCAAACTGCTATGATAGAAACCGATGTGATGTTACCCAGTTGTATTGATAGTATAGATAAAAGTAGTGACCGTCCAATGGATTTCTTTCCTTTTTTATATTTTTGAGACAGATCACAAAGTACAGTTCGGTTCTTTAGCAGTTTAGCTTTAAGATGATGCATAAGTTTTCTTTTGTATTGGGCTTAGCTTGCGGCACCTCGGTAACTAGTTGGTTACCGTTGTGTCTTGTTATCTTGTTTGAACTTTTTCCTGCTTAATGAAAAACGCGTAACGGCGTGATCTAAAAAAAAAGATGATGCATAAGTAACAACTTGGGTGATCTTGATAGGATTCGTCCACTCTTGTCCATCACGCAGTAACCTTGGGTTTCCGATCCCTTTGTTCGGTCCATCATGTGTTTCCTTTACCTGATTCTTCAAACTAGTATCATTGCTTGTATTCCTTTCCGCGGTTGCACCCCTTAGCACCAATTGTTTGGTGTTCTTTGTATTTAAGACACCGTTCCCTTTATTTGCAACTTGAACTGAGATTCGTGAAAATAAATACACATAGTTTAATTAAAACCAGTGAAAGTAACAAAGGTTTATCAATTGCAAGTGCCCGGTATATATTCATATAATCCTCTCGTGGAACTTTGGACTTTTGCACCCTAATAGGCTAGCCAACAGTGCAACATGCATCAACTAACACCATTGCTTTTGGTTCGCCTATGGATAGGTGGCAAACGAAAATTAGAAAACTCCGCCAATACCTTAGAGGTTGGGCGAAACATGTTAGTGGAGTTTACAAAAAAGAAAAGACAAATCTTTTAGACAAGTTGGATGAGTTAGATAAAAAGGCAGAAACAGTCCCACTAAGTGAGTCGGAAAGGGTTTTAAAACAGGTGTTAAATGAAAGACTAGCTGAATTACTTAGAGAAGAGGAGTTAAAGTGATACCAAAGGGCTAAGGTTAAACATTTGTTGGAAGGTGATGCCAACACAAAATTTTTCACCTAATTGCCAATGGTAGGCACAGGGAAAACTCGTATTTTCTAGCTTGAGGATGGTACCAATTTAATAACTGGTGATGTTCAACTTAAGAAGCATATCACAAGTTATTATAAAAACATGTTTGGGCCATCTGAAGTTACATCAGTAACTTTAGACGAATCTTGAACAGATGACATCCCTCAAGTCTCACCGATGGAGAATGAGTTGTTAACTGAGCCTTTTTCTCTAGAAGAAGTCAAAACAGCTATCTTCCAAATGGAACACAACAAAGCACCTGGCCCTGATGGCTTTCCTTCGAGTTTCTATCAGGGTTTTTGGGGGTACTCAAGGATGATTTGATGGCTTTATTTTCTGATTTTCATCAAGGAAATTTGCCTCTTAATCGTTTTTAACTTTGGTAATATAATATTGTTGCCTAAAAAGAATGATGCACGATCCGTTCAACAAAGATGCAGACCCATCTGCTTATTGAACGTTTCTTTCAAAATCTTTACCAAGGTAGCAACCAATAGATTAAATACCATTGCCCAAAAAATTATAAGACCGACTCGGGGCGGCATTCCTACCGGTAGAAACATTATGGAAGGTGCAGTAATTTTACACGAAACAATTCATGAACTACATACAAAAAAAAGGACGGGGTAATTTTTAAAAATTGACTTTGAAAAAGCATATGATAAAGTAAATTGGAGTTTTTTACAGCAAGCCTTACGTATGAAAGGTTTCTCAAACAAATGGTGTGAGTGGGTACAACAATTCACACGGGGAGGAAATGTTAATATTAAGGTTAATGATCAACTAGGACCTTATTTTCAGACCAAAAAGGTTTAAGGCGGGGTGATCCCATGTCTCCTATACTATTTAATATAGTAGCGGACATGTTGGCCATACTCATTGCCAGAGCCAAGGAAGTGGGTCAAGTTGAAGGGGTAATCCCTCACTTAGTGCAAGATGGCTTATCAATATTGCAATATGCGGATGACACCGTTATCTTTATGAGCCACGATGTTGAAAAGGCAACTAACATGAAGTTGTTGCTTAGCACCTTTTTTTTTTTTTTTTAAAAGTTGCTTAGCACCTTTGAACAACTATGCGGCTTAAAGATTAACTTTCATAAAAGTGAGGTCTTTTGTTTTGGCCGAGCTAAAGAACATGAGGAGTTTTATTCGCAGCTTTTTGGTTGTGCCATTGGTAAATTCCCATTTCGATATCCGGGATTGCCCATGCATTTTAGAAAGTTGAATAATAAAGATTGGAAAATTATTGAAGAAAGAATAGAGAAAAGATTAGGTGGATGGAAAGGCAAACTCATTTTGGTAGGGGGCGGTTGATACTCATAAATTCGGTCTTTGTCTAGCTTACCCATGTTTATGATGTCCTTCTTTGAACTACCGAAAGGAGTTTTGGAAAAAATCGAATGCTTCAGATCACGGTTCTATTGGCAAAACGATCAACATAAAAGAAAATATAGATTAGTTAAGTGGGATATATTAAGACAGCCAAAAGACCAAGGGGGTCTTGGAATTCTAGACTTGGAAATTCAAAATAAATGTTTGCTTAGTAAGTGGTTGTTCAAATTATTAAATGAGGAAGGGATATGGCAAGATCTATTAAGAAATAAATACATCAAGGATAAAACATTAGGGAGTTGTATAAAGAAATCAACTGATTCACACTTTTGGAAGAGTCTTATGAATGTGAAAGATACTTTTATGGAGTTAGGACATTTTAAAGTAAAGGATGGGACACAAACTAGATTTTGGTTAGATACTTGGCTAGGTAACAAACCACTCAAAGATAGATTCCCAAAGATTGTTTAATATTGTAAGAAGAAAGCGGGATACAAGAGCCAATGTAGTGAGCACTCCTATACTAAATATTTCTTTTAGAAGGAATTTAGTGGGAGCAAACATGATCAATTGGAACCGTATAATACTTTCATTACAACAGGTTAACTTATGCGAGGAAAGAGATGTGTTTGTTTGGGGCTTAAAGGCCTCGGGTACCTTCACATCAAGTCTATGTATCTTTGTGTTAATTAATAATGGAGTGAGAGTGTCACGAGGATATTTGGCAAACAAAACTACCCATGAAAATTAAAATTTTTATGTGGTACTTGAAACGAGGTGTAATCTTAACCAAAGATAATTTGGCTAGGAGATTGGCATGGGGATATCGGTTGTTCCTTTTGTCATTCCTTAGAATCGATTCAACACCTCTTTTTTCCAATGTTCTCATGTTAAATTTCTTTGGCGCTCCATTCATATACTTTTTGGAATTGCCCCACCATTGAATACATATGATCTGTTTCAAAATTGGTCCAAAGTGGGCAACAAGAAGTATAATACATGTAACGAGAACCTCCTAAATTACAGGGGCCCACATGCACTTATCATCGTCATTAAGACCTCGATCATTATGCACGAGTTCCCAATAATCTAGAAAGTGCTATTAATTTTCGAACAGGGATCTCATTAACAAGTCACTCCAGTATTACAACACTTTATTCAAATACATCGAGTAAACGGCGGAAGGATTACATAACCATAAGTTTACAAACCTTTTGTTCAAATACTCAAACTTAAGTATCATTATTACAAGCCTGATATTATTGGAGTAACTTTATACATATAAACACCGACAACCCTGCCTCGAGGGTTCAACTCTACTCGCCCTCTTCTTCTGGTACACCGTCATGCGGCGGGGACCAAAACAAGCCTTGCTCATGACCAGCTCCCCGCAACAAGGGTCAAAGAACCACGAAAGTGCGGGGGTACTCAACAAGACTTACCCGACCAAGAAAAGAGGAGAAGACTTCGGGAATGCTGGTCTTAGGAGTCAAGGTAAGGCTTTAGCAAGAATCAAAGACTCTTTTTGCGAGAAAAGCTTACTAAAAGTGTATCCTTACTTTCAATATTTTTAAAACAGTTAGTAACTCTTATACTCTAGGTTATCCTATTCTAGAGTAAACATATTCTCTTATTCCAACTCTCTTTTCTCAAAAACATATATTCCATCATTTACTACGATGAAAGGACGTAAGAACGGGGTCTCCATAACCGAGAAACAACGGCGATTCATGAACCGATTATACCCACCGGGGATCCCTAACCACCACGACATATGTAGCACTTAAGCTTGCATATATCAACCCTCACTCAGTTCGTCCAAAACGGATCGGGTCCATCGCCACCCGAGAGCACCGTACACCTCCAATCCGGGACTTTAACCCACGAGGGTAACATGTACTCCCGCCATCTCTCCACTCCCGGTCTTGGCGGTTGTCCGTTCCCGATTTGGCACACCCCCGAGATCGGGGCTTACATGGGGCATGTGGCGATTAGTTTCGTCGACTGGGGTGATTGCCCGTCGACGTGCCATTGGCTCAAACGGCCTCGGGCGCAACTTGCGTTCAAAAAGTCCCGAACTTAACAATCCAAACAACGGACGGTCCTTAAAACGACCAACACGGGACAAGCACGGCTAGGTATCCCGCCGGCTTTCAACCTACGTCCCGTCCGATCTCAAATTCATCACTACATCTCTTTCTTTTTTTACGAAAACAGTACCACCTTCTCAAATAAAACATTTTTATGAAAAGCTTAACTAATTAAGCGGGGGCTAAGCTTCACTAAGCATTTTCGAAATAAAACGGTTAACAAGGATGGTATTACAATAAACAAGGATGGTAATGCAGCAATTAGGTTATTACTCAACTCCTAATAACTTAATGCAACATAGCATAGACATAAGTGATATAAAACTTTTAAAACATCAAGGAAAGGTTTTAATGTAACCGGGGCTTGCCTTCGTTGACGGAATAAGCTAGTTCTTGAAAAACTCGGAGAAATCCGAACCCGCTTCCACTGGATAAAGAACCTCCTCCTCGAGAGACGGCTCAGACTTGACACTCTCGATCTCGTTCACTACGAAATAATGTGTGCCTCAACATGATGCCATATATTTAAATATGATGCTTGCGGTGCATGAAATAATAAAAATTTAACTTTCTCAAAACAAGCTCAAAAAATTTTTGTGCAGGTAGGTCATGTCATAAAACAGTACCAAAATAAATTTCATGATTTTTAATAAATAAAATAATTATTAAAAATCAAGGAAGATGCATTTTCAATTAAAATTTATATTTTTAAATCATGCAAAAACTATTCAAATTCAAAGTTTCAAATTTTTCATGGATTCATATACTCATAAGAAGCTTCTACAAAAATTTTCAGAATTTAAAGATCTATTTTAAAATTTCTATGAATTTTGAAAAGAATCGAAGACTATTCAAAACAAAGGAAATTAGATAACTCATAATTTAAAACAAAAACAGACTTTTCAGGCCGAAACCGCCCAACACAGCCCATGGCCCGGCACTGTGCAGCCCAGCCTGCCGCTTCTGATGCTGGCCGCCCCAACCGACCGCCGCCCGCCCGACCGCGGGCGCGCCGGCGGCTGGCCGGCGACTTCGCAGCCGGCGGTGAGATCTCCGGCGGCGACTTGGCTCTCGTGACCCTCTCAACCTCGCGGACCTCATGGCACCCAAAAACCCGACACCAAAGGCACCGGGGCATGACCACCGAGACGGCCATGGCGGCACGGCGCGCGGCCACGCGGCGGAAAGTCTCGTCGGAGCTTTCTCGGCGGCCGACCAAAGCATCATCTCCAGCACCTCCGGAGGGTCCTAAAACCCCATCTAAACGAACCTAAGCCAGCCCCTAGCTAAGACGCCTGTGCGCGGAGCGCAGCGTCGGCTTTCGTCGGCGGCAAGCGTGTTCCGGCGGCTCACGGCGCGCTAAACGGCAAACCGATGACACCCTCGTGACGGGACCTCGAAAAGATGACGGTGCTCACGTTGGTTGGGATGGAGACAAGGCGGAGGGTGATCGGCGCGCGCAGGCGGCGGCGGTGATGAAAGACGGTGGCAACGGCGGCGTTCCGGCGGCTCGTGGGGCAAACACAAAAACCGACGAGCGCATCATGACCCGCCGTCAAGGCGACTCAAATCTCTAGATGGTTCTCATTGAAGCTCACGAAAAGCGGTGGCGGCGGCTCGACTTCGCGGCGGCGCTCTGCCGCCGGCCGTGAAGAAGACGGCGTCGCCGGGCGCGCGGCGGCTACGAGCGGGACTAGGGCTAGCTCAACCGACGCCGCAAGGAAGTTCTGAACACGATGGCAAAGCTAATTGGATGGATTGGAGCTCGGCGGCGACGGCAAGCGAAAGGGGGCGGAGGCGGTTTCGGCAGCGGTGAAGGAGAAAGAAGAAGAAGGAAACCCGCGGCTCCAAGCTTTATAGGGCAAAGGACCATCGGACACGTGGGCGCGGCGTCGCGAACCCGTCCATGTAGGCGGTGACGCACGAGGACGGCCGGGGCGCGCGAACGCCACGGCGGCGGCGGCCGGCCGGCCGGAGGGAGGAAGAACGGGGTTTTCCACATTAAATCGTAGCTCTCTCAACCCTAAATCTCTGAATTTCATCAAATTCTCCCAAAATTTGAACTGAACTCAAAAAATTCCAAAAAGTGACTTAGGCTAAATTTTCAAGATCTACAATTTTCACAATTGAAAGATTTTCAAATTCGGCCTCTAAATATGACTTTTTGAAATGGGGTCAAAAAGGGGCAAATTTGGATTCAAAATTACTTTAAAATTTATTCAAAAACTTCAAAAACTTTGTACACCTCTTTTGTACATCAAAACAAGATCTACAACTTGGCCTTTGAAAGTTTTTGCAAATTTTGCTTAGATTTTGAATTAGGGTTTTTAAATCAAAAAGGGGACAAAACCCTAGTTTTGGTATTTTCAAAATTACTCTAAATTTTTGAACTAAACTTTGAAAACTCAAAATACCAACTTTGTTCAACTTTGAAAACTCTACAAAATTGCTTTAACAACCATACCCAAATTCTTTATAAATTTTGAATAAAAAAAAAAGGGGGTAAAATAAAGGATAGAAATTAGGGTTTCCTGAGTTCAATTCAAATTTGAATTTGATTCAAATTTCAGATTTCCAACCTATACTATCCAACCATCATTCAACATCACACTTAGGATCAAAAACATCAAAAACATAATTTAACATTTAAACACTCTAAATTTCTTAAGCACAACCATTCTCTAAAATATAAACTCATTTTAATTTCCATGCATTTCAAATTTTTCTAATTATGCATGCTTTATGATAAACATGATGACATGGCAAGATTTTAGTTGATTAACACCAGGGGTGTTACAATACATTATTGTTAACTGCAGTTGCATCTCTTTTTTTGGACAATATGGTTAACCAGGAATGAGGTGGTTTTTTTGACAAATGTAGACCAAAAAATCTCTTGCGAGGTTCTATTCCGAGGAACGCACTGGCTTCGTCAATGGGCAAAACTACAAAGGCATGAAGATCTTCAGGACCAAATGACCTTTGTGGCTTCACATTTAGAAACAGCGGCGCTTGATTTCTTCGGATCCAATGGATGGCTATCGCAGAGACATATTGGTTATGTTTAGTCAAAAACTTTTCACTTTTGTTTTCCCCACATGTGTGGTGGTTTTAAACAGCCCAAACGGTTATTTTTGTGCGTGCTACTCTGTAATAAGTGGTCTGATTCTATCTTTGGATAGATGAAGCCGGATTTATTTAAATCCTTTATCTAAAAAAAAACTAACAACATTGAAAATATCAAATTGATATGTTGACGCTTCACTTTATCAAAGTAATTACATTAGTGTTGTCAAGTTTTTAGTATTTTAGACTAAATTCTTTTGTTCCTTGGTGCTCAATAAAACTCTCTTCCTCTTGGGTCCGATATTCTTCCCCTCAAGGTTATGAGCCTCGTGAGCTACCAAACCGCTCTATTCCTCTCTCAGTATTTACATTTCTTATGGAATCATATTAAAATCTTAATCATGGCTAAATCTTCTAATTGTGAGTCGAGAAGTGCCCATGCCTTTCCACATTAATTTGTTCCTCAATATCTTCTACCTCTATATCTAAGTCTAAAATAACATTCTCCAAACAAGCGGTAGATGGCACGCCCCACTTTTAATGGGACCTTAATCTCGCGTATTGGCGCCGGGATCACGCTACCAATACGTTTATGCAGTCACAATAAATGGAAATCGGGTTATAGATAAACTATTCCGAGCATATATTGACATAGGATAGAAGATCTTACAGGCGGTGATGAAGACACCACTCTTGATTATATTGATCAGAGTAGCCAACTGTGAAGTAGTGGTTTATCCGTGGCCAGTGCGCTAAGGTGCTAGACCGTCTGGGCACTACTCCATGTTCCACAGGCAACTTGAGCGTGGATGGAAATCCTGGGCTTCTACGTCTTTCTCCTAGGCAACGTCTTGCGTACTCCTACGTCGTTGTTCTCCTACTTCGACAGCGACCTTACCTTCGGATATGCCGATATCTGTAAAAACAGAGGGGTGAGTACAAAGGTACTCAGCAAGTCCAAACCAGGGGTGGTTTGGTATATTATGGGTTTGGGCCCTAGCAGAGTCTCTAAAACTGCTCTTACTAGTTCCCGGGATTATCTCATGTCATCACCTTCACATCATCACAAACGTTAGTTATTTCTAATCATAGATGTTCTTTCCTAGCATTCGCCCATTACAAGGACTTGGCTATTCGAATAGATTCAATAAACTCTGCAGAGGTTGTACAAATTTCCCCACACGATGGACACATCCTCTTCCATGATCAGTGGTCGACAGAGGTCCAACGAGATCCGTACCCGCTTGAGTGCTACTCTAGGTATATTGGTATAATCTTCACCACGACTTCTCGGGGGGTTGGAAGGATGGCGCATCATCCTAGACAATATGGTGATACCAAATCACCCACGGCTTTACGGTAATACCTTATTACCCAACCTATCTTTCAACACTAACCCAATCATCAATCATAAACATGTGCACCTAGCAACTGCGCCCATCTGCGCCCAAACACTTACGTGGAAGATCACTTTCGGCATCCACGCCAGCCTAGGACCATGGGGCCACTCTCCCCATGTCTGCGCTCCCAATAGGTCGTTTGCCTACTCCGGCCACCTTGGATCCCAATTATACCTCAACCCAACGGGGTGTGAATCAAGCCGTCCCATATACGGCGTGTGGGTATCTGAAATATCGCACTAGGTAGAAGGTCTATGAACCGGTCCTTAGGGAGGCGAGTATCTCTCCGCGAGGAATCCCCTCACGGCAATTCTGTAGTAACCCATCTCACAATGAATTACTATCACCCACCTCTTTTTGTTGGTTAGGGTTCATTAGGCGATCTTAGGTTATACTTGATTATAACGTATGGCGTAGATAATGTGGATGAGTACGTCATCCCGGCTTTTAGCCCCATAGCTACGTTATCGGGGCTCATACCACACTATACTAATCCGATTATCATCATCATCATCTCATTACTTAAGGTCATGATTAAGGGGAGGGGGGGGATAAGGACTTGCCTGGGAGGTTCTTACGAATCGGCACGGCGTTGAACGCTCCTAGCTTTGCTCCGAACGGGAAGCTTCCAAGCGGGTCGTCGAATCTACTTGCGACTGGCGGTAAACCCTAGCTTGAACTATGACATATAAAACAAACATAGAACATTATGGTGGCAATAGGTTAGATGCATAGAGCTAGATTTTTGATGAATTATGGAAGTCGTTTCACGCGAAACGGAGTTAGTATGCATGAGATATGGGTTTTATAATATTAATCCCTAATTAAATCATTAGGGTAATATTATAATATAATTTTATCATGTAATAAAATTGGAACTAATTACATGATAAAATTCTATAAATCAAATAATGAATTTACAAATTTTAAAAATTTTTTCGACACGGGAAAGTCTACTTTTAATACTCTGTGTACAATAGCCGGGTAGGCGTAGCAATTCACAAACTGTACACGGGAATGGTTACATACGTGGGTGCCACGTGGGTCCACGTGGCCGCCACGGTGGCGGTGACGTCGGCGCCACGTGTGTTACGAAGCTTTGGTGGCACGGGGGGCGTCGTGAATCGGAGGGAAACGGAAGGGCGACGTGGCGTCTTCCGTTGGCTCGTCCGGACGGCGTTCGTACGAAACGGCATCGTCGGTTTTGGACTCCGTCGACGAGCCCGACGGCGGAGGTTCGCCGGACTCAGCCGGAACGGCGCTGCCCTTGAGCAAAGCTCGCCCGCAGAGGGTCCGTTGGACTCCTCTTGTCGCCCGATTTGGTCGGGTGGATGGTGGCGATGGGGCGGCGTTCCTTTCATGGTGGCGGCGGAGATGGCGGCTCCCGACGGCGGCGGCGCTCCAGCCTGCCCTGCACCGGAGCGAGGGAAAAGAGGGGGAATCGAAAGAGAATGAGTTGGCGAGGCGTACCACACTGCCAATTGACACTGGAGATGTCCACGACGGCGACGAGCTCGATCCCTAGCTGGCGACGCCGGCGGAGGTAGATTTGGGGGAAATTCCCTAGCGGCGGAGGAGAGGGAGAGAGAGGGAGGGAGTCGCGAGCACCGTATGTTCCCGATGGTGGCGGAGCTCGCGGGGTGAGGGGCGAGGTCCGATTGCTCACCGGAGGGGGTATTTATAGTGCGTCGGGGTGCGGTCGCCGGCGAGATATTTCGCCGTCCGCCCGTCTTTCCGGCCCGGTGCTGTACTCTTGGACCTCTGTGCGGTTCCATCGTCCATCTCATCGTTCTGGCGCCCGGTGAGGCTGGCGGCTGGGGATGGCGATGGTTGAGTGTCGCGTTGTGGCGGCGGTGGGCGGCAGCGGCGGTGCGTGCCCTGTTGGCATGGCGTGATGCGGTGAGGTGGCCCGTCATTGATGTGACGGCTAAGGCGAGCAGTCCTCCTCCTCACTGTGCTCGCGTCCACGCCGTCGTGCGGCTCGAGGCGATGGCAGGCTGGCGTGGCGCTGGCGGTTGTTCCCTTGCGGTGGCCGCGGGCTGGCATGGTCGCCATTCACGCCGGCGTTGGCGCCGCTCCCGCGTGCGTGTCGCCGTGTGCTCGGGAACCCCGTCGTCGCGGTTCTTTGTGTGCAGGTCGTCGGCGGCGGCGAGCGGGCCGCGGTGTCTCCGTCCGTGGGTGGACGGGTAGGCGACGACCGTGGGTCCGTCCCGTCGGCGAGGAAGGAGGAGGGAAGAGGGGCGGGCTCGGTTTCCGTCTTGGGCTCGTCTTTGTGATGGGCCGGCCCATTCGCGTGAAGGAAGAGGAGGGAAGGGAGGCCGGTTGGGCGGAACCCATGGGAAGGGGGAAATGAGCCCGAGAGCTCTTGTTTCCTTTTTCTATTTTCTTTCTCCTCTCTTATCCTCCTTTCCTATTATTCCATGGGTGTCACCTATATATATTTAGGTTATAAATATTTATACAAGTACATGTATATTCCCATGTTTTACATTCATGAAAATATTTATCCAATTGTACTTATATAAATATTCACATATATAGGTGCACACACTTTGTCCCCCAATTCTATCATTTCATGTGTAGCATATATTATAAATATTTATATAAGCACATTTAGATTCCCATGACTATTATAGTTGAGAATATTTATTTATTGTGCTTATAAAAATATTCATATATATTTTTGGTACACACTTGTTTTTTTATTTTATTCCCGAAAAAATTAAGTAAACCATTTCTCATGCGATATTTTCATAATTTAAATCTAGGGCTTACCTTGCATCTTTGGTCACCATAAAGCTCATCAAGCAACACACAAGATTTCCTATTTTCTAGATGGTGAGAGTTTGAAATGCGGGGGTTTTTCAAAACAGGGTTTTGGTTTAGCGGAAAATAAATCAAGTTTTAGTTGTAATTATAAAAAGTTCAAATTTTTAGTGATTTTTTAAAATGATGCAAAAACACGGGTGTTCTGATAGAGGTGTTATTAAGAACAAAGTAAAAGGGTTGGATTTGGAAACATAGTAGTTGTTATGGAGTTATTGGCGGCTTTGATGGCAATAGGAATGCTATCCTCTTTTTTCAAGGCCATTGAGTGAACTTCCTCTTTTTCATAGATTTCTTGGTCATAATCCTTCGTCCCATAGAGATAACAATAAAGCCGATAACTGCGGTGAGAGATGAGCACTATTAATAGTACCGGGAATTTGCAAAAGCACAAATCTACGCTACTTTAGATTTTTTTGTTTTTGTTTAAATTGGCATTATTCAACAAGAAAAAATATCAAAAAAATTACCATACCCTTTTTCAAAACATCATTAGAAAGCTCACAATCGACTCAAGTGGAGTGGTCAAAGGTTCCTTGGTCGGTGCATTAAAAGTAGGGTTCTCCACGGTTGCATTGACGAATACCCACAAGTGCCTCCTCACTTCATGTTCTTCGACGGTGAAACGCAACCGCTGCACTAAACCGGCAATGTCTGGTTTGACACGTAATCTACATGAGTCCCCCTCAATGGTTGCAAATTTGTTTTACGAAGACACACAACACACACACACACAAAAAAAAAAAAAACGATGTAAGATGCAACCGTAAACACATAAGACACTACCTACGGACAAGAAGTATCTTCGACGACGCTCCATGGTTAATGATGCAGCTGCGCCGTCGCCGGCCTAGGTGAACCGGGCAAGGTTTTCACCCAAGAAGATGTAGGTCCCAAGCCTTGCGGACCGGTCGCGGTGCCACCAATCGGGGTTAGTAAGGGCGTGTTTGATATCGTGGCCTGGGCGGCGGCTGCGCGAGCCGGGCCCGGGCCCCCTTGGCCCGGCTCCTAGGGGCCAAAGCCCGTGTTTGATACAATTGGCTCCCGGGAGCTGTTTTTTTCTTTTTGGTGTTTGATTCAGCTGGCCCAACCCCAACCGCCATCAACCACCACCTTGAGATGGTGTTTGATTGCGGCCCGGGCTCACCCCAAAAACCATGAACACGGGTTTTTGTTCAAATATTCACGCGATTCAACACAAATGCAAATTTCATCAAAACTCGGCCTCGGAAAAATGGCGATTATCATATTTTTTTTTTTTTTTTTGTTGGAGCTTACCAACTCAAACATATAACACATGGGGCCCATGAAATCATCAAGGGCCTTGCAACCTCAACCAAAGATGAACTGAGGTCACCAAGGTCTGGATGATTCGATGAACAACATGAAACAAGTCCACATTACCTCACAAGCCACTACACGCCATTAAGAATCATCATTGGCCAATTCAAAAGAGTAACATTGAGTTGTAAAATAGAAGGATTAGCCTCGGATTCCATTGCCATTCCATAACTATCTCTCCCACTTGGAGCATAAGGGTCCACGACTAGGCATCTCTCCCACTTGGTAACAAGTCAAGAAGGCCATGAAGGCATGGGTGACATCCGACCCGACCATCAAGTCATCTTTGGATGATAACGATTGCATTGGGCATGGATGTCGGTCATGTCTCGATGGCGATCATGAATAATTAGTGCATATGCCCGGTTCCTCAACAAGTTGGAGATCATCATATAATTTTGGCATTGCATTCATCATAGGCTAGGAGGAAAACAAAAATGTCATCATATCCATATAAGAAAATAAACATGTCATCATTGGCAAAAATAGAAATGCCTCGGCAACCATAAGCGGTTCAATAAAGTTCAACGACAAGCCAACGAGGGCTTGCAATATTACAATACCTGATGTTCCAAATAGAGTTCATCCCACACGGTGAGCCAAAATATACTTCCTATAGTTAGCCACCTTCCCACTAACTATATCCAAAAGGACAGTCTTTGGTCGACCATCTACCATGCACAATGTCTAGCCAAAGTCAAAAGAAGACGAGAAGTTGGAGAGGGAAGTGGAGATCTTATACCATCTCATCAAGCAACCCCAATCTGTCACCTTGCCAAGCAAAGACTCAACTACGAAAAGTAGTTCTTGTCAATATAGGTCTGCGACCAAACGATCCTGTGGGTGTTGCTCATGTTGACAAAACCGGTTTGCCACCGGTTTGTTCTCAAGAAGGTGAGTGAGTGCAACAATCGGGGCCTCTGTGGAGAAATCGGGGGTCTCCATGACGGCATGGTGCAGTCGGGGTGAACATTGGCGGCACCGGTTTTTCGGCATAGCATTGGCAACATTGTTGATAGCATCATTCATGTTGGTCATCATCGGCATCTCATCTTCGAAAATTGGCCCTCTTCCTCTTGCCACCAACGACCAGCGACCGAGTAGCGGTGGCGTTGGCGATGGCTATGGAGTGCCCTTGCTGCCCTCACCAAAGGGAAAGGGAAGGCCTGTAGTCTTGCCCTCATTGGTAGGACAAGAAAAGTCTTGCCCCTCCAGCTTTGCAGCAACACTATCGGCATTGTTTTCCCCCAGAGGCTCATTGGATCCTAAGGCAAACCTACCCGGTAGCCAAGGTGCTACCAAAGAGGACTCCATCTCGAGTGTAGAACCCGATAGGAGTATTCGGTACTCGGCATCCTTAGGGTGGTCCTGTAGTGAGGGCGGGACGGTTAACAAAAGGACACAAACGGAAGATGATAATGCTTGGACTAAGTTTTCTTGTATCATATACCTTGCAAAGACCAAGGTAGTGGTCTTGTTCTAGCATGATGGCATTCACATCATCATCAAAGGTTGCCCCACTAAGGTCCTTTAGCTTAGCTACCTTAGACCACTTGCCCTTCCACTTCCTCAAGTGATTATACACCTGAGTTTGGCTAACAGGAAACCCACGGTACTCCTTAAGAGCCTTAGCTACTACATTCACATCCTTATCTTTATAGGTCTTGTCGGTTCTACCACCTCACTCACAATCACCACATCCTCCTTAGGACAAACCCGGACATGGCATTAGTCCACCTCATAGGACCAGGACGGGGTGAGCCCCATCGGCGGCGGTCGGCATCAAGGTTAACAACGGGAGGTGCACCTCCGGCGGCTGAGCCCCCTACGGCCCCAAACACGGCCTCGGCAACAACGGCGTGGGCAAGAGCGGTAGCACCTTGCACCATGTTTGCGGCGTGACGGAAACCTAAACCCGGACATTCTATGATCACCAAGGTAAAGAACCAATGAACCATAGCAATGCAACACGGTTTTTCAATAACAAATAACCAATGATCCACAAGGTAAAGAAGCAATGAACCATAGCATTGAATAACAATTGGTCTCGAGACTTAGCATGAAAAAAAATCAGTAGCATTACAATACATTGGTTCCATATCCGGGGTCTACCAAATTATTTTACACATCCATCAAATGCAAAGAAAATCAAGTCCTAGCTGTCCCCCTAGAAGCCCACATGGCATTGCAAATCTCATCCCTCACATTGACCATGGCTTGGTTCCTCAAGGGAACATCATCATCATCATCGAGGCAAGGCCCCACGAAATCCTTTCTCGGGTGGCACAACACTATCTAAGCCAAAACCAATGATCCAATTATGGAGTAGGTAGCGGGGCAATGACTAGTTTTACTTGTGTCTTGTACTTATGGAAGGATTTGTTGTCAATAATCCACGAACACTGCCCTTAAGTGCACCAAAGGCCCTCTCCACAGTCACCCTAAGTGAAGAGTGCCTTAGGTTGAAAAACTCTCGTGCATTGGTGGGCTGGTTGGTGCTTGAGAACTCACTCAAGTGATACGATCCTCTATATGGTGGCGGAAGCCAAGCTTTGCATGCATATCCGGCATCTACCGGGTAGAAGTGACCTACAAGTGGTGGACAAGCATTGTGAATTTGTGTAGTTGGCCACGATGGACAAAATTATAGTGACAACTAACTAATGCGGTTATTACTGCGAGCACCTTTGTGAACTCATTTCTCTCAATGGCATCGGCTAGAATCGATGCATCATGGGTGACCCTCCCGGCCGGCTAGAACAAATGTGAACTTGGATCAAAGTTCACGGCGACCATGACATTACGTGTTGGACTCTTGTGCCTACCCCTAAAAAGCTTGTTGCATGTGTGCGGGCACCCTTGCCAACACATGGGTGTCATCAATGGCACCAAGGTACTTCTACATAAATAATGAGAAGTCCATAAGGAAACCATGACATGTAGCTATGAAATACTAAGAGACACAAAAAAAGGTACCTTGAGATAGGGAAACCATCATCGTGGCTGCCCATAATCTTAGGGTGTGTGTCGGTGGATGGAGGCTTCATCGGATCACCTCGAGCTCACCAATGACATACAAAACTTGGTGGAAAATTCTACTTACGGTCTCAATGGACTGGCAAATGATTGGTGCACTACCTAAATCTCTGGTTGTGTCCAACAACATGTATAAACATTGCCACCCGCTCCTCCACACGGGACACCCAACACTCTCGGGAACTAGGCCTCTACTCCTAATCGGTCAAAAAGGGCAAAAAGGGGCCCTTTTCATCCTTAACATGGCAATACACTCAATGTCATTGTAATTAATTATACATTTTCTAGAGTGTGCTGCTGTCTATGCCTCTAAGCATGAGTCCTAGGGCCATAAGGGATAACCTCTTCATCTCTAATCCTTCTAAGCCTATTCACCACAAAGCAAACCATGACAACAACCATCCCAAAGAAATTGTGCATCACCTCAATCATTGCATTTGCATCCATCTACATGCATTCATGACGGGATGTATAAGCAAATTAAAAGTAGACCACGGCCTCCAAATGTAAGTGCAAGCATTCACAAAACAATATAGTGCACCTGCTGCATTCTTCGCCTCCCGGTGCACACATGAGTTTATTGTCATCATCGACCAATATAAAATGCAACAACAGGTATAACAAGATCAAAGCACAATCTTGAACACTAACATGCAAGAACAAGTAAGCAAGTATAATAAGGCCATCATGGCTACCAAAGTGAACAAATGTAAACGACAATGGATCAAGCACGACGGTTAACCCTAACATGAACCAAGATCGAAGTGAACCAATCAATTTCACCTTGGGTCACCCGGAGGGGTGGGGGGAGGTGCGGCTCAAATCGGGAGGTGGGGAGGAGCTTGCTGCAGATCCGGACCCGGGGAAGAAGGGCCGACGGATCCACGGCGGCAACACCACCAAGCCGGAGAAGAAGAAGAGGAAGAAGACCGGTCGCCGGGGCCTCCGCCCGAGAGCGGCACCGCCCTGGGCCGCAGATCCACACGGGAGGGGGGGGACGGAGAGGAAGCCCACAGGAACACCACGACCAAAGCCTGGAGGCGAGCTTACCTTGTCGACGATGGGAGCAGAGTTGGGAGAAGAGAGGAAAGAGGGAGGGAGGAGAGGGGTTAAGAAGGGGATGGCGGGCAAGAAGCGGCGCGGTTTTCCACTTCCGCGAGCCCGCGAGAGCCGCTCGAGGCTCCCGCATCGCCAAGATTCGCGGCGCAGCGCCGCCCGAGGAGGAACGCGGCCAGGAGGCGCGACCGGGCGTGCGTGCGACCGAGAGAGAGAGGTAAATTGCATCGCTGGGGGCATGGCCAGGGGAGACGGGGGCGGTGTTATCAAACACGGGCACGGCTCCCCGCGGGCTGCCCGGCCGTTTTGGCCCATATCAAACACGCCCTAAGCACCCCCGTTCGGCTGCAGGTCCGAGAGCACTGGCGGCGGGAGCAAGGCCCAAAAAGGCGATCACGGTGCAAAAACGGCGAGCACCACTAGCCGAGCCACCATGGCAAAGCTCGCGCGCCAACACCACCACCGGCCTCGCCACCACGACGACGCCGAAGCACCTTCACTAGAAGCCAAGCTCCACCAGAGGGGCCACCACCGTAGCCCCCAGCACCCCTGGCCATCAAGCTGCCGGATCCCTAGCGCCCCTGGCCACCAAATTAATGAGCTCGGGGGCGGCGGTGCGACGGGGCATTGTGTGCGCTAGGGTTTTTGGTCAGTGTGAAATTTCCTTGTATCAAAACGATTTATCTTATCTTAGTTAGGACTAAGAGACACTAGACTGCAAATTAAACCGTGGGCCATCAAAATGTAGTGGTTTGATGAATCCATGTGACATGCAGCACCAACAGTGATCCACTTTGCACCTGATCTTCAGAAAGTAACCGATCAGATCTGGTCTACAGATTAAGCTCCACCAAATCTTATCTACTACCATGATAAAAATCCAAGTTGCATCAAGTGGGCACACAAACACAATACAGTTTAAGTATCTAGAATTTGCATTTGATTTAAAGGCAACCAACAAAGATAATTTACAATAGTTGCTTTCCATATGTTTGAAAAGCAGTAGGAAGAACATAGCTCATGGTATCTACAGAAACCGGCCGGGGAAGGAAAGCAACATGATGAACAACAGGCACAGCTCATCTTTTACCAAAAAAACCAAAGATGGCAAGGCATTACTGATATGAATACTGGGTGGATTCGATCAAGGACCAACCCGGCTACTTCTTCTCCACTACTACTACTGTACAACCACCAGTCTTGCACTAATCTTCCCTCCCGCCACTGCACCTCCAGGTAGCCTCACCTTCTCCGCCGTCGCCGTCTCCACCGCCACCGGTCCTCTTGGGCACTGTCACGACGAGCTGGCCGTCGACGTACCCGGCCACCGCCATGGCCGGGCAGCTCGGCTCGGGCAGCCGAGACCGCCACCTGTCGAGCTCCATGTTGTCGCCGGCGTCGTCGTCAGCAGCCCCTCCTCGGCGCCAACACCGGCCTGCACCACGACCTTGGTGACCCCGGGGTGGATCCTGACGGTGCGCACCCGCACGACGCCGGCGCCGGCACGCGCACCGATGGCCGGCGCCGCGACGAAGTGGAAGGCGTCGGGGACTTCGAACACCTCGACGTCGGTGTCCGCCGGGGCAGGAGCTCCAGCACCTTGCTGTACACGTGCGGCAGACGCCGGAGGTCCTTCTTACCGCCGGTGTGAGCTGCAGCTGCTGGGTGGATCCTCATGTGCTCGCGATCAGATCACGATTCTGCTAGTTTTTTCTCTCTCTCTCTCTCTCGCGCTCCTCTCGATCTTTATGAATTTCCCTCGCCGGTTCCTTTCGTGGTGTCGCCGATCTCTTTGGCTAGCTAGGTGAAGAAGCCGGGAGAGGATGGGGATTTATAGTGAGTGTGCCACTGCCGCGCAAAGAGGGGAAAGGCGGATGGAGCCGGTGGCGAGGTGTCACAAGGTTCTTGACGTGTGAGCAAGGGAGATAAGCTCAGGACAGACTGAAGAGGAGGGAGGAGTCATCGGAAAAGATAGAAAGGATGGAGACGGCAGACGACGGGGAAAGATAGGCCGTAGGCGGGCAGAGGGCGCGAGACCGACCGACCGGCGCTTGTGTGTGCGTGTCTGCTCTTGTGCCGGTGGTGCCCTGTACTGCGTCCTAGTGTGCTGTTCTGTTTGTTAGTGGCTGGTCTGCAGGGGCGGACGACGACGGGTGAGCACGTCACGGCCGCCACGCCGTGGGCTCCGGCGGCCTGGCCACTCAAGATAAGGCAGCAGCAGGCAGGCAGCGGGCCTGCAGATTAGAATTGGGCGTCCGGCCCCAGCTAGTGAACCTGACGACAAGGGAAACATGGGGCTGCCTCCAACGGTTTCAGAATTCAGAGGCCGGCCAGCGCCAATCTAATCCGCTTCGGCGTCTATCTGCGTGCCGCGTGAGTGTGAGTGTGCCTTTCCGGCCAGGGAGTCTGGACTCTGGAATCTGCACGTCGCTTTGCCATTTTGACTGCGGCTGGTTGGTTGAGAAGGCTGCTTCTGGTGCAGGTAAGGAAGGAAGCGCTCCCTCGCTGTTGTCCTGCACTCCTGCATCTGCATGATGCATGAGAGGCAGGATACCTGAGATACGGCTTGGTGCCTACGCATGGTATTGGTATGGTATGGATGGGCGCCAAGGAAGGAATGGCCGGCGCAGCTGACTCTGCTGATGACTGTAGTTACCTTGCTGCTGGACTCTGGAGTCTGGAGCTGGTTGGACACTGATGATTTGTTTCGGCAACTGTCTGTATGTGCAGCGTATAGGTCATGCTGGATTTGTTTGTTACGCCTTGTTTGGATATGCATGCGCCAGTGCAGTGCCGGAGCTGAGCTTATCTGAATCGCCGCGCCGCGCCGTACAGGGTTTGGTTTGGTGTTGCGTTGCGTCAGCTACTCAGCTCACACTTTGTTTTCCTTATCTCTGGGGTATCTGGATATGCATGCGTGATCATCGCACCAGTGATAAGCTTGAAAAGTTCTTTTCCCCTCCTGGTTTTAGAATAATAAAGGACTGTAACAATGCCTGGTGAGTGGGTTATCATCATGATTTGCGGTTGCTCCTTCCTTCCTGCTGTGAAGGAGTTTCCCCCGTGTGTTTTGACTTTTGATATGTCAGATGTGCTACAAAGAGAAAAAGAGGAACGAGGACAGTTTCCCCGTGTGTTTTGACTTTTGAGATGTCAGATGTGCTACAAAGAGAGAAACGAGGACATCACATGTAGGGTCGGCTTGAATTTCACAGAAATTGAATAGGAGGAACCATTTCGTTTTCATCACAGGGGAAAAAAAAAACGCAGGAAAAACAGAGAAATCCATGCAATCCAAAGGGGTTCTTATCAGGCCACGTCAATAACTGAATCGGACCATATAAAAAGTGATCAAATCCACTGCAGGCAACAACCACCTAATAAATACCGTAGAGTAATAGGTACTACGGTGACAAGTTCCCAATCCATGCCACGACGCTCTGATGTTACTACACCGGATATCAATTAAACTCTTTCAGCATCATCCGAGTAAAAAAAAAGCACACGTACTACAGGTCAAGTAGGCAGCAGTTACCTGTGAGGCTGTGAGCTGTCCTCGCGGGTCATTATCTCCCGTTTTTTGAATAAAAAGCACACTGAAAGATCATCAGCCTGTCCGTCGACATGGGTGCAGCTGTGAGCCGTTGCTCTTGCTGCAGCGTGTTAGCTGAGCCTGTCACGTCCGACGCGTTTTGGTTCTTCTCCAGCCAGATCTCGTGATTTCTACGTGTTTTTATCGCGGATCAGGGGCAGGAATCACACTGGCAGTTCGCCTCCTCTCCTGGACTTGGGCTTGGGCCTTCGATTCGACATCCCGGCATCCCGCCGTCCCGTCCGGCTCCAAGCCTCCGCCCATCCCACCGTGATAGCTTTGCCTGAACCACCGCTGGTGTGGGGCGTTGCGTCTTGACTCCCCAGCTCTGGCTCTACTATTCAACTTTCATTCTCATCATTATCATCATCATAATAATTCTAGATTATAAATAGTATATGATTTGAATTGAATAAGAAAACAACATGAACCTCGTTCTAACAACAATTACAGCAACAACAACAGCAGTATAGCGACATCATCTATATATGCCCAACAGATTTTTGTCCGATCAGCAATTTCCTTGATTTCAAAGTTTAACTACTCAGTAGTAATTATAATAAAAATATCAAAATAAATTAGAAAAACCAAATTCATATGCAGCAGTAATAGCATAACAATATGTTCGGCGAGGACCCCAACCCCTCACATAAAGAGGTGCCACAAGCGATCTTTTTAAGCCAGGTGAGGGGCCGAGGTGGTCAAGGCGTCGCACGAGCCGTTGCGTTTGATTGACGCTGGCGACTAGCGAAGGGCAGAATGTTTTCCCCTAGTGCGTCATTCGTGACACGCGGTTGTAACTTTCAACTCTTCTTGACTCAATACAAAAGACGCGCATGCCTTTTTGTGTTCAAGAAAATTATGGAAACGAGCCTCTGGAGATGAAACTTTTTTTTTCGGTTTTTATACCTTTATAGTATGTTTAGAACACTGGTTTTATGCGCATCAGATTTGATATGTACTGTACTACTATAAAAACATTTCCCTTCAAATTAAAGGTCTTGGGCCTTCGCTGTTTCCTTCTACATCGTACTTTGGTGAGGCACACATCATATTTAAGTCGATAAGTCGACTGATTCGACGATTGAATAATGTTCTGTGAGAGATAATAAACCAAACAAGTCGGCTGAACAGGATTATTTGGACACTTTGTCCATTTTATAAGCCTGTTCATAAGTTGACAAAAAAGCTTGTAGGTTTATTTTTCGAGTCTGTGATCTGCAGACGCTTTCAAACACGCATACTCACCCATGTAAACACATGTATGCAAAAAGCGCTACCCCTCAAGGAAGCACCTCCGAAGAAGAAGGGCGCCAGGATCTAGATATTCTCGAAGTCACCGGCGGGAACGTCACTTACCATGAAGCATAACGCCGAAAAATTCTTAAATAAATTCAGAAAAATACGAGCACTGCGTGCAAAGTCGAAGACTGAAAGGATTTCTCGACAATTCATATGGAGGATGAAATAAAACTCCTGTATTGATGAGTAAAAAAATCAAGAGGATGCCTATTCCATAGAGTAATTTCAATTGAACGAGTGAGCCTCGAAACAAGTTTTTGAGTGCTTACTACGTAGGAGATGGCATATATTCTACCAGTTCTATGGCTGATGTCCTTTGTGGCTCAGTGTATAACTATTTATTTGAGGTAGATGATATATGTCATCTTCTTCAATCTCGATTTGATGCTAAACAGGACTATATCCCTCGATAAAGTTACATTTGTAACTATCCAATTATCATAAGTCTTTGAAGTATAAATAAATAATATAAAATAAATAGATGGTCGAAGTGTAATTTAGAGAACCGTGTCACGTTAAGTTATTAAAAAAAGAGAATGGAGGGAGCAAAAGCCATGTCAGTATTTAGCCCAGAATCGGTGGAGTACAATGTAGAATTGGTGGAGTACAATGTATACAGTCCTATCCCACATCCAATACATTTTTTTCTCTAGATTTGATTGATGTGTCAATATTTAGCCCATTTACTTGATTTGATACTGTCAAAAATCAAGATGGGCTCTGGTAACGCTCCATCTGATCATCAGTGATGAGAGGACGAGACAGGCCCCGTGTCTTGCCTTGGACAATAGCCGCCGTCCGGAGGCCCACACCGCACCACCAAGGACGCGTCGGGTCCTACCCACGATCGGCGGCCGCGGCCGCCCTCAGTCATGTCTCCATCTCCTCCTCTCCGCGTAATCTAATCCTGTGGTTCCTTCGGTAATTAACGCCAAACCCCAGGGCCCTCAACTAATCACCACTAGCCCACTAGCCCGGTAGACACGCCACGCACTGACCCGACCCGGGACCCGATCCGCCACCAGGCACAAAGCAGCCGCGCCATTTTGCAGTCACACCCCTCGGAGACGCTTTCCTTCGCATTTCCCCGTTTCGTTGGCCCCCATCCCCACCTGCCCTGCCCTGCCCGCCTCCTCCTCCGCTTCCCCTCGCCCCGTCGCTTCCTTCCTCGTCACGGGTCGTCGTCTCCGCTTCGCCGACCGGGACGCGGAAACGCTCGACGCAAGCAAACCCTAGCCGCCGAGCTCGCGGCGATGAAGAGCCTGTTCAAGAGTAAGATCAGGTGGCAGCACCGGTCCAACGACCCGGCGTCCCCGGCGGGGCAGCCGCCGCAGCAGGCGTCGGGCCCGCCGTCGCCGTCGCCCGCGAGCTCCCCGTCGGGGACGGCGCCGGCGCCGGCGCTCTCCGTCTCCACGGCGGCCTCCTCCTCGCCCCTTCCGCGGCGGCGACGCCCACGGGCGCTGCTGCTGCTGCTGCGGCGGTTCCGGCGCCCGCGGGGGCTGGAGCGGGAGGGGGACTACATATCGTCCGAGGAGGAGTTCCAGATGCAGCTGGCCATGGCGCTCTCCGCGTCTTCCAACGGCGATTTCGTGGGGGGACCTGGACGGGGAGCAGATCAGGAAGGCCAAGCTCATGAGCCTCGATCGCTTCGCCGCCCACCGCGACGAGACCCACTCCGCGGATTCGCTCTCCCGCCGATATTGGGTGAGCCTACCATTTGGGACGATCATCAATTATATAATATACTCGACTTTCGGTGCCTCCACTTGCTAGTTGCTTGTGAGGTTTTAGGTTGAAACCGTCTCTGCTACTTCATAGTACTGTCTTGACTTAATGTGGACCATTTGGCCAATCGTGCGTTGGTTTCAGTACCAGCTTATGTGACTATGTCTAGTTCCTAATTGAGCTTCACTTCAGCCCACAGCACGGCGGATCACACATAGCAAAGAAATGCATGTGCCGCATATAACCTTCCTTATGGTTTGTGAGCACTGGTATTAGTCATAGAAGATGCTCCCCCCCCCCCAATCGCCGATATAACACAATTCAAACATTTTAGCTTTGATGATCAATGTATAAAATTCACACAGATTGACAACACGAGATCGTCGCTGTTTGATTTGTTGTGAAATATGTGTTTTCCCTATATATAACTCTTTCTATTGACATAACATTTTTTTGTTGATATTACTAATCAAATTGTCATATTGGAGACCATGTTGATGTCCTAATGGACTTTGTGATTAGAGGAAGTATTAGGTTGAGGCTCCTGTGGAAGCCACCAATTATAGGCTTCCTCCATCACATGGAGCATCCTTTTTGCTGATGCCGTTAAAACACTAGTTTTCTGAATCACTCTAATTCCTATTTATGGCGTCTGCTTGACAAACCAGATAGTGGTCTTGGACTCTTGGTCTCCCTGTTATATCATTTAGGTATGCTTGGGAAACCTACATGCCAATTAACGCTGTTAACTGCTGTAAATTATGTCACTGTTGAGATACCTTATTTTCTTCTTGCTATTATGATTCACCTCAGTCTAGGACTAGGAAATAATACATGGAGAAATGGAAATGCTACTTACTATTTAGGGGCTGCTTGCATGCACACAGAAGATACTGATGTCTTCGCTGTGGTAAAGCCGAAATGATTGGTTCCTGGTGTGCCACTACTAGGAAAGAGGGATTGTTCCCAATGCTTCACTGCTTGAAGGCAAAAAAATAAAAAGATAACAAAAGAAAAGACTTTTTGCTCCTGAGAAATGGCTACAAAATATACACCCTTGTAGGCTCAACCAGGGCATGCAAAACCTAGGTAAACAAAAAGAAAGAAGCTGTATGCATGCTAGAAGCTAGATGCTTGCATATCTTTGAGGTGGAAGATAGTTAGCCAAGGAAGATGATGGATCAGGTAGCAGTTTTTTTTTTCTGAATCAAATATATGGTTGCTGGTCAAATGATGCTAGTGTTACTAGTGTATCATGGAGCTGGGCAGGACTGCTATCAGGGGAAAATCAGGATATACTGAAGAATGGAGTTGCTTTTGCTTTTGTCTTGATCCATTATGTTGGTCACAGTTCTGACCAGTAATTTTGTATCTCTTAAGCCAGGAGTAATTGAGACCTGAGTGCTCTATTACTCTCCAGTTTTTATCCCTGTATCATTTGCAACAAACTCCGTGGTTTCATTGATATAAGTAATGAAATTTGAACGTGCCCAGGTGTGAAAATATCATGATGTCATTTTTTGCATGCTGTGTTTATGCCCGCCAATATTTGCTAAACAAATTCTTTCCATTGCAAATCCCTATAAGGACTCTTCTTGGTGATGCAAGATCAGTGTTTTTATTAACTCTAATTTTTTGTTGCCTGTCGGTGTGTCTAGTTAGGTCCAATTCTTGTCATAATACTATTTGTTGGTCCGTTGATCACTACATACGAGTGTGGTTGTTGTGTTCTAACATTCATGCTCTGTTATGACATCTGTTTTTAACTTCTTTCAGGACTATAACTTTCTTGATTATCATGAGAAAGTTATTGATGGCTTCTATGACATCTTTGGCTCCTCTATGGAATCCTCGAGGCAGGGAAGATGCCATCATTAGCAGATCTCCAAACAGGCATAGGGGACCTAGGCTTTGAAGTCATTGTAGTAAACCGAGCCATTGATAGTACATTGCAGGAGATGGAGCAAGTGGCACAGTGCATCCTGTTGGACTTCCCTGTTGCCAATATTGCACTCTTAGTGCAAAGAATAGCTGAGCTTGTTACAGATAATATGGGTGGACCTGTCAAAGATGCTAACGACATGCTCACAAGGTGGCTGGAGAAGAGTACCGAGCTGAGAACCTCGCTACAAACAAGTTTGTTGCCTATTGGTTGCATCAAGATAGGGCTATCGCGTCACCGTGCCCCTACTTTTCAAGGTCCCCTTCCTCCCTCCCTCCCTCCCTTTCCCATGCATGCATATGCAAGAAAGCTACGCTAGCTAGGAAGTTACTAAAAAGTATTATATTGTTTCATCTGAGCACATGCTTAGGAAGTTATGTAATTATGTCCTGTACCTCTCCGTGCAGATCCTTGCAGATAGTGTTGGGATTCCATGCAAACTTGTCAAAGGGAGCAATTATACTGGTGGTGATGATGACGATGCTATAAACATAATTAAGATGGACAATGAAAGGTATCAATGTTTAATCATTGAGCTATGTACTTCATAGCATACATACTAGATACTTCAAGTTATGCTATCATTGTGCCAGTCTTATTTACTATATTCCAATTAATTTGTTGGTACTCTATGTTTACTAAGTGGTTTTTGTGTAATTTTTCTGTAGGGAGTTTTTGGTTGATCTGATGGCTGCTCCTGGTGCTCTTATTCCAGCAGATATCTTGAGTTGGAAAGGCAATTGTTAAATTCTAATCGAAAACTCGCCCTGAATCAAACAGCTGGATCATCGGGTACTGCTGATACTAATATGGAACCCACTGTATTGCCACTTGAACCTAAAGGTGGCCAACTGCCTTTGTTTAGTGGTGATTGGATATCAGACAGTGGTTCTGGATATGAGGCAGCAGAAACTGCAGCTTCTACTCAAACCTCTTCTGGTGTCACATCATCTATTCCTGCTGGAAGTGTTTTTGACAGTTCATGGATGCTGGTTAATCATGACCAACCAGATGGACCATCAACTTCTGCTGGTACGTCATCCCAGCAGAAAGTTGTACCTCAAAGCGAACATCAGCGAATTTAAATCGCCTTCCAGATGTGCAGGAAATTCCAGAGTCAAATAACCTTTTTGCCGACCTTAATCCTTTTGGGGATATGAAGTCCAAGAAAACTTCAGTACCATTCAAAGGACCAGATCATAGGAACAATGAGTTGCAAAAGCGCAGAGAGAACATAGTCCCTAATGCTGGAAGACCACAGCAGCGGTTAGTTATGAAGAATTGGTCTCCTTACAATGATGTTTCTAACAACAAACAATACAATTATGTCGAGGATTCGTTTGCTCGTAGAAATGTTGGCAATAATGCTGCATCATCATCATCATCCCAGATGCCACGACCAGCCGCAAGGTCCAATCTTAATTCTGGACCGCTGTAATGATGCGTCATATCATAATTATGATAGTATTATGGCTGGTACCTCTGCCATGAAGATTACATCTACAGCTGAGACTGGGAAGGTTCCTGAAAGGGTTCTGCGTGGTGATTTGGACAAAGGTCAAACAAATTATGGACCGGAGGATCAACATGTCGTAGTTCAAACACCACAGGAAAGACTTCCATGGGGTAATCCTGCAGAAGGAAGAGTTCCAATGAATAGAGCTCAGAGTCAAGCAAAACAACACATTGAAAGCATGGATGTAAAGCAAGACCATAAGAAATTGCTCCCTGATCCAAAAAAATCCCCCTTGACAGATTCATGGACACGCCATTGCCATCAAGAAACATGGACATGAGATCACAGAGGCTTGACTTTGATGATGTGTCTGAGTGCGAAATTCCTTGGGAAGATCTTGTGATTGGTGAAAGGATTGGCTTAGGTACTTATTTTGCTACCAAGTTTTGATATACAATCTGCTGCTTTTGAACTAACAACTTTGACCTGTTTTGGAAACTAATTTTAAATGTGCTGAACTGTATTTCAAGTTATTAGCTTTGATGGGCATGCTTTTTAGTTGAATGGCAGTGGGTTGGTTGTATGAATTTACATCTTCTGTATGAAAACTATTGATTCATTTGCTTCCTTCAATAGGTTCATATGGAGAGGTTTACCGTGCTGACTGGAATGGAACAGTAAGTAGTTCATCCCCATTTTATTTTTTGCATCTTGAGCTTGGCCATTTGTTCAAGATGTTCTGTGGAAGTCATAAAAGAATCAGATGAGAAACCAAATCATGGTCGATGCACTGAAATTTTTGTTTATTTGCAGGAAGTAGCTGTAAAAAAATTCTTGGATCAAGATTTCTACGGTGATGCTCTGGATGAGTTTAGGAGTGAAGTAGGTGAACTTTTATCTGTTTCTATCTTGGAGTTTTCCTAAATAAATTATTCATTTTTCATATTTACTCAGTCCAATTATTCCTTTTTTTGATATATGGATATACTTTATTTGACAAGGTCCGACTATGCGTCGGCTGCGCCATCCAAATATTGTTCTCTTTATGGGTGCTGTTACACGCCCTCCAAACTTATCTATTGTGTCTGAATATCTTCCAAGGTATAATACTTTTACTACACAATCACTGTTTATATTGTGGAATGTGTGAATTATATAACCCAGTCTAGACAACACATAAGTTGTAGCTGGCATGCATAAACTGAAAGTTCTTTTTACAATTTAATTTTATTATACTATGGTACATGCTAATAGATGTCTAGGTTCTTGTTCTGAAGTTGCTAAATGCTACATAAGACTCGCACCCTCAGATTCATACAAAAATTTGTAGAGGTGTTTGGCGATTCATTGTTGGTTCATGATTTTGTCCTTGTTTAGGGAAGCTTGTATAAAATCCTTCACCGCCCTAATTGCCTAATTGATGAAAAGCGGAGGATCAAGATGGCACTTGATGTGGTAAGGATGAATCTTGTATATTTTGTTGATATGTTTGTTTCTTTGTTCCTGCTCGTAAAAATGAGTTTTTGTTCTCCCTCGTAAGGCCAAAGGCATGAATTGCCTGCACACTAGTGCACCTACAATTGTTCATCGAGATCTGAAGTCTCCAAACTTGCTGGTTGACAATAATTGGAATGTAAAGGTGTGTGATCTTTCCCACAATTAATATTTGGCCACCAATAGCCATTCACATCAATATATGTAACAAAACAGGTTTGCGACTTTGGACTTTCACGGTTGAAGCACAGTACGTTTTTGTCATCCAAATCCACTGCTGGAACAGTAAGTAGCTAACATCTCAATGAAAAAATCATGTCCCCCCAACTTTTTGTCTTTCCCTTGGAACATGATTTATCATTTTTTTCCCCATCATCTATCAGCCTGAGTGGATGGCACCTGAGGTTCTGCGGAATGAACAATCAAATGAAAAGTGAGTGTTTTGCTAATGCTTTCTAACTCCTATCTTATTCTGGATATTCAGGTTGTTGAGCATTTCCTTGAATATAGGGTTCCATCTTCCTATCGAATGCTTGTGCTTATGGTTTTGTGCTCAGACCAAAGTTTTTTGGTTTTCTGGTAGTTGGATGTGAGCGCATAGTATTTTTCATGTAGCGGGATCATGCATGTATGTAGTCAGGCTTTTATATGCTCCCTCTCTCTCCTCCCTCACCCTATCCTGACAAGACCCAAGGACCATAGATGGCACACATGTTGACACATACATGCTCGTCACATGTGACTGAGTCCTGTTCCTGGTGTGTGCTTGCCAGCACTCCAACACTCCTTTCTTGCCTTCGACAATGAGTTCTTGCAAGCCACCTTTCGCCAACATCCCCCTTTGTCTTCCTGCCGATCCCCACCGCAACCATGGCACTTCTGCACAGCTGAGAGGATCCGTGGGTTGGTTTATAAAAAATAATAACCTGTGTACGATGTGGGGAGATATTTTGAGATGTGACTAGTTTTGAATCGGATCTCTGGCTAGTTCTATAATTTTCCAACCAATCATGTAGAAACAGAACCATAGAGGTTAATTTATCTATCTTCCCTCCAGAACTATAGGTTTCACACTTTCACTTGTTCTCCTCACGACACCTTGTTGTACTTTGCAAAAAACTGAAGTATGATAGAATCCTCCATGCTTAGCTTAACTGAATTCAATAACAATCTTAATGCATCCACTACCTGAATTTTGTGCAGGTGCGATGTTTACAGCTTTGGTGTCATCTTATGGGAACTAGCAACACTTAGAATGCCATGGAGTGGGATGAATCCAATGCAAGTCGTGGGGCAGTTGGTTTCCAGGATAGACGGCTTGATATTCCCAAGGAAGTTGATCCTCTGGTAGCAAGGATCATATTCAATGCTGGCAGAAGTGAGTTTTTGAAAAAGGCCTTTAAGAATTAACATGTTCTCTGATCAAAGTCTCCTGTCTTGGTCATGGCATTTAAAATTTGACTCTTGATTTTGAATTTGTGCTAACTTGTGCCTTGTCAATCGCCAGGGATCCAAGTTTGCGTCCATCATTTGCACAGTTAACAAGTGCCCTGAAGACTGTTCAAAGACTAGTGACCCCTTCTCACCAGGAGACCCAGAGCCCCCATGTTCATCAAGAAATATCAGTGCACTTGACCCCTTAAGAGGGTGCTTTCCACTACCCGTTGTGCATAGTTTTTATTCTTTTGCTGTTTGTGTTTGTCCAAAAGTCGGCAAATGCAGGCGAACCTTGTAGATTGAGCGCCCCAGCTGGTAGACACTCTGCTGCCGCGACAAGGACCCCATGGTAGGGTATGTATAGAGTCGCCCATCAAACAGCAACCGGAAGAAGTGATTCAATGTGTAGCAACTGATTGTTATGCCCTCGTGAATCATGCTTTTGTACACCCAACTGGCAAACCGGGTGCGAGCCCTCTGGAAAGCAGTGAGAGCTCTTTGTGTTCATTGTGAAGTGCCTGGCTATGTTAAGTGGCTCTTTTTTTTTTTTTTTTTTGGTGTCATGCTGCTAAAAGAAGACAGCATCTTTGGAAGTTGGAAGTGATGTAAACTCTGTACATTCAGGACACATGAATTTAGGATATACATTGTACTTTTTTGGAAGGTGTGTGTATGCTCGCATAGGTGTGTTTGTGTTTGTTGGTCTGTCCCTGACCGAGGAAAAGCCTCGAACACCTGGATTGGTTTTCTTCAACGAGATGTTTGAATTTGCCAGGTTGCCGGCCATTTGGCAATTGGACTGTTGGGAATGTGGTGTGCTGCCTTTTGCGTTTAAAACGAGGCAAATCTTGGATACAAGTACGATCGGCCTTTTTCATGGATTGAATTGTTGAAAACATTATTTCTAGCAAAGATATCCTGAAGCTGCATTTATTTATTTATTTAATGCGAGACAGTTTACATCATGCTGAAGAATTAAGTGAAACAGTAAAGAGGAATTCGTATATAAAAAGGAGACGAATTCTCTCCTGTTTAAAAAGCAAAACGGAATAAGATGAATTCCAAACAGTACCGAGGTAGGAGTACAAGTGGCAACGGGCCCATTCTTTCGGTCCACGCCTCCCTTATCCACAACACACGCATACGTCACCTCCCGACCACGCGTCCTCCCCGATCACCGGGCCCACGCGCGCGCCGACGGCCGAGATCCAACGGCCACCGGGCGCGCACGGAAAATCCCGCGCAGGCCGGCCCGCACCGGCGTAACCCCCTCCCCCGTCACAAAGCGCACGGACGCCACAAGGACCCCTATTAAACCCGCCTCGAGGCCGGCCGTTTTGATTCCGTCGTCGTAGCTCCCATCCGTCCCTGTTAGACTAGACTAGCCTAGCCTAGCCTCCTCTCCTCCCTCCCTCCTCCCGCACACCACTAGCCCCAACGGCTCGGCACAGGCACTTTTTAAACCGAACCAAGCCGAACCAACCCGAACCGAGCGAAATGTCGGTTTTTTTCTGTTCGGCCGGTTCGCTTCGGTTCTAGCAAACCGAAGTCATCGGGTCGGTGTTCGGTTTTGCATGGAACCAAACGAAAACCGAAAACACCGAATAGATAAACAAAACCGCCTCTCCCGCACCTCGTTCCCCACTTCCCTTCCTCGACTCCCCGTCCCCGCCCCTCACCTCACCCCCCCTCTAACCAAGGGCGGGATATGGGCCTAGGGCCGTGGGGGCGTGGCCCTAGTCGCGCGCCCAAAAAAAACTTTTAGTAAATTACGTGATTTTTGGCCCGGCCTAGGTTTTGGGCCAAATTGTTGGCCCAGAGCACATGTTACTCACCGCGGCGGTCGCCAGAATGTGCTCGACGCAGCGCCTTTTTTGTCGCTTGGCCAATCGTCGCCGTCCTCTCTCTCGATATGACTCGCGCGACGCCCCGAGTGACCGGTCCCCGACGCCCAAGACCGCCGCTGCCCGCCCTCTTGCCGGCGAATCGGATCAGCGCGCCGCCGCCGCCCTCCCCGTTGCCTTGCCTCGCTGACCTTTGTTGGCCGCGGTGGCCGGCCGCGCGCCCGGATCAATTGATCCCTTCTCTCGACGGTTGGATACATCATAGTATACAAGCCTTCGTCGATCACAAGAAATATACGAAGCCGTTGCCCGCTGCTTCGACGGATCACATCATAGGAGAGGAGACCGAGTGGATCGATCAAGGCTTCTTGCATGGAGAGGAATTGATCGGGCCAGCCTGTTCCTAGGCTAGGCATCCAGCGAACACTAATCCTGGTAAGTCATCAAAGTGTAATTCTAAAGTTATGCATTTATAAATAAGTTGTGTTATCTATCCCGTATTAAACCCGGTGCGGGCGTTATTTGACCCTATCGAGCCTTCATATGCGTTTGATAGCTGCGCAAGCGTCCAAGATATTCGCTCATACTTGTCTCTAACCCTAGCGTAGCGAAGCGGCCGAGCGAGGGCGGCGAGCTACGGCGGCTACGAGCGGCCTGAGGGCGACATAAGGCTGGGCTGGCGCGTGAGCGGCGACGCGAGCAGAGGCGGCGCGAGCCGCGGGCGCCGCGCGGGCCGGCGGCGGCCGCAGAGGCGGGCGCGGGCGCCGCGCGGGCGGCATCCAAAGGCGGCGCCGGGCGCCGCGGGCGGCGGCCATGTAGCGCGTAGGCGCGCGCGGCGCCGCGGCGGCGGCGCCAGCGAGCGAGGCGGCTGGGCGCCGCGCGGCAGCCGCAGCGGCGGCGCGCGCGGCGCCGCGTCGCGAGCGAGGCGAGAAGCGGCGGCGCGGGCGGCCGCGCAGGGGTAGGTGAGGACCGTATTTTTTGAGCCGAAGTTTTTCCATTCTTTTCTCTCGTACTTGTCGGTTCGGTTTAAACCGAGAAACCGAAATAATAAACCGAAACCGAACCTGTCGGTTTTCAGTTTTGGAGAAACCGATCGGTGGTTTGTTGTTGAAAAACCGAACTTTTGCGAACCGAAAAACCGAACCGAATTTTCGGTTTAAACCGAATGCCCAGGCTGACCAACGGCCCAACCCCAACCACCGCCACCTATCACCCGTCCCCGCAACAGCGGCCTTCCGGCCAGATCCGCGCGGTCGCGCCCGCCGACCGGTCCTTCCGCCCCGTTTCTCCGCCCAGCGTGGGGTGAGTTCCTCGGAGATTCCCGCTGATCGTGGGGATCCATTTGGTAAGTTGGGGCCGTGAGCGCCGATTTGGGGGTTTTCCTTTTGGTAGGGCGTTCGATTGATCGGTGGCGGCGGTTTGGTTTGTGGATGCAGTGCCCGCTCGCGTTGCGCGTGAATCTGGTTTGGGACGGAGGAGAGAAGCGCGGAGGTGATCGTGTGAGGTGGGACGCCATCAGTGCTCTGTCTGTGGTTCGGCCTTGTTCCTCGGCTGTAGATCTGGAGGGTATTTACCAGTAGACCCGTGCCTCCCCTGCTTTGTGTGTGCTCTGATTTGGCATCTGTACTGCACAGTGGAAACATCCATTTCTGATTCACTGTGTCGTAATAATTTCACCATCTATGATTCCACTGTGTCGTGACCCTAATAATTTCACCATCTATGTTGATTTTTTCCCCCAGATTTAGATGTGCTTTCTAGTTCTGACTGATGAAAATGCATTGTATTGACATGCTTCTGCGTTTGATTGTCCTTTTGGCGCTCAGGGTTCGTGGGATCGGTCGCTACGAGCTGTCTCAGTTAGAGCACCTGCATCATCTCGGGCCATGGAAACTCTGGTCATCTCGGAGCAGCGCAGCCACCAGCTCCACCACTCCCCGGGTCGCCGGAAGAAGGCGTCATCAGCGGTGCACCATTTCTCGTCGCCTCAGTCCACACGCGGCTACCCCATGCTGGCAACTGCCGGGCCTTTCACTCGGGCATCACCATTGGCATCCTGCCGGCCCCGCCCGTGCAGGGGGTTGCACGGACCCGCTCCTCCCCTGAGCCCAAGACACCGAAACAGCAGCTTCATCATGGGAAAAAGCGCAGCCGAGCAATCTCTATAAGCCCTTCGACGTCCCCTCCCGCTCGCCCTGAGCTCTGGGCTGGTCCTGGGTTCTGCAATTCGCCACCTCCCAGCTCCCTCCCAATTCCTAAGTTCTCCCTCCACCAGAAGCGCAGTGTCTCACTTGAGTTTCCACCTGCTGACCGGTCAGATGATGAAGAAGTGCTTGTGCATGCCAAATCAGCACCTTCATCGCCGACTGCAGGCTTAGGTGTTACCTTCTTTAGTGGCACTGATGCTACCATTTCAACGGAGAATCTGAGGAGGATCCTTCACCTGAAAATTGAGGATAACTGAATGGCGGTTGGGCAGTCCTGTGTACATAGTCATAGGTTAACTACAACTGACCTAGTCTGTATAGGGTAACCTAGAATAACCACCGTGTACCTGGCGGTGGTTCTTCATCAATAGTAGTGCTGTAGGTAGTTAGCAAGCACAGTGAGAAGGTTAGGCAGTTTGAAAACTGCAGTGAAGGATGTGGTTGATTTCACATCATTGCAGTTTCTGAGTCACCTTTGCAGCTTGTACCTTGTGGTCGCCTATTAGTAGGCAATGTTCCATTTAGGTTATAGATTTTCTTTGCATCCTTGCTACCCATCATTAACCAGTAGAGATAGCCTTCATAATCCTTGCTTCAGTTCATCTCAGGCAGGGAGCTTACAACCTGTCATATATGTAGTCTTCTGTAGGATGTCTGCATCTCTTGAAACTTGCATTCTGTCTCATATTGCATCCTCCTGACTCACCTCCCTTCATAACATCTCCTTGCGTTCTGCAAAGCGCACAGGGATCTCCCCTCTGGCACTTCTGTTTTTGGAATGAAGATGCTCAGAGGAGTTGTTATGAAGTTCCGATTCAGCGTTCTTTCTCCTCCATGTCTCTACTGACTTTAGCTATGCGTCACCTTTGTTTCCTCAGTTCACATGTAGCATGCCAAATTGTGTTCCTTGCCATCCAATCCATTTCGAATCATTCCTCTCAAAGTTGCATCTAGTGGTGGTTTTGCCTTCGTTTAGGTATCTTCTGTACCTCCTTGTCCTTGTTCATGTTCCTGGAGCATGCCCAGGATTCTAGTCTTCATGTATTCTCAAGAGCTTCATGTATCAGAGATCTGCAAATGCTCAAATTTCAGTATGGTAATTATCTATTTCATGCCCCTGTACCCACTACTATCATACATATAATCTGATGGTGCTAATTTAATATCTGGGCTTTTTTGTGCAGCAGGTTTGCTTGTCCAATGCACTTCAGTCATCCATACCTGGAGTTTGGAATCGACCAAGCATCAATCGCTTAGTTATCTGTTTTCTTCATAGTCCAGTATTGTGCCAGATTGTTGTTTTTGTGCAATATTTGATGGGTTAGTCTGTTTGTGGTTCTATTTTTAGTTTATGGTACTAATCATATATGGCGTCAGTGTTCCATGTGGATGCTATGGCATTCTGTTGCTTTCTAATGAATTACTTCAATGTTATGCACCTTGTTAATTTTGGTCCTGTTTCTGTGACTTGTCTGAAGTTTCATGTTATCGCATTAATGTGAAGTCGTGTTCTGGAAAAAAAAAGTTTCATGTTATCGCACTGGTATTTCCTCCAACATCTAGTATGAAGGTGGAAGCTATCCTTTCCTATGTTTGGTCAATGTACACACCGCAGCTTCTCTTGTGATCCTAATCGTCGAGTGATCAATAGCTGTTATTGTACTTAGTGCTCTATATGGTCACAATATATCAACATTGTGATGTGCGGGGAAGATGGATATGATTCTGATAATACAATTTGTGACACATACTGACCGTTAGTTTAGCAGCTTTAGCTGCTGCCATACTATGGTATTGTCTCTCTCTGGTGTTCTTGGTTATTGTAAGGACTTGTTTGAGATGGAAGTAGATTGGTCTTGAGCCTGTATTTTTCCGTTTCGGTCCACATGCTTGACTCCACAAGTATTCATTTTGTTTTGCGATTGAGGTGCTCATAAGGGTTTATGTACGGATGTTCATAGAAGTGAGTCTGTGTGTGTGTTCTGGGCGTCGGCGTTGTCTCATCTAGTCATCTTCCTCTGCAAGTTGGGCTCTTGGGTTGCTGATCGGTTTGCCAGCTCTGCATGATGACTCGTCATGATGTATCTGAGTTTTGCATCTAATGCTTCTAGATCTACAGGAGTAGGGTACTGTAAACGTTACGTTGCCACCAACTCGTCATACATGATGTTATGACCATATAGGGCAAGACCACTCTAGGGCGCCCACGGAGATAGACCACGGCCCACGGAACACGAATGTGAAACCCGGCGACGGCGACGGTAGTAGGTAGTTGCATCTGGAGAGGGAATGAGGTGAAGAGTTTGGGAGGATATCATCTCAACTGCTGGTCCTCAGCTGCCATTGCAGCCAGCAGTGTCAGTGTGCTACATCAACATGACGCCGATTACACACATCGTAGCTGTACTCGTGGTACTGCCCATTCGAATTAACAACCAACAAACACAGCGATCCTGCTCGATCGGCTTGAGTCTCCCGGCTTATCATTTGGAAGCAAATTAAAGCAACTTGCACCCATATCATACGGAGAACTAAACATAATCATAGGCCCATAGGAACGGAGATGATAGAAACCATGATTGGTGTTTCTAGAATGTAGTAGTTAGCAGTGGCTATGATTATGTTTACAAGATTAGCCCAACAATGTATAATCGTAGCAATTCCTGTAACCCAGGATTAGTGTAGCAAGCCGAAGATCAAGTGGCTAGGGACCAGATGGTGAAGACACAAATCAGGTGCAGCTACACTGCTTCAAGTATTTCATTTTTATTATTGCTGACTACTACCTGAGAAAACATTTGCAAATTTGATCGTTTGGTTGTACTCTATTCCACCCAATTCACATGGGTTGGGCGAAATTGAGGTCAATCTCTTCTGATCCATGTGAATCGTAGACTGAAGTACAATCAAACAAGCTGTGAAGGATTTAAGTATTTTAGAAAGAAAAAATAGGGGTTAAAAATACACGCATAAAAAACTATGCAAAGTCAAATGTTCAAATATGTAGAAAAGCTAAAAATACAAGAAAAGTAGAGGAAACTCCTATACCAAAAGTAGAGGCTATGATTTGGGGGTTTCCGATGATGACGTGATTCCCGATCTTCCGTCGGGAAGAGGATAACTATCGTTTTGGTGGAGCTCGACACACTAAATCGGTTTCATATCGAAAGGCCTGAACCGTATAATCTTAGCACCACGACTACTCTGGTTATTGGACCTTGTATATTTTATTTTATTTTATTTTTATTAGTTGAAGAATTAGTGGGTGCATCTTAATCTTAAGGAGTGATGTCGTCATCAGTTTTTAGTTTAGATGATGAGCTTGTTTAGGGTAGTCTTTTTTTTGAACCTGCTTTCAGGGGCCACAAGATAAGAAGAACTTGTCTGAAATCACACACACTCACCAGACGCCAGGTAGGGGTACGGTGGGTGTTGTGTTGTGTTACATGGCATCCCCTTCAGTGAAAGAAAGAAAGAAATAAACAGAGCATGTAGTGCTAGTGCAGGACAGATCGAATATGTATGTAGGAATGAAATTGTACTACGTGCTATTTTCGCCTGCCGTGCAGACCATACACGTAGTTTCCTTTATTATTGACGAAACAGATGTAGCCTGAAGAATGTACAACCAAGCTTTCTCCAAGCTAGCCTAATGGCACTGATGCAGCGGCGTTCTAGGCTTCTAGCTAGCTTTACAACACCTACGAGTCCCTGGATTTTCAGAGACCACCAAATTAAACGCCCTAATACTGCCGAGACTGCTCCTTGCACATACGTACATAATGTTGTCACCCAGCAGCAGCTCACTGCACAGAGACGACGACGACGACGACGACAGCAATGGCCGGCGTGCATGCTCGCCTTGTTTTGTCTTGACTTGTCTTGTCTTGTGCAAGCTAAGGCTCGCTAGACGACGACGCGGTTCGCACTGCCGATTTTCGCCGTGCAACGCCGGCGCCGTACGTCGATCTCACTTGGAGCACCTGCGCAGCATCTGGCGCATGCCGTCGGCGACCCGGAACGCGGGGCTGCGCCTGCACTTGCCACAGAAGGCCATGTGGTCGCGGAGCGCGTCCTCCAGCCCCGCCACCACCACGGCTTCGCCGGCGGCGCCTCTCGCCGTGCCCCTGGTCGCCTCGTCCCGCACCGCCTCCGAGCAGAGGCCGCAGAGCCACCGCCCGCCGAAGGATGCGCGCACGCCCAGGATGTAGTCACGGGTGCAGTCCTCTACCAGGCCGCAGCACTCGCACTTGGCGCACTCTATCACCACCTCCATGCTGGCTGGCGGCTGGCCGGAGAGGAGCAGGTGCAGGCGCAGTGCAGCTGATGTGGAGCTAGCTAGCTGTTGCTCAGTGTGTGTGGTGCGAGAAGGAGAGGACCAGGGGGTGCTGTATTTAAGCCGGCTGAGGACGCTCTGGGTTGAGGATGCTACTGAATGCAGTGCAGATGCTGGCTGCTGTAACTGTAATAAGACAAACAGTGAGGACTGAGGAGCCAGGTGGTGGTGTTCATCTGCAACGTTGCGTTCATTACACAGGGGTTTTTACCGTGACGCGTCAGACAAAATGCTTGCCATCTCTCCTGTTTCAGATGACGCGAGCTTAGTGAAGGTGCCATCGCTACGGTCTCTGGACTACATACACCTAGTCTTGGCTTGCCTTGCCTTCGTTTGGCATCTGAAAAACACATCTCGCTGCATGTTTAGGCCATTTGCTGATATCCTTGCAGAGTTACACAGGATTTTCAGGGGTTGTTTGGTTCCAAGTCTAAGGACTTTTTATTTCTAAGTTCCTTCAAGAAAGTCTTTTAGAGATTAATAAAAAAAAAAAGCCTTCTACTCTGTTTGGTTTCTAGGGATTTATTTTAGTCCTGTGACTAAAAAGTCCCCTCAACCTGTAGGGGCATCCCTTGTAATCCCTGTTTTGTTACTTTTTATTAATAAATTCACAGAAAAGGGGCTCGCCCTCCAGGTTTAAAAAAAAAAAGTCCCTCAACCAAACAACCCTCAGCCTGATGCACAATGCACTCTATGAGCTTGACAGGTATAGCAATATTTCAAAAAAAATGAATGATACAGGACAGGAGTACCTAGCAGATCGATAAAAAAGAGTGCCAATATGTATGCTAGGAATCTTTGGAGCTTGTACAAGAACTCTAGCACCTAAAAGTTCGGAAGACAACACAGAATCACCAAGGATCTTTATATTCTTATCTCGGCGATTATTTTTCTCTGCGATCTCCATAAACTTTGAACCAAAATCTTATACATACATCTGTTTAGTTACTGTGGACCTAGGACCACCACCATCCGGCAGAATATTTTTCGTCGCTTGTGCTAGGTTTCAGTCACTGTTCATGATACGACACACCTGGCCTTGTCGGATCGATCGGTTGTTACGTGGTCTACTCATCATACCAATGACGGCACCCAGGCCGTGATTTGATTTGAGTTTGTCATCAACACAAGACACAGTTTTCTCGGTGGAACAGAACAGATGCCAAATACCCCAAGTGTTCCTGGACAGCTTCAGTTCGTCTTGGACCTGCTGCAATCCTGCATCAGCAATACACACATACAGGCCAACTCATCAGCCCCAAGTGCATCCATCAATTGCATGCTCTTGCTCGCCATTAGTGTACTAGGACTAGGACCTACCGTCCGTGCCAAGCAAGTGCTTGGACCATGTGACCTAACCAAACACATCGATCACAAATACGTACGTATATGCCATTTGGTCCTAGCTAGTGCGTGGTTTCAAGTGTAATGACAAGAATGCAAGTCTGTACTGGGCTACTCATTCATGAGCTGCAATGGTTGGTGGTACATTTGTACAGCTGGGGTATTTGGCCCAAGGACGGGGGAAATGGGAGCACCAGCTGTCGTATGTGTACAACCATGGCTTCTTGTCCTGGGATCAAGAGGCAGCTGTACCACGAACCAAGTACAATGAAACGCACGGGACGATGCAAACCTAGCGACTCACTGACGCCTCTTCTCTGCATACAGTTCTCCCCTTGTCTCTTCCTCGTGTGGTGACGGTAGCCCAGCACAATGCATTAACCTTATGTTATGCCTAACATTTTTTCAGAAAAAAACTAAGTTTAGCATGTCATGAGCAGAGTTTCAGGGCATTTATTCAGCACAGACAAATTCAGATCAGCGATTGATGTTGCGCATTCCTATCCAAATTTATAGTGAAAAGTTGCAGAGATGGATGTGAGAAAGAACACAGGAGCTTCAAATAAACTGCAGGGTGTTCATTGCTGAAGCCTGAAAGTTTGCAATTGCTGAAGACCCCATGTCCCCACCCACCTCACAAAAATGTATATGGCTCTCCTGAGCTCTGGAGACCCATACAGCCATACCACTAATAACGAGACAATGCTTGATAAGCTGACATATTCTCTTGGCATTATGAAACTGTCTGGAGACTAAGATCGGCAAGCAGGTTCAATTATGTTCTGTGCGAGTGTTTGTTGCACGTCCTCCATCAGAACCCAGCCCCCAGTGACTGGAGGCCAAGTTCTAGCAGATACTGATTGTCCTCCCACGTGGCCGCCACATGGACTTGTCCGGCTAACTCCCCGTGAATTATACTTCAGTTAAAATTAACCAGTCATCACTGTCTCGAGCGCATTTGGAACCTACGAGTGAAATTGATGGTTAAATCTCGACACAACTTGTTAATATATATATATCCTCTTGTCGTGATGAAATACGTGCCTATACCAGTTTCATTTGTGAGTGCAGCACTGCAGCTAGTTATCCGATTAGGACAATATAGGACTTCTTAAGTTACTACTAGTATATTGTCCGTGCTGAGAAGGTGAGTAGGCTGAGAAGTTCTGGGCCCAGCGAAACATGGATTAGGCCTTGGTCGTGGCAGACGCATCGTTCCCCGCGGCATCTCAAGACCAAGATATACAAAATGAAAAGGAAAATTTTGGTAACATAAGGTATGCCAGATATGCCGGTTCAGTTCAGAATTCCCCTTCAAGCATTTATAGACGCAGGCTGCATTTTATAGAGTTTGTTCAATCACAGCTAATGCCTAATGCTGTTTAGTAACCGCAAACATGAATTTTAGCTAAAAATGGGTCTTTCGATGAAGGATGGACAGCTTCTCTAGGGCCAAGTAAACTCGGCAACAAGTTACACGAATTGTTGACTCCATTTGAGTGACTTCTTCTGAACATTCTGACGAAACAGACAATGAAGACTTTAAGCCTAACAATCCTACTCCGGCATGGCAGCCACAGGGACACCAAACAGGCTACTGCTGCGCATTAACCATGACCACGCGCTCAATGACACCCGCAAATTAACCACACCATATTGTCTCATGTTGCAGCACAAGACACGATGGCCTAAACACATAGACGCAGTTTACTCACTACAGCAATTGTCCAGCAGTGTGCTGAATGAAGTCTTGATGGAAGGAAGGGACACTGAGGGTGCTAGCTTCACAAGGTCATCAGCCATTATTCCCCAACGGCCCTCCCCTACGAGGGCGATTGCAGGTCTAATCAGTCGCCCCAGCCTGTTGCTGGGATGCTCGAAACATCACACCACCCAGGAGGGAAGGTGTACTTCGCCTCGTATGCATCCTGGAGCTGATTGTCCTTGGTCGACAACTGGTCAGCCTGCACATCTCCCTGTACAGCCCCTTCATCGATGTCCTGCTTCGGCATCTCCTCAAGATCTGCTTGGGGGGTTGCTCAACGGCTGGTACTCATCTTCAGGCAACTCCTCAGACCATAACTCTTGATTCTCCAAAGCAGATTGAGCACCAGTGTCGTGCTCAAAACCAAAAGTCAGACGGTTCTTGGTTGTTGTTGCACCAGGCATATTCTTGGTTGTTGTTGCACCAGGGATCTTCTTGGTTGTACTCCTGCCCAGAAGGTCCACCTTGGTCTTCGTCATACTTGGAGAAGAATCTGGTATCGCCTGAATAAGAATCAGATTCTGGGGGTGGAAGGGGACATCCTTGATAAGAGTCATTGTCCGCACAGTACCGCAGGAGCCTATCCCAGTGACGATCCTGAAGTTACAGTAGTTAGTTTGACAATGAATAAATAAAATAACACTGCATGATATGAACTACAGCCTAGAGGAGATATAATGAATGACAAGGAGACTACCTTGGTGATAATATAAGGGTTTCCGATGATGAGCAACGATTTTATGCGCTGCAGTGATAGCAACATTGAACCTTTTGTGGTTGCTAAGGAATCCCAGGTTAAAAAATTTGTCAAACTCATTATGCTTTACAGTTGACCTGACTGTAGAGATGATTATCACTTCCCTCTCTTGGCCCTGGAATTGTTCGACGCTTCCGACTTTCAAGTCGGTATTTCAAATGCCTCTAGGGCTTTCTTTTGGGCAACTTGCTGACGATATGGAGTGATTACTCCTATATCAGATTCAGCAACATCCCCAGCCCTTGTCAGGTTCCTGATGATAGACACAACTTTACTAACTTCAATTCGGTTGAACCATGATGGATTGGTGCCTTCCCTCCTCATCGCATCCTTGAATCCGATAAAAGAACAGGGAAGGACTTGTTAGGAAGGCCAATGCAATCATAAGCAGATGATTCTCCTTCTTTACAGGCTTTCAATTCTCCCTCATAGAAGAGCTCTGATGGTAGCTCTAGGATTGCGGGATGGCACCGATAATTCTTCACCAGCTTTGTCACATAGTTAGAATTCCCTGTTTGGTACTGCTCAAAGTCAGTAAGCAGCCTTTCCAGATATGATCTCCCAGACCATCCTTATCTGCTTGCTTAGAATAAACCACTGGTCCTAATTGCTTTGGATCTCCTGCTAACACAACCACAGTGTCTCTTCCACAAACCCTGACAAGGGAACCATCGCCTCTGGTTCAGAGGCTTGACCAGCCTCATCCAAGAAAATGTGTGTGAAATGCCCTTGGCGAATGCCCTCAGCCTGCAGCAGATAACTCGTATAGGTCGATATAACTACCTTGTACCGCACCAATGCTTGTAACGGAGGGCACTTGAACACCCGATCTTGAAAGAAGCAATATTTGATAAAATCAGTATTGACATCATCGTGATTGACGGCTCTGAGCATTTAGCCTAAAGATATCACTTGGACGGATCAGATAGCTAGCTTGAAGGAGCTTTTCCAGTACATGATCGGCTGCAGTATTGAAGCAGCACAAATGAGAATGTTTGCCCTCTTCTTGCCCGTATAAAAGCTGCAAAATGGCCTCCACAATGGTCATGGTCTTGCCGGTTCCTGGAGGGTCCATATATCACATATGGTGGAACTCCTCTGCAGGCAAGTATCATTGCAACAGCATCAGCTTGCTCAGTATTTAGATGTGGATTGAGAGGCTTCAATGGACACCTTTTCAAAACTCTATAAGGTGATTGGCGGGGAAACAAAATGCCAGGTCCCAAATGTTTTGCATCATCAATCGATTTGTAGAGTCTTCATGCTGACTCTGTTATATGTGAAGCTAACATTGTACTGGTTTCTGTCACGGTGATTCATATGGAACTGATGGTCAAATTGTAAAAATATCTCATCAGCTTCAACCTTATGAATGAAACCCTGGAGACAAACCGACATATCATTATTCACTGAGAGCATATGAACCTATATTCAACCTTTAAGAGTGGGCCAAAAAATATACAATTGTCAAGGGAAGGGAACTAACTTGGTAAGGCCGAGCATCATTCCCAGCATATCTAGCAACTATGAAGTCCCCTTGACTAGTGATGGCCTTTTTTTGCCAAACCAGGGACCTCAAGAGACAAAAGTTCATACCCTCCGTCTCATTAAGACGCCCTCCATGTCATATGTTCTCATCTCCTCCTGCAAAAAGGCATCTAAAGTTAGCAAACCAGGACAAAGCTTAAAATTTAAGGTGACAAAGCGTTGAAAATACCTCCATATTGAGTTCTTCCATGACTATAAGAGCACTAAAAAAATTCTGCATAGTTGGTCATGCTCAAGTCATCATATATAGACATCAGGTTTTTGTTTACTTTCAATGAGCTCACGGATGTGTGCAGGTATCGTGATACTGACGAAGCTTATGTTTGTATCCTTGAGTGTGCTGCTGAGTTGGACGGCAACCTGGCACAAATGGTGAAGGCTCAAATTTCTTAACTTGACCACGTCTCCTGGAATAAGGCTTATCAGAAGATAAGGCCTTGGAGACATTGTCATCTGCCAAAAGAAAAGCCACACGCTCAATCTTCTCATCACCGATATCAACATGCACGATTGATGTATGCAAACCAATATCTTTTGGCATACAAGACAGCCAAACTGTCAGGGTTTGTCCAGGCATAAGTGTCCGGTCTTCCACAGATGTCAAAGCAAGAAAAGCCTGCTTCTCCTCCTCATTAGCATCATTTGATGGTGGTCTCATCATTGATAAGACATAGCTGTCTTCTGGGTTCAAGAGAAAATTCTTACACTCCACAAATTTACAGATTCGAATAGGTATTCTCAATCTGAATGGTATCAGATGATGTTTCTCCAACAAGTACAGACTTTGGTTTTCCATCGTCAAAAGGAAAAGGAGTTGAGACCAGCACAGGGGCATCTTCAGATGAATAATCCTGAAAGTGTCATCATTCTGAAGTCCATGAATTCTACTTCTGGCTTCTCGCCAGCAACTGAAAATTCATCATCTGAATAATTCCTACGATGAGTCCCCATCTTGAATCCTGAGAAGCAAAAAAATAAATATAGTAACGCTTGTTTAAAAAAAACAGTTCCGTTAACCAAAAAGTTAGCATTTGAAGATAATAAGTCCAAAACAAGAAAAAAAAGAAAACATTCTACACGTGGTATTACAACCTTCTACAATAACGACAACGAGCATACAGACAAATATTATGACCACACACCAGACACCAGATACACTAACGGTATAACCAACTATGTGAGATAGGCATGATATACTCACACCATGTGGCAATCACCAGGTCACTGCGGTTCCCAGAATCATGCATCTTAAGAGTTGCTGTTCTATTGAGGATGACGAACATACAAACAAATATTACGATCACAAACCAGACACCAGATACACTATAACGGTATAACCAACTATGTAAAATAGGCATGATATACTCACAACATGTCCATGTGGCAATCACCAAGCCACAGCGGTTCCCAGAATCATGCATCTTAAGAGTTTCTGTTTTTTTATTGAGCTCATTTCAAGTTCCAGCATCTCTAGTCTAGATAAAGATTTCCCCTTCACACCGACCAAACTATTCAGAGGGCTCTTGCCACTACATTACTCCACTTCCCTTCTTTGCAAACGACTTAAATGATAAATCAGCTATAAAATTAGGCATCTCAACGATGAAGTAAGTAATCACTCTACACATACCCTAAAAAGTCCAGATTGTCGAGATGAATCAGGGGCGGACACAGTAGAGGACATACGTGTACACATGCATACCCGATAATTTTACAAAAAGATACACTTGTAATTAGATCAGATCCGGAATACACATACCCAAATAGTTCAGATTACGGTTTGGGTGCCCGATTTCGCACAGCAGGAAGGAAGGGGGAGGAGGTGCGCGCATACCTAGTAAGCGCTTTCCGCAGGCGAAGGGCCGAGGAAGACCTGACGAAGGGAACCGACGAGGCTACACCTGGGAACCTGGCATAAGGAGGGAGGCGGCGGGGTGAACGGGAGAAGAAAGGGCAGGGGGCGAACTGCAATGCCGAACTGATCGAGAGAAAAAGAGAAATTTTACCGGTCTCCACGCACTTGGGGAAAGCGAGAGGCTGGGCTGGGCGCCGGCGAGGTGGGCTATAAAAGGAGGGAGGAGAATGGTACAAGGAGGGTTTAAGGGGAGTACTGGAGTGGGTGATGGCTCTGACGGAGGTAGACAGAAGCGAATCAAGGCATCATGAAACCGCCATTGATTGGTTCTTCTTCGTCTGTGTTCCTCCGTAGAAGCTGCAACTGCAGCTCTATCTCCACCTTAAAGGAAGGAAATTCGGCGGTGGTCCAAGTCACAGGAAAAAAAAAAAAAACGGATGATGGGCTAGGCTAGGCAAAGCCGAGCTCAAGGAAACACAACAGTAGTGCCGGCCTGCCTATTTTTTCTTTTTGCTGTGGTTTTAGGTTTTGCAGTGTTGATGAGAGCCCTAGAAAATACTAGGTACATGTAAAATTAGATGCTCTACGTATTTAGTGTATGTTTGGTTCGCGGATCACATATCTCGTGTCATACATTTAGTTGTGCTTTTGGTTCAACACCTAAGTTTTTTTTTTTGGTGACATTCAACACCTAAGCTATGATGCACCACG